>CM048744.1:147230233-147655233 GCA_026315105.1 Locusta migratoria
CATAGTGCCATCCTCTGAGTGTTTACATATCTCTTTGTTTGCAAATGCATGCCGATACCAGTTTCTGTAACACTCAAGTGTAATACTCAGTATTTCAGCTTCCTCTACCACAGTTAGGTTCAAGGTAGGCTCAACATCAGACTGATCTATAAGATATTGGACATAAGGTTCATATCTTTTCAATGACTTACATACACTCATGTTCAGAAAAAATACAACACCTTGAAAGACTAGAGATAGGTAGTTCATACTCACAGGACATGTACATTAGCATGTGCTACAGAAATTATCAGCACTTGAACTGTGACAGCCCATAGATTTATCTCAGACACCTACCAGTAAAATGTGCCTGCAGCTTTTAGTGAAATATAACAAGTTCTGCTGTATATTGGTTTATAATGAAAGAAAGGTTATTATGAATGAAATAAATACATTATGTAGTTTACTATTAAGGAAATAGATAAAGGAAACAGAAACTGTTGGCATGTTTGTTTTTCTGTGTTTTAACAGTGTGACTGCCACACAGTGATGATGTCAAGGAGCATATATCAAAGACACCATGGGGACCACATGACACAGAGAAGGGAGAAAGAGAATAAAACATTATTGAATGTCTGAACAACACATATTGATAAAACTCTTGAAGGTTGGATGTGATAGCTGAACTTTGACAGTTGTATCTAGTCATGGTCAGATGTAAAGTATTGTTTGGCTCCATAAAGAGAAAAATCATGTAAAAATGAGTGTAAAGTATTTTGCGTGTTAAAATATATTGTGGTACAGAAGAATGCTGAAGCTTACGTGGGTAGATTACGTAACTAATGAAGAGGTACTGAACAGAATTGGTGAGAAAAGGAATTTTTGGCATACCTTGACTAAAAGAAAGAATCACTTGGTAGGACACATTATTAGGCATCGAGGAATTGTAAATTTAGCATTGGAGGGAAGTGGGTGAGGTAAAAATTGCAGAGGGAGACCAAGAGACGCCTATAGTAAGCAGATTCAAATGGATGTGGGTTGCCGTTCTTGTGAGGAGATGAAAAGGGTGGAGAGCTGCATCAAGTCAGTCTCCAGACTGAAGACCATAACAACAACAACAAAATAGATTAATGATGAAAATTCTCCTCAGAGATGAAAAATATTGTTCAAATGAGATAGATTGGCTGGCCAGTACTTACCTTCGTGCTGTACCGCCGATAGTAACACAAATGAAGAAACAGAAAAAAAGGGGACAAAAAGGACAAGCTTTGGGAACACAGTTGCTTCATCAGGTGGGAGATGAAGGAACTGTGTTCCCAAAGCTTGTCCTTTTTGTCCCCTTTTTTTCTGTTTCTTCATTTGTGTTGCTATCGGCGGTACAGCACAAAGGTAAGTACTGACCAGCCAATCTATCTCGTTTGAACAAAATACATTAGATCAAATGTAAAGAGGGTATTTTAAAAAGTCATTTGTAAATAGCAAGAAATGTTTACTTCTCTATAGCAAGCAGACGTTCAAGGGCTGGTCCTTAAAACATCTGAATTACATAATAATAATTATCAAAGTAATGTAAATAATATATTGTCAACCTACAAACTGAGACAACAGAAACCTCAAATTACTTCAAACTCCCATTATCAGTAAATACCAAAGGTAATGAGTCAGTTTCAATTGACGAAACATACAGAATGCCTCTTGGACAAATTCTATCAAATCAGAGTTTGAAAGAGATGCATTTTTGGCACAAGAGAATGCGATTCAGAAGACTGCTGCTTTTGTGGTACAAAGTGTTTTGACAGTGTAATGTCAACATGTGTGTGTGTGTGTGTGTGTGTGTGTGTGCGTGCGTGTGTGTGGAATGGTTCATGGGAGGCCATGGAGCATAATGAGATTGTTCAGGTTGTACCATCCAGACCACCTCCGAAAAGATTAACACCTCATCCAAATGGCATTGTATCTGGTGCAATGTGTAACATACTGTAAACTGTCAGTGGTGATAGTCCATCACCATTTATTATGGTGTGGGTCACATGCCAGTCGTCCACTTCTCTGACTACCTTTGACTACTGTGCTGAAACATGCTAGTCAGCAATTATGTATTGAATGTCATTACTGGGAATAGGAATACTGTTAGGTAGTGTTTTTCGACAAATCTAGGTTCTGTTTGTTTCAAAATTATCATGAATGCTGGTTCACCACAGGCAACAGGAGCGGCATCAAAGTAACTGCATACAGCATGCCTTATGGTGTCAGGTGCTATTTGGTGTAGCTAGAAATCACAGATTCTGCGTGTCCTGGGTGCGTGACCAGTTTTACCCATGTGAATGGTATGATCTTTCCCTTAGCTATACCCTTCCTGCACAACTCTCTTTATGGCATTTTTCAGCAAGACAATGCACAACCACACATTGCTGTATGAACACATACCTTCTTGGTATCATAGTATGTCAATCTTTTGCTGTGGCTGTCCAAATCACCAGGCTTGATGCCAATCGGAAATGTGGGGGAACACAGTTAAAAAATAGGTGCAACACTATGACCAAATGTGGAATACCACAGATGAATATAGGAACCAGGTGAATGCAGTATGGATGGTTATACCACAGGATTCCATTTGTACCTTATGTCTGTCAATGCCATGACATATGGAACTGTTATCAGGGCCTACACTTGTTAATCGAGGTGACTGAAATACTAATCGTTTTTTAAAACATACTACTGAACATGTTCTATGAATATGAGCTACCTAGCTTTAGTCTTCCAAGGTTTGCTGTGTGGTTTCTTTCTTTTCTTTTTATCCTGAACATGAGTGTATTATCAGAAAACATTTTGGTATCATGTGATTCATGCCATTCATCCACAATAACTTGATGACTGCATTTGTGCCGCTATAAGCAGAGAAAATCTACACTAGGTGAATACTATTCGTTTGTCTCCAAGTGCAGCCAACTTTAACCTGTCCAATGAAGCATGTGCACAAAGTATTGTTGTAGGCTATACAACGAAAGTTAGAAGTAAATTTTCTGAAGCATTTGCTAGGGAGTTACTTTGGAACGAAAACTTTTTATCCTATACTTCTTCCAGTTGCTGCAGCAAGTAAACTTCAAGAAGCTTCTGTATGTAATTGTATAAAAGTATTAATAATACTCATACATAAGTATGTCCACTACAGTTGCGATACTCGTGAGAAAAGTGGAATTTTATATTGTCGTTCTAAAAAATGTGAGTAGCTACCTCCTGTTGTATTCTTCCTAACAAGTGAAGATCATGATGAAAAGCTAACATAAAAAATAAATGCTAGGCTGAAGAAATGAATGCAGGGGAATTCATATGGATTTTATCATTGGACACTGAGGAATGAAGTGTAATAAAATGACTCCATTTATATTGAAACTTTGAGAATATCATATGCAAATTACGAACATTTCCCGCCTGGTGTACAAATATTACATAACAGTATAGAGAAATGCTGCTAGCTATCTTAGCAAGAGATGAACTTTTAATTAGTCTTCTATATTTGCACACAGTAAGTATTTGTTTTTCATTTTTTTTTATTTATCATTATTATTATTATTAAAATGTAATGCTTTACATTGGCATTAAAAAATCAGGTAAATTCAAAGCTGTATATACCATCATTCTATTTTATTTTCTAGTGTACCAAATTAATTGGTAAATATTGTTGAAACGAGATAGAATGGCTGACCAGTACTTACCTTTGTGCTGTACTGCCGATAGTGACACAAATAAAGAAACAGGAAAAAAAAGGGGGCAAGCTTTCAGAACATAGTTCCTTTATCCTTCACCTGATGAAGGAACTGTGCTCTGAAAGCTTTTCCTTTTTGTGTCCCCCCCCTTTTTTTTCTTTTTTTTTTCTCCCTGTTTCTTTATTTTTGTCACTATCGGCGGTACAGCACAAAGGTAAGTACTGGCCAGCCATTCTATCTCGTTTCAACAATATTTATCATCTCTGAGGAGAATTTTCATCATAATCAAATTAATTGGTAAATTCATTTAATTTCTCCTTGGCGTACTGGTTGGTTGGTTGGATGTGTAAGGGAGACCGAACTGCAATGGTCATCAGTCCCCCCTTGGCGCACTGCCAATTATGTGTGTGTAAAGAGTAACAATGGTACTTTTGATTCAGTCTGTTTGTCTTAATGCTATTTTCCTTTCCAAAGCTGGCATTTTGAACTTGTAGTGAATACACACTAACTCTGCATATTTGAATTAAACTTCCACAAACTGGCAATGCGGCAAATACTAGAACGAATTTTCGCTCTGCTGCAAAGAGTGTGCAGATTTGAACTTTCTTCTGCATTAAAACTGTCCGCCAGACTGGGACTTGAATCTACTAAATAAGTCTGGTAAATGATTTTGATGCGTCAGGACATTTCATGCAGTAGATTACTTTCAATAACATGCAGTCAGTATTTCTTCAATTTGGCAAAATCAGTGAGGGTTGACTTGGTGTGGGTGTTACCATTAGAATGAACTTGTGGATGTAACTGCTGCCTTACAATAGAATAGTACTGAAGTACTGTTTGTTTATGTGGACTGTTATTTTCGATATCGTACATATAGATATAATACCGTAGCTATACATAAAACTCTCAGCCAGCAATGTCTAGTCACCACATACTTCCTAGAGCCATTTAATTGAACTGTATTTGCATTAAGTGCCAGCTCCAATTTCGTGGCTGATGGTGCCAGCACCGCTGCAAGCAGCTGACGCTGCCTTCCCCTCACCCCTTCCTCTCCCTGTGGCAGCCATAAAGCGCTGTCAAGGCCACTCTCAGCATTCACCGCATGAATTGTCAAGTTATCATGGACATACAGTATAAACATAAAACTGAGAGTTGAGCTGTTATTACTGATTCAGTGATGAACTTGATTAGATACTATCTTCAGTATCTCTGAAAAGCTCATATAGATTTATTGCTGAATCACAGCTAAACTGTAATGAGTACTAATTTAATAGATCTTGAACAAATGTTCATATGTTGCTGTAAGTAAAACAACTATACAGTTAGGTTAGTTTCAGCAGTAAGAGCACTACTCAATCAGGCGGAACATCAACTAGACCCACAAATAGGGGAACACCAAGATGGATTTAGAAAAAATAGATCATGCATTGAACAAGTCTGGGATCTAAAAATCATCATAGAAATGAGAAAACTGAGAAACAAAGACACAAGTGTTACCTTTGTCTATTTCATGAAAGCTTATGATTCCATCGATAGAAAATCCCCTATCAGTATTATAAAAGAATTCAGCCTAGATCCAAAAACTACAAACATTATCAAAGACACTTTGACAAACACCTCATCTAAAGTCAGGTTCTGTGGAGAATTCTCCAAAAGCCTGAAATAAAAACAGGAGTCAGGCAGGGAGACATGTTGCCACCTACACTTTTTAATTGTGCCCTTGAAAAAGTGATAAGAGAGTGGAGAAAATCCGATACAAAAGGCATTAGAATAGGAAACCAAAAGGATAACATCTATGTAGATTGCTTGGCATTCGCGGATAACATTGCTCTGATCACAGACACACCAGAGAATGTGAAAATCCAAATAGAAAACCTAAATGAGCAAGCAAGAAAAGTCAGTTTACACATTTTTTTTTTTTTACAAAGACTGAGTTTATAATGAATGTAATAAATTGCCCAGAGAAACTACTCATGTAAATCAAAATAAAATCAAGAAAGATAATTCATTCAAATAAAGAGTAAAAAAGATGAACACAGCATTCCAGACCACCAGAAACATCTACAAGAAGAAGGCGTTATCATGGGACACCAAAATTAAACACTCAGAGGTTCTGTATGGTGCTGAAACACTAAAGCTAGTCAAAAAAGGAGGAATCGATTAACTAATGAAAATGGAAAGGTGACTGATGAGAAGCTTACTTGGACCAAGGACAACAGGATCAGAATGTAACAGACCATGGCCCAACAAAGAAATCTACGAATATGTAGAGAACATAATACATACCACGCGGAAAAGAAGAATGTCATTCTTTGGACATTTAGCAAGAATGGAAAATGACATGGTGACAAAACAAATCTTTAATAAAAGGACAACCAGTGTGCTTTACACAAACTTTAAACGACCTCAAAGAAGCAAACATTGACTTAACGGACACACAACAGAAACTTATACAGGAACAAAATTCAGAAAATGAAGAAGGAGAGAGAGAGAGAACAAAAAAGCAGCCTCACAACATCAAGGAGCTCCAAAGATAGAGATCTGAACATTTGAAATTAATGTGGGCAGAAAGGAAGAAGAAGCAAGAATTGATGTATTGATTTAACTTGCTCTGTAAAGGTGCCATTTGAATAATAACAGTTAAATTTCATTTTTTTTTTTTTTTATTTTTATTTTTTTTTTTTTGTTGATGGGGTCTAAGCTGCTAGGTTCACTTGTGTATGTTGCTGTTTATTGCAGGGGGGCCAGGTTCAATTCTTGGTCGGGTCGGAGATGTTTCTTTGGTGTTGTCCTCATCATCACACGGAAGTCACCAAAGTGGGATCAGTTAAAAAGACTTGCACAAGGCAGGCTGAACACGAGCCAGTTGTGATCTAATGGCCATAAATTCCACATGATTGATATTATTATAGTTATAAAATGTCACAATAAGGGCTTTAGGATGGAGATTGGAGAAAGACGGGACAAAATATCAACCACACCAGATTCACATGAACCATCACCTGGAATGAATTATGAAAACTGTGGAAAATATAAGTCTGCATATTGTGGCACCCAGTTGTATTTAAAATAGAATGTGTTTCCAAGGCAGTTAGATTCTTCATTATCTCAGTTATACTCTACATTCAAGAACTTAATAATTCCAGGTCATTTTAATGTTGATTTCCTAATTGAAAGAAATAGTAAAGCAGGTTGATGAAATTTAATGGAGTCCTATAATCTGATGTCAGTAGTCGATTTTCTACCAATGACTACTATTATGAGGGCAGATCAAAAAGTAAGTTGCACTTCAACATTATGGCCATTTATTAAACCACCCATACAAAACCAACACAGCTATGACAACATACAATGTAAGTTTACTTTTCCACAGTCAGCAAGAGACTGTAAACATTTCTTGGAATGGTCAACCAAATTTTCGGTTCCGGATGTATAGAAACATCCTCCAGCATTTTATAACCACAAAGAGACAGCTGCTTTCACCTCCTCATTGTTTCAAAATCATTGTTCACTGAGATCCATTTTGAGCTTACCGAAAACATGACAGTTAATTGTGCCAAGTCGGGACTGTATGGAGGATGTTTCTCTACCTCCCACTTGAATTGCTGCAGCAGTTCGTACGTTTGGCAAGCCTTGTGAGGTGTGACTTTCATACTTTTGGTAAGCTCAAAATGGATCTCGGTGGACAACAATTTCAAATTGATGAGGAGGTGAAAACGGCTGTCTCCATGTGGTTACAAAATGTTGCAGGAGATTTATATGCATTCAGAATCGAAAAGTTGGTTACAAACTCTTGGAGACTATATAGAAAAGTCAACTTACATTGTATGTTGTCATAGCCATGTTGCTTTTGGTTTAATAAATGGCCATAATGTTGAAAGGCTGCTTACCTTTTGATACGCCCTTGTAACTGTCAAAGTCTGAGACATAATATATTTATAGAGATACATCTAAATGCAGTAATATCAATATAATCCAATTCTTGGACTTTCTGACCATAGTCATCAATTGCTTGTACACTCAGTGACATCAATCTGTGCAGCAGCTCTGTGCATTCTTGGAAATCATTTACGATAACAAATGACGAGACCCTAAAAAATTACAATGACAGCCTGTTAGAGATAGTTTGGAACCCACTTTACTGTGAAACAGATGTAAATAATAGAAGTAGTCAATTAGGCACTGTCAAGAAAGCTTGGATTAATGCAGGGATAAAAACATCCTGCAGATCAGTGAGGTTGCCATACAGTTCTCGCATGACTTGTAATGATCACAAGAAAAGACAGTACATACAATCAAATTGTCCATTGAGTTGCAGTGGTTATAGTGCTTGTCGGTTTGAATCCCGGAAGGCCAAAATTTTTAATTCAATCCCTTTTCTAAAATTTAATATCTTTGATTTATACATCAAGACAAAAGATATGTTTTTGGACATTGATTTATTATTTGATATTTTACATATACATTACACTCTGATATTAGTATGTAAATATAAACATGATGAGGATTTTAAGCATGGTATGCATGAACCACAGACATTGCTGTGGTGGGGTGGCTTGCATGCCTCAAGAATAACAGATAGCTGTACCATAGGTGCAACCACAGCAATGGGGTATCTGTGGGCAGGAAAGACAAACATGTGGTTCCTGAAGAGAGGCAGCAGCCTTTTCAGTAGTTGCAGGAGCAACGGTGTGGATGAATGACTGAGCTGGCCTTGTAACATCAGGTAACAGTTACCGTGAATGGCTGAAAGCAAATGGAAACTACAGTCATTACTTTTCCCAAGGACACTCATCTCTACTGTATGAATATAGGATGATGGGGTCTTCCTGGGTAAAATATTCTGGAGGTAAAATAGTTGCCCATTCGGATATCTGGGCAGGGACTATTCACGAGGATGTTGTCATAAAAAAAAAAGAGAGAGAGAGAGAGAGAGAGAGAGAGAGAGAGAGAGAGAGAGAGAGAGAGAGAGAGCATTCTACGGATTGGAGCATAGAATCTTCTGTCCCTCAATCAGGCAGGTAAGTTAGAAAATTGAAAGTTATATATTACTGGAAAGTCGAGGTTGGAATTAATAATATAGTAAGGACAGTTTACAACTCACTGCAAAGACGTGGCGACGAGCTGCAACAGGCACATAGAAAAGACACACACATGCAACACTTTCAGCTATCGACCATGGTCTTCTTCAGAAAATAGAACATGCAATCACACAGGCACACAACACAGGCATGCAACCATCACCTCCGGCTGCCACACTTCGATTCAAAGGAAACCAACAACAACAGACACAATCATATACCACACATCTAATCACCCAGATACACAGAAACATGCAGCACTTAGATACATGCTCCACAGACTAAACACTATCCCATTAGACACAGATAACTACCAGAAGGAAATGAACACCATAGTACAAATAGCCACAAACAATGGATACAAAGAAAACCTAATTACAAAGCTGAACAATAAAATTAAAAAACAAATAAACACACCAATACCACCACAAATGCATAATACCACACAAATAAACACACAAAACACACACACAAGAACAACACAAAGGCAGAAAAATGAAGGAAACAACAGATGGTATACAATGACATACAATCACAAATACACACACAGAATATCCAATATTTTCAAAAAACAAGGCACCAAAATAGCCCACCAAACTAACAACTCACTTCAAAAATATTTTCCAAAATCAATAGAAAACACAAATCCATACACAAAATCAGGAATATACCAACTGAAATGCAAACTTGTAATACATTGGTCAGACTAAAGAACATTTGACACCAGACATAAAGAGCATGTACGAGCCTGGAAGTATAAAACAAGTCACTCAACATTTCCAGAACACTTACACCAAAACCAACACAAAATCACCACCAGAGACACAGGCGTGGAAATCTTAAGAATAAACAACAACAAAAAACACCTGCTCACCCTTCAAGAAAACTATCATATTCAAAAAAACAATAACAGAAAAGAAACATCTCATAAACGACCAAACCAATTTAGCAAACAACACACTTTTCAAGCTTATTGACCACCTAACATAAATATAAACATTATGAGAGTCAATCCCCCCTTTCATAAAAAAACAAATCACAATACCCTCAACCCCCCCCCCCACCATTACAACCCAATTAAACCTACTTTTCTCTCTCTCTCCCTCTCTCTTACAAACATACACACACACACACACACACACACACACACACACACACACACACACACTCATGTTGAATTAAGTCGTATTTATATTATAAATGTATAGCGTTGGCAACACTCACAGAGCACATGAAAAACAAATGAACACACGAAAACATAGCCAAACTGAGGTGATATGACAAATAAACAGACAGTAACAGGTGATATGTAATCAGTATACATTTCAAAAAGTGAAGTGATGTGATGTGCTGAGATGAAAAAGAAAAAAACGAAACAAAAACACATGAAAAGTGCTGTACACAGCCCTCAAACACAAGCCACGAAAAAACGAACTCCAGCCAACAAGACGGAGAAACAGTAGTAACATGTAAAGAAGAGACATCAACACCGTGAGTAGACCGAATATTAAGTTAAAAACACTTATGCCTATCGTGCAAAATGTTTTAAAAAAACTGTTTTTAATCTATTTATTGAAAACAAAGTGTACAAACGTTTGTATCATTTACAGACCACAGAAGATGCTTTTAAAATAAAAAAGCTAAATGCGTCTGGTGTAAAATAAATCTCTTAATTGCAGTCAGCATAAGACAGATTACCTCTTATAATCAACAGTAGTACATGTTTATATGCCAACTATCCCTGCCAATGGCAAAGAGATTTTAGAAATGTATGAGGAGGTAAAGAAATTTAGACAGCTAAAGGAGAGGAAAACTTGATTGTGATGGGGGACTGGAACTCGGTAGTAGGAAAGTGAAGAGAAGAAAATGTTGTAGGTGAATATGGACTGGGAAAAAGTAATGAAAGAGAAAATCAGCTGGTAGAATTTTGCACAGAGCACAATTTAATTATCAGAAACACTTGATTTAATCATCATTAGAGGAGGTTGTATAAGTGGAAGAGACCAGGAGAGGCTGGAAGGTAGCAGAAGGATTTCATAATGATAAGACATAGGTTTAGAAACCAGGTTTTAAACTATACAACATATCCAGAGGCAGGTATAGGTTTGGACCATAACTTACTGGATATGAACTGTAGACTAAAGCTGAAGAAACTGCATGAAGGTAGAAAAGTTAAGAGATGGAATCTAGATAAATGAAGAAACCAAAGATTATCAAGAATTTCAAAAAGAGCATGATGCAAGGATTGACTGAAATAGGAGAAACAAATACAATAGAAGAAGAATGGGTAGCTTTGAAAGACACAGTAATGAAGGTCGCTGAGGATCATATAGGTAGAAGAAAAAGGCCAAATAGGAATCCGTGGATAACACATGAGATACTTAATTGATGAAAGGCAAAATAATAAAAAAAGCAGCAACTATATGTTGAGCAAGCTGTGAAGAAGTAAAATGGGTAGATCACGTAACTAATGAGGAGGTGCTATACAGAAACGGGGAGAAAATGAGTTTCTGGTGTATTCTTACTAAGAGGAGGGATAGGTTGGTGGGACATGTTCTGATACATCAAGAATCATCAACGTAGCATTGGAAAGAAGTGTGTGAGGTAAAAATCATAGAGGGAGACCAAGGGATGAATACAGTAATCAGATACAAAAGGTAGCTGTTCTTATTCTCAGCTGAAGTGGCTTGCAAGGGTCAGGGTAGTAGCATGAAGAACTGCATAAAACCAGTTGGCGGACTGAAGACCACAACAAAATGCACTTTGTTTTAAATTATATTATGTAGAACAAACCAACCAGTAAACTACACACAAAAATTTATTTTTATAGATATAGAATGTAAATCCCATCTGTGCGAAGCTGGGTGGGTCAATAGTTTTCAATAAAAGTGGTTTTTCCTTTGCTTTACGTATGTATGTGAGGGTGGCCCCAAACAAAGAAAATATGTATTGATTTTTCAACATAATCTCCTTTCAGCTCTATAAACTTTTCCCAGCGATGTTCAATAAGTTCAATGCCCATCTTATAATGAGTACTCTCTAACTCCTCAAAATAACGATTAACTGCTGAAATCATGTTTTCATTTTCTGAAAATCTCCAACCACTGAGCCATTTTTTCAATTTTGGGAACAGAAAGTAATCTGAGGGGGTTAAATCTAACAAATAGTGTGTACGAGATAGCAGTTCAAACTTTATGAATTTTGACCTTTGGAATAACGACTTGTGAGTTGGTTCTTTGCCATAAAGAAGCACTTTCTTATTGGCCAAATGTGGCCATTTTTACTTGATTTCTAGCCCCGAATGTCACAATAAGTTCATATAATACTGACTGTTGATAGTTTTTCATTTTCAAGGTAGCAATGAAAATAATCCCACACAGTACTAAAAATAAGCTTTGTTGCTGCAAAACTTTGCTAAACATTCAATTGAACCATCTTCAAGATACTGGTTTTGCTCGAATGTGGCTCAAAACATGAACACAGTTTTTTCATGTTCAAATTTTCACATAATCTGTGATGTACCATACTTTTTGAAATGCCTACTATGTTTGCTAGCATGTGCACTTTCAGTTAACAATCATCCAGTAGCACTTTGTGGAGATTCTTCACCATTTCTGTAGTTGTTACCTCATTTGGTTGAGCACTGTGATGCTCATCTTGGCAGCTGCCATGGCCTTGTTGAAACTCACCTACCCAATATTTTTTGTTGTAAACAAAGCAGGCAACTCTTCCAAAGTAGAATATAGCTCAGCTTCAATATTGGTTGTACTGAGGCCTTTCAATAAAACATATTGCATCATATAATTATCAGCAACTTTCTCCAATGTCATAAGAATACTCACAGTGTTCACTATTGAT
Organism: Locusta migratoria; assembly: GCA_026315105.1. Lineage (NCBI taxonomy): Eukaryota > Metazoa > Arthropoda > Insecta > Orthoptera > Acrididae > Locusta > Locusta migratoria. The sequence goes on from CM048744.1 coordinate 147,242,859, forward strand.
GGCTGCCAAACAAATACTAAGCAATGTGTCATCTTCTAACTTGAAACATATGCTTCGTAGAACATGTACATTCTAATCAAGAGATATTTTTCATCAATGACTGCCATTTCTTGGTCAGACTGGGTACTTACGGTACCACTCAAGAATTCTGAATATTAGTTGCCGACTGTTACTGCTGATTATATAGTTTAATACTTAGCAAATTTAAACATACAAATGATACTATATTACATGGCTGTGCTTGCTAACATGCCTGATTACTTGATCGACAGAAGCAGGAGGAAATAGTTGTGTCAATTAGTACTCCTGCAGGATCTGTCAGCCCTAACTTTTGAACAAATGTGCACACAGAAAAACACAACTGTGTATACACCCATGTTATTTCTGACGGAAATGAATTCTATGGATGTTGGAAATAGGTCAACCAGTCTTATCATTCCTGGGCAGCTAAGCTCCAAGGGACGAGTCACTGTTTTCATTTTCTCCCCGATTTTCACAAATAATAGTGCACATATAAAATGTGAGGGCGCTCTTTAGGGAATTAATTCAAAATTTTTATTTCAAAGTTTTGACAAATGCTCTGCCAGATCAATTTCTACCAGGACTACATGAACAAGCCTGAGCAGAGCTAGTATGAATTAATCAGTTTGGAAAAATGGTTTCTTTATTTGGAAAAACCAGCGAACTATAATTATTTAAATATAATTAACAGTCTAGTTCACAAAATTTTACAATTTATTATTACAGGTAACCAGTTTCGATCTAAGATTAGATCATCTTCAGACCTCTTGCTGTAGATGTCCAGGCGGTGAGCATCTGAAGATGATCTAATCTTAGATCGAAACCGTTTACCTGTTGAAGTAAACACTCTTCGTTCAAGCACACTATGTGTCGTTCAGCGTACACTTGTCGAATGACACGGCTGTCACGTCGGCCGTTTGACGGGGCCCGCCAGCAGACGGCGCGCAGCTCGCGTCAGCTGTTAGGCCGACCATGCCCTCCTGTGGCACGGCCGGGAACTACCACGGCCGGGCCCACGCCTGCCACGGAACCCAATGACGGCGCGCGCGATATGAACGGCCCTTAGGCCATAACATCCCTCCCCCCTTGGGGTGAGGAGCCGGACCCCTGAACGGCGGTGCAGAGGTCTGGCTGCTGGGACTCTTCCACCTCCATCTGATCGTCTGGCGGCTCCATCCACTCCCTAGCCGGAACCACCTCATACGGGCGGAACCCCTTCGAGCGACGAGGGGTTCGCCCACGCGAGCGCTGTCTTGCTGCTCCCAGCACTGGCAATGGCGGCGGGTCCTCCATTCCTCCCTCCTGTGGCTCCTCCATTGGAAACTCGGGGCCTCCGTCGGCAGGCTGCAAGGTGCCCCCTCTGCCGGCGACCGGAGCTGTCCACTCCTTGTAGCTGGCCGCTGGGACTGCGGCGGGGGAGCGGGCCCCGGACCCCGACGGTGACGGGAAATTCCCTTGCCCCCCCAGCCAATGCCCACGAAGCGGAAGTCGGGAGAGAACTGTCCCCTGATGGCACCTGCAACCGTGGGGGGCTGGACCTGGATGAGGAGGAAGGGACTGTAGGTGTTTGAGGAGGGTGGCGGACCCGCAGCTGATCATGGTGGCGGGTGAGGACCCCGGTAGGAGAACGGACCTCACAGAGACGTCGGCCACGCTCCCGAATGACCACGGCCGGGACCCAACGAGGATGGCGGCCGTAGCCTCGAGTCCAGACAGTCGAGCCTGGGGGAAAACGTGACCGAGGATGAATAAGAGGTGTGGGAGGGCCTGGATGCACGAAGGATAACAGTGTCCTATGAGGGCGGCCGTGAAGGAGCTCTGAGGGGCTCTGCTGACCTGCCGTTGTGGACCGATAAGATGTTAGGAATCGAAGGAGGGCCTCCTCCACTGAAAGATGTGCCACATACTTGCGCATTTGCGTCTTGAAAGTGCGGACGAAACTCTCCGCCGCCCCATTGGACAGCGGGTGGAAAGGTGGGGCCAGGACATGTTGGATCCCATGGGTAGAACAAAAATCGTGAAAGTGTTGTGAAGTAAACTGTGGCCCGTTATCTGTCACCAGTGCGGCCGGGAGACCCTCAATAGAAAATATCTTTAACAGGGAACGTGTGGTAACTTCCGCAGACATGGAGGTCAGGCGAACATCAAATGGGAAGTTGGAGTATGCGTCAAAGACGCAAAGCCAGTAGCTATCTAAGAAGGGCCCCGCAAAATCGACATGGAGTTGTTCCCAAGGTGCAGACGGAGTGGGCCATGGAGAGAGAGATGAGCGCGGAGCCGCTTGTTGGGATGCACAAGAAAAGCATCCTGCAATGAGGCGAGTGATGTCCCCGTCTATACCCGGCCAATATACATGTCGGTGAGCCAGCATCTTCGTGCGAGAGACACCCCAGTGGTCCCGATGGAGAAGACCGAGAATCTGGCGGCGCAAGGACCCAGGAACCACCACTCGATGGGAGCTGTCTTCCGTGGACAGAAGTAAAACACCCTCGTAGGTGCTAAGGCGGTGCCGAATAGCATAATAATTGCGGAGAGGGTCTGATGCCCGGCCCGGAGGACGCTCTGACCAGCCTTGCCTCACCCGTTTAAGGACGACCCGGAGGACCGGGTCAGCAGCGGTAGCCTCCGCGATCCGTGAGCTATTGATAGGAAACCCGGAGACTACATCTTTAGCCGACTCGTCAACTGCAAAACACAAAAGCTCTTCAGCATCGAAGACTGGATCAGGGCCTACAGGGAGGCGCGATAGGGCGTCGGCATTGGCGTGATGAGACGTCAAGCGGTACTGTATCTCGTAATGGAAACGAGAGAGGTACAAGGCCCAGCGTTGAAGACGATGGGCTGCCTTGTCCAGAAGAGCCGCTGACGGGTGGAACAATGACACTAACGGGCGGTGGTCCGTGTAAAGCGTGAACTTTGACCCATAGAGATAAACGTAAAATTTTTTTAAAGCAAAAACGATGGCTAGGGCCTCCTTGTCCACCTGGGAATACCGGCGCTGCGCATCCGTAAGAGTTTTAGATGCAAACGCCAACGGGTGCTCTGACCCATCGGGAAACCGATGTGCCAGCACCGCCCCCACACCATGCTGGGAGGCGTCCCCTGCCACCACAAGTGGGACCCCCGGGGTGTATGCAGTGAGGCACGGAGCTTCCAGGAGGGCCCTTTTCAGTGACTGAAAAGCTCGCTCGCATGCAGGAGACCAGTGGAACGGGACGCCTTTACGTAGCAGTTGATGCAGGGGGTAAGCCACTGTGGCTGCCCGCGGGAGGAAGCGATGATAATAGGCGATCTTGCCCAGGAATACTTGGAGTTCGTGAACGGAATAAGGACGGGGAAGATCTGCGACCGCACGCACGTGCTCGGCCACGGGACGTACCCCCGACCTGGATACCTCGTAGCCCAAGTACTCGATAGCCGGTTGGAAGAAAGAAGATTTCTGGAAATTACAGCGGAGGCCAGCCCCCTCCAGAACGGAAAACAATGAACGGAGGTTGGCAATATGGTCAGCAGCTGTGGATCCCGTCACCACAATATCATCCATGTAGTTCACGCAACAGGGGACCGGCGCTAGCAACTGATCCAAAAAACGCTGAAAGATTGCTGGGGCACTGGCCACCCCGAATGGCAATCTCTGATATTGATATAGGCCAAAAGGCGTAGAAATCACCAGCGCCTGTTTGGAGGCATCGTCTAAAGGCAACTGGAGATAAGCCTCTGCCAGGTCTATTTTCGAAAAATACTGGCCCCCGGACAACCGATCTATCGATTCCGCTGGGCGAGGCATGGGAAAAGAATCAATGACGGATTGAGAATTTACAGTTGTCTTAAAGTTGCCACATAAACGCAGGGCACCCGAGGGCTTGCGTATGACAACTAGAGGGGAGGCCCACTCGCTTGCTGTGACAGGACGCAAAATACCTTCCGCCGTCAGGCGATCTAATTCCGATTTAACAGCGCCACGGAGGGCGATCGAGAGAGGTCGAGCCCGACAGAAGACGGGGCGAGCCGTATTTTTAAGTGTAATAGTGGCCCGAAAATTCGTAGCACACCCAAGACCCGGCGCAAACAGGGACGAGAACTCCGCGCGAAGCTGCTTGAGACTCTCGTATGGAATTTGATCGGAAACCAAGCAGACATAATCGGTAATAGAAAAGCCAAAAGCGTGGAAAGCGGTGAGGCCGAAAATGTTCGTAGCCGTTGCACTGCTTACTACCACAAACGGTACCGCGCGGCTAACGTTCTGATATGTAGCTTCGGCGACAAACGACCCCAATAGTGGAATAGGGTGGCCGCCGTAGCCAACCAACGCGCGAGGCGCCGGACTTAAGGTGGGGGAGCCTAAAGCTTGATGAGTTGCAGCACTCAGAAGCGATGTCGTCGCGCCTGTGTCCACTTGAAGCGTAACCGTTTTCCGCAGAATGCGGAGGTCTATAAACGACTTCGGCGGCTGAACGCCAACGAGAACAACCTTATTAATATCCATGGGCGCTGCGCCGAAATCGCGAGGGGGAGAGGTCCGTTTGCGGCCCGTAGCCGAGGAGCGGCACACTCGGGCGAGGTGTCCGAACTTGCCACAACGATTACAGGTGGCCCGCCTGTGCGGGCACGATTCCCGAGAATGGGACGCCCCGCACAAAAGACATAACATTGGCTCGCTCTCTGAAGCGGGCGACGTGCGCCGCCTTTCCCCCCGCCCATACGACGCAGGCGAGCGCCGCGGCGTCTGAAGGGAGGGAGGGGAGGGCGACGCAACAGCCACCGAAGAAACCGGCGCCGCGGATAACGGGGCCGAATCGGCAACTGAGGATACCTCCCCCCAAGCGGAAAGTTGACTCCCCACGGCCTCCGAAACTTCATATGCGCACGCAATACGCAAAACCTCTGCTAATGAGGGATCGTCAGACTGAAGAGCCTGCTTGCGAACATCCAGGTCGGGAGCAAAACAAACCAAAACATCGCGGACCATAGAGTCCGCATACGAATCACCGTGCGGTTCGGACCGAAACAGACAACGACGGCTAGCCCCTGCAGTTCCGTGGCCCACGCACGGTACGACTGACCCGGCTGTTTCCGCGAACGGTAGAAAGATATGCGGGCTGACACCACGTGAGAGTGGCGGCGAAAATACGCCGCAAAAAGAGAACAGATATCCTGAAAGGACAGGGATGCCTGCGTCTGAAGCGGTGCTAAATCGCCCAGCAAACGAAAAAGACGAGGCGAGAGCCACGAAAGGAAATAAGCTTTTTGCTTACCTTCATCACACACCTGGAAGGCTACGAAGTGTTGGCGTAAACGCTGTTTGTAGTCGGACCAATCCTCGGCAAAGTCGTCAAATGGAGGAAACGGAGGAACGGGCACAGAAGACCGAAACCCGACCTGTTGTGTCACAGCCCTAGTCAATGTGTCAATAGCCGCCGTGAGAGAAGCATTCTGTTGAGCCAAAATTTCCGGTAACGACTGAAGATTCGTCAGCAACGCGCTAAGGTGTTCTGCCATGACTGTGGCAGGAAGACCACGCTACCAATATACTCGTCGCCACTGAAGTAAACACTCTTCGTCCAAGCACACTATGTGTCGTTCAGCGTACACTTGTCGAATGACACGGCTGTCACGTCGGCCGTTTGACGGGGCCCGCCGGCAGACGGCGCGCAGCTCGCGTCAGCTGTTAGGCCAACCGTGCCCTCCTGTGGCACGGCCGGGAACTACCACGGCCGGGCCCGCGCCTGCCACGGAACCCAATGACGGCGCGCGCGATATGAACGGCCCTTAGGCCATAACACCTGTAATAATAAATTGTAAAATTTTGCGAACCTCTCGCTATAGATGTTCAAGTGGTGAGGGTGCGGCGACTGCACACTCACCGCCTGAACATTTACAGCGAGAGGTCTGAAGATGATCTAATCTTAGATCGAAACCAGTTACCTGTAATAATAAATTGTAAAATTTCGTGAACTTGAATTTTATTTTTACCGGTATGAAGGGCCGATTCTAAAATTACGCCACCATTCTTGGGGCTGTGCAAAATTTTCTGGTTTATGATACCACGTGATCAGTCACCTGTGCTACTACTGAAGGGTTCTGAAGTGCCAGAAACAGTTGGCTCACTCTCTTCCTTCATGCAGAACACACACTCTTGAGATCCAGTCTGGGCTCTTAGGCTGATATTTATACATTGCATCTGACCCTGTATTCTGCATTTGGCCACAAGCCTTCAGCACTCTTCTGCAATCCTGTCTATCTCTGCACCTGTCCGAGACTGAGAAACATGCTCTTCAGTGTGAAAATCCGTCTCATCGACATCTTGCAAATCAGCCAGTTATTCAAAGTTTCACGAATTGTGGTTTGGAGCGATTTATCTGCTATCGAACCCTCTTGCTCACCTCTGCCTGCCTGTGTAGGAGGACAGGATAATCACTGCGATTCCCACCTGGTCTCAGCCTCAAGTCGGCAAACATCTCGAGAATAGCAGTGTGGTCTAAGGCCTCCCTTGGGCTTCGGTATTTGTGTTGTCCTTAGAATAACTTAGTTTAATTAGTGTGTAAGCTTAAGAACCAACGAACATAGCAGTTTGGCCCATAAGATTCCACATACATTTGAATTTTAATAGCCTATACGACGCTTTTATATATACTCAACGTCATTAAACGAAATAGTGCGGATACTATTAGCCAGATGATCATTGTTCTAAAACTAAATTTACAGGTCGTTGATAGTTTATATATACTCAAGGTCATTAAACGAAATAGTGCGCATACTATTACCCAGATGATCATTGTTCTAAAACTAAATTTACAGGTCGTTGATAGTTTAGGGACCACATAAAACTATATATCTTTGACAAAAATTAATACCTTGTCTTATCTTGAGATCATTTTATCAGTCAAAATACACAGTATTTTCTTTATGTCATAATTGCAAAAATACTTAAATGGCAAAATAGAAATTTAGGAGATATTCATATGTGTAGATAGACTTCAGTTAGACAATATCCCAAGGTTTTGTGTAAGTGCAGGACATTTTCTAACTTTTCTGGATGATATGAATTGGGCTGACCCCCAACTGCTTGCTTTATTAGCTATACGCAACTGAAATTTCAACACAGATACTAACATACAGTAATTAAGTAAACATCCTCTGTTCTTAGAGGAAGTTCCACATTTGAAGGAATATACTCTCTTATCATAAAATTAAAACAATTATTAAGCTAAAGATCACTTTTTCCACAACTCAAATCCATTGTGCAACTAGCAACATTCATATGCAATAAATTTAAGTGAGACAAAAATCAACTGACAGAAGAAAGTGACTTTACATAATCTGCATGTGTTGAGCAAACTATGCTACATTAGACAAACACAATATTTGGCTGTGTGCGTCTCTGTTCAACAGATATGGCTCGTTGTAGTCCCAGAGTCAAACTATACAACATCTGCTTTCATGACCAGCAACTACAATAGTTGCAAGTAGTACACTGTACCTGTGATCCTACAATAAACACTTTATACATAGGCTATTATTGCAAAGCAATAATGAAATATGAAATAGATGGTTAATTAATAACAGCTGTTTTATCATAACATTAGAAAATAATGTAGATAACTCCACAGAATAATGTTCATTCAAACACGTTTTGCTCAATATGAAGTGGTCATACACAAACAATAGTAATAAATAGAAACTGTATAAAATTAGTAGAAGAGATATGTTAACTGCATTACAGAAATGGCAGCAAAATCTCCAACTAAGTATTCATCAATGATGCTAAGGCTCTAAATCTATTTTGCAACCACACAATACGAGATAATCGACAGCTCTAAATATTTCAAATGTTAGTCTGATGAAGAACACATCAACACTCATAAATTACTATGCAGAATCACATACACTGTTCAGTTACAATTCTGTAAGTAATCTTCAACTGGCCCTCAATAGCCCCTGCCAAAGTTACAATTCAGACAACTATTTACCGCACAAATTCTAACACTGTCACAAACGAAACACTTCAGCTTCCCTGGCAGGTCCTCTTCCTCCCAAGTGTACTTATAGCAAAAGCAGGTCTACACAGGAACACTCTGAGTATTTTATTTGACCTCAACAATTTCTTGCCCTAGCCACTCTCTCAGTGGCAGGTCACTATCCTCCCCCCCCCCCCCCCCCCCAAAAAAAAAAAAAAAAAAGAAGTAGCAGATATCTTAACATGAAAGATTTGTTTTGACTTAACTTTGACCATTTCCGCACTACCTTAAAATTTTGACAATATTAAATAGAAAACTCATAAACATTCAGTCACCATAACACTATTTATCAACAGTACAAATAATGTATTAATTAAATAACTTAGCCAACCTGCATAAGCTTGACCACTCATACTACACAGTGCGTACATAATGTAACTGTCCGTAATGGAGGATAGATAACATGCACCATAAAGAGGCTCACTGAGCTGCCGACAGACACGAAAATAGTTAACTACATTCACACAACTTAAATTTTCGGCACAGGCACATCAATATCTATGGCCTAAGAGACATTCATTAATGTATGTCTGTGTTTCCACCACGCTTCATCGACAGTGATCAATGTTCCACGAGTATTTTTATCTTTGAGTCTATCTGGATTTTTATCTTTGTTTTGTCTCTGTTCATAGTCGGTAATGTGTGGTTGACGGAAACATGTGATCTATTTACAAAATTGCATATTTGATATTCCTCGTCGTTATTGTCTGACGATTGAAAGAATAAACAGATTTTGACTCGTGCCGTAAAGTTCATAAGTCACAGAGTACGTAGCTTTTCCTACCCACAGCCACGCACCGCGACCAAACTCCCTTACTAACATAATTAGACCAAGGGCTATCTACCACCACAACCACGAGTGGGTGGCAGTATGCGGTCATGGAGAAAAGTCTGTCAGCACGTACACACACATGCCTTTTATATATAGATAGATTAGGTGTAAATATGAGATTTGCATCTGCGAGTAGTGAAGCAGGCAAATAATTTATATTTAAGTTAATAATGGATAGGTAACAACTCACCATAAAGAGGCTCGCTGAGCTGCTGACAGACACATCCACACAACTTAAATTTTCGGCCATGGCCTTCATCAGAGTAAGAAACACATACATTCTCGCAATCACTCAGACAACTATACACACACAACTATCATGTCCGGCTACTCCAGCAACATAAATTAGACTGTGAGTGAGGTGGGGAGTGGAGGGGAAAGGATGCTGGGTAGAGGTGGGGATGGAAAATTCGTCATTGCATGATGGAATTTAAAGGTCTGATAGGTGGGAATTTGAATTGTGGTAATGAATACAATGAAGGAAATGGGCAGGAAAGGATAAAAGGGAGGTGCAGAGGAGTGGGGGGGGGGGGACGATAAGAATAATAAGGAAAAAGAAAAATAGGGAAAAAAAGAAAAAATAAAGTTAGGAAAAAATATAAAAAAAGGTAAAAATAAAAGAAATAAATTTAAGGGGATATTGTAAGTGGTGATACACAGTTTTAAGGAAGACATTGGTACAAGATAATGGGTGGGGAAGGAAAAGGAGTGAGGGGAGATGTTATGTATAGGGAGCAGTGATGGGAAGTTATCTTAGGTTGAGGACAGGATGGTTGCGGGACCATAGCATGTTGTGCCACAGGGTCTCCTATCTTGTTTTTTGCTACAGTTTGGCAGTGGTCATTCAGTTTGACAGACAGCTGGTTTGTTGTCATACTGATATAAAACGCTGTGCAATGATTTCAGCAGAGTTGGTATATCACATGGCTGCTTTCACCTCTGATGGGGTAGGATAAGCTTGTGACAGGAGTGGAATAGGAAGTGCTGGGTGGTTGAATTGGGCAAGTTTTGCATCAGGGTCTACCACAGGGATATGATCCCCGTGGCAAGGGGTTGGGGCTGTGAGTGGCATAGGGATAGACTAGGCTGTTGTGGAGGTTGGATGGGCGACGTAACACCACTTTAGGAGGGGTCGGAAGGACCTTGGGTAGGATGTCTCTCATTTCAGGGCATGATGACAGATAATCATCAAAGCCCTGATAAAGGAAGTCATTTAGTTATTCCAGTCCAGGGTGGTACTGGGTGACAAGGACACTCCGTTGCGACTGGTTATGGGGTTGGGGGGAGGATTAGTGTTGTGTGAGGATTGGCAGGGGAAATCTGTTTGCGAACTAGGACAGGAGGGTAAGGTCTGTCTGTGAATGCCTCTGTGAGGCCGTCCGTCAGAATGAATGGCCACCGCCAAACTGTGGCCAAAAAAGATAGATCACCCTGTGGCACAGCATGCAGCTGAGCCACAGCACTCTGGATTTGAATGGCTGCTTCACTAACCGAGCCATCTGGATCCTCCCCTCCACCACCTGTTCTTCTTAACTACGCAGATGGGAGTTGTCCCTTCAACACATTCTACAGTTCCACATCCATCCTTGCCTCAAGGTAAGATAACTTCCCATCCCTGCGCTCTATGCCTAACATCTCCGCTCCCCCCCTTCCCTTCTCTCCCATTATCCTGTATCCATGTCTTCCTTACAACTGTGTATCACCACTTACAATATCCCCTTAATTTATTACTTTTATTTTTACTTATTTTTTTATTATTTCATATTTTTCCTAACTTTATTTTTTCCTTTCTTCCCCACCTTTATTTCTTCCTTCGTTTCCTACCTTTATTTTTCCATTTTTTCCTGTTTTTATTTTTCCTTATTATTCTTATCATTTCAAATTCCCCCACACCTCTACACTTCCCTTTTATCCTTTCCCACCCCTTCCCTTCACTGTATTCATTGCCACAATTCAAATTCCGCCTATCAGAGCCTTTAAATTCCATCATGCAATGAGGAACTATGCATCCCCACCTTTACCCGGCAACCTTTCCCATCCACTCCCCACCTCACTCACAGTCTAGCTTGTGTTGCTGGAATGGCCGGACATAATAGTTGTGTGTGTATAGTTGTCTGAGCGATTGCATGAATGTATGTGTTTCTTTTTTCTGATTAAGGCCATGGCCGAATATTTAAGTTCTGTGAATGTGATTATCTATTTTTGTGACTGTCAGTAGCTCAGCAAGGATCTTTACAGAAAATTGTTACCCATCCTCCATCATTGATATTCCTAGATTTTCCATTGTTAAAATAATGTTACTGGCAAATAGACTAATATTCATGAACCCTTTAGCTATCGCTGCTGAGCATCCGGTCTGTTGGGTCGCGTGCTTCCTTGCATCACTTAATCCTTCTACCTGCGCTAACGAGTGACCCCATGGCCCGCTGCATGTGGCTGATCCAGCCAGTTGGCTGACCTCATCCTGTGCTGAATATTCATGCAACCAAGGGCGGTCGGGGATGTTTCACCTTCAAAGTGTGATCTAAGACACACAATGTATCTGGACACTTTTTCCGTGGCTTTGAATCTGCAGGTGTATTACTACTCAGATATTATGTGCATCAAGACTGCTTATTGGCTATTCTACATCAAATGGCCTGATTACAAAATATTTTACTGCTTGAACATCACAGATTTTGAATTTAATTTATTTTTTATATGAACTTTTAGACATGTCACCTCTGAATATTAGTAAAGTTTAGTAATCGTCGAACTAATACTGGATCAGATTAAGTCACTTGAATGACTTCATGCACAAAAGTGTGCCGAGTGAGTGTGAATTTCTGGTGAGGACAGCCCACAACTCACCGCAAAGACGCGGCGACAAGCCGCAACAGGCACACACAAAAGACACACACACACAACACACTCAGCCATCGGCCCCGGCCTTCCCCAGAAAACTGAACACTCACGCAATCCACACAGGCACACAACACAGCCACACAACCACCACCTCCGACCGCTGCACTTCGAGATTCGAAATGCGGCGGTCGGAGGTGGTGGTTGTGTGACTGTTCTGTTTTCTGGGGAACGCTGGGGCCGATGGCTGAGTGTGTCTTTTGTGTGTGCCTGTCGCCGCGTCTTTGCGGTGAGTTGTGGGCTGTCCTCATTATATTATTAATTCCAACCTGGACTTTCCATTATTGAATTTCTGGTGACTTTGAGTTGTTCTATCTTAGGCAATATTTTGTTAAAAAAATGCAAACTGGCCAGTGTGAACAACTACACATGTTCTCTTAAGAATAATAGAGAAAATAATTATGTGAGACATATTCAGTCATAAAATGTTAGGCAAAAATGCCACCAGAAAAAATTGATGCCCAACAAAATCTCTTAAGTTTGTAATATTTGGATCCTACAGCGTTAAATATGTCACTTAACGACATAATACAACTTTTATTGATATTAAGCAGTGATTTGGAATCAATAAAAGTTATATTATGTCGTTAAAATCTTTTAAGTTTGGCGTTTTATATGTGAGGGACTACAAGTATGACAAACATCTAATTGACATTTGTGTCCTGCACTCGAGTCAATGAAGTCATGGTTTAATGGCTAGAAATCGTTTTCTTTCCAGTCTAATATGTCACTAAGGCATACTCTTTTCTGTACCATTTCACGGTCACTATTTTTGGTACATTTTTCTGCTTGACTAGCACGGATTTCAAAGAAATTTTATATCAACATTCACACATGTCCTCTATGATCGTTGGTGCAGTTTGGCAATTGTTGAAGTAATACTTGATAAGATATAAACACTAGTTTGAGTTAATGCGCAATGTTGCGCAGATTGAGCAAGAATTTCTGGCAACTTTTGAGATATTATACATGGTGCAATAGAAACATGAGACATGAAGTCAAATTCTGCAAAAAGAGGGAACACAGCAACAAATGAATACGCACTCTCAAACTGTACAGCCAGGCCACTGAACAGCTACTGGAGTAGAAGGGGGAAAGGTGAATTGACTCATGTGAACAGGCAATTATCGCTGGTTCACGACACTGCTAATTTCTTTCTACACCACTTACATACAAGCACGATATGTGAAACAAAATCAACAACAAAGGACCACACCAGTAGGTGCAGATGCATGTTCAAAATATACAGCTGAAACTCTGAACAGCCCCTGAATAAACTGTGCGGAAATACATCTCTGTGTCTGGAGACAACCACAGCATACAGGTAGTGGGGGATCGGCGCGTCTGAACTTGTCAACAGCACAGACAAAGTCGCAGCCGCATGCCTGGAGACATCCACAGCACCAGAGAAATGGAGCAGAGCCACGTCTATAGATGTCCACAGCAGTCAAAGGGTTAAATAGTTACACAAACATGAGGGTCATAACATGCTGCTTGCAACTGCTGATTTACTGTAGAGGATACAATGATCTGACTATATTTCTATCATAGATTAATATAACAAGTATAATAAATCCTTAAATAAATACATACAAGTATGTTGCTTTCAAGATAAGCTATTATCTAAGACAGTTTGCTGAACAATATAATAGGGACACTTAACAACTCACCGCAAAGATGTATGATGAGCCGTTGCAGGCACATAAAAAAGACACACATATCTAATACTTTAGCTATCAGTCATTAGCCTCCTTCAGAACAGAGAGCATTCAAACAGGCACACTTCACAGTCACGTAACCGTCATCTCCGGCTGCAATACACTGAATCGATATGCAGCAGCTGGCAATGACGGTAGTGTGACTGTGTAGTGTGCATCTATGAATGCTCTCCATCCTAAAGAAGGCTAATGGCTGGCAGCGTAAGTGTTGTATGTGTGTGTTGTTTTAATGTGCCTGTCTCAGCTCGTCATACGTCTTTGTGGTGAGTTGTAAACAGTCCTTATTATATTGTTTAATTCCAACCTGGACTTTCCATTATTATATAGTTTGTTGGAGTCACATGACACACTCAAAAGTTGGTAACTGTAAGTTTAATTTTGCTATATTCAGATATAATGAAAATTAACTTTCGTAGTTTAGAATATATTAAAAATATTGTTTGTTTATCAGGTGAGCCAAATTTCCAACCACTTTCAGAGAATTAGTTGCTATTGAAGAAATTTGTATTTACAAAAAGAGAGATTAAAATTTGACGATTCCGACAGTTACAATGAAACACAGGGGTTGGTGCACATGAAAAAGAAAAAGGGATATAAATAGTTTGTTTGCAATAAAACACTATATCAAGAAATGTATTTTGTTTATTATCTAAGTGCATAAAAGATGTATGTACAATAAATATTAATCTACTTGCACAGAATAGATTTATTAGGTGTAAAACATTTATACAAACAGCAATAAGCCTACAAATCCTTAAATTTTGTCACTTTTGCAACAAACACATGCATCCTTTAACTTTTGGTAATAGTAGAGAATTCACACACTTTGCTCAGATACCAACTATGATTACAAATATGCATATAAAAATAACTTAAAATATAGATAACAACAGATATATTCATGTTAAAATATGTTGCCAATGTTTCTTGACATTATACATTGGCATCCTTATTTTTAGTGTTAAATATCAAACACACAATGTTTAAGATATTTGTACACCACTGACATTTGTAAACATGTTATACAATAAAATTTGTAAAACTTAATGCCTCATATAATTAATTGAAAATTCATTACTGTGTAATATAAATACAATAAGTTGAGTCCAACTGTAACATACATCGTTTCTTCACATGTATTTCAGCTCTGTTGAGTAAATATTTTATTGCAATAAAATGGAAAAGAAATTCTAACAAGTGTTCTTCCATTCACCAAAAGAGTAATGTCTTTCATCTACTGTTTTTCCACAACAGGAGTACTTTTAAGCAGGTACATTATGGCCAAAGGAAGACATCATTTGGTCTTTGTCTATGGCAGCAACTAAAAAAAGGTGTAAGTTTATAAGGTGAAGTTCTATTATAGTCATCATGATAGTGTAACATTTTATTCAGGTAAATAATATGTTGTAGTAACAGAAGAGAGCAGACGGATTAGATGATCTTTTGACATCAATTTGCCCAAGACATGTTTCCTCTTCTAATGCCATATATCACATCAATGAAGGGAAGACAAATATACAAATCATAACAATAATAGGCTATCACATTATGTTATGTGTTTCATATAACTAAAAAAACAGTGTCCCACAATGTCATGCCAAGACTTATTAACATAACAACATAAGTGTGTAAGCTTTACAAGGAAATCATTTTAAATGCTCTCTTTATAAATTGTGTGTTTTCAATTTCACCATTGTCACCACCTATATCAGAGATCTTGGGAAAATAAAGGAAACTGGCTCTATTTTTATTTTCACTAAATATTTTATGAAAACTATAGAAAATCTAGTCTGAAGAGGAATCTGATCTGCCTTTCTAATTAATGTGTGTCCAGTCTTCAAAGATTACTTCCTTACTCAGCAACAGAAAAGAGTGGGAAAATTAATGGAATGTTAAAAACAATCTGCTTTGAGGGGGGGGGGGGATTAACCAATGAATTCTTACAATGAACATCTATGGTTCAGTTACAATATTACCACTGACTGTGACATGCAGTCATGAGAGAGCTGAAAGTTTGAATAATTCTAGCTGAATATGCTGCAGTAACCATTTTATAGCAGCTGAACATTACAGTAAGTTTGGGAAATAATTTTGAACTGTAGTAAACTGTAAAATACAGTTATCAGAAATATTTTGAAACAAGTGGGTGTGAAGAAGTATTTGTCATTAGGTATTTATAAGAACCTTTTTCATTTTCTAAATAATGACAAAAAAGACAAATTATATATATGGAAACTACAAGATTAATGAAGACTGTGATAGCTGCCACATATACATGCTTATTTTTTTACGCAAAATGATATACAGAAATAGAAATTGCAAACAAAGGGACTAAAAAATTTTGAGGAAAAACCAAGAGAGAATGAAAGTAAGGGAAATTGACATTATGGGTCATGTCCCATAACAGCACTTTCTTTGCCAAAGATAACGCAGAAAGCAAAGCCACAGTCAACTTGGGAGAATAAGCTACCTTGACCATAACTTCAAAAGAGATAAGTATTTTAAGCTGGCTATGTATGAATGAGTTGAAATGGGGCAGTTACAAATTTAAGTGTTTAGTATCCCACTTGTAACAATAAGTTGTAATGAATAATATTACTGCTTACTGGAAAATTTCATTGTTATTTTAGTCTTTCGAAAATGTTCATTCAACCACTAGACTCACACAGTTATTACCCAGTATTGTCAAATCTAGTATTCATAGTAAGGATTTTGAGATTGTACTACAACAATGACAGTAGACTAGTAAAAGTATTGCTAGTTCAAATGCATGTTACACCAAAAGAAAGAATTCAGTTGATTTCTGAGACATCTAAATTAAATTTATTATGCTTTGTAATAATTAAGCCACACTACCAGCAGAATTTAGAAAGATGAAACAAAAAATAAAATTAGAATTCAGAATTATTATCTGAGCAGAAGCACTGGCTTCCTACGTCATTTGGGATAGTGACCTAACAATCTGACTTTTCATGATAAATAACAAAGACTAAAATGAATATTTTGTAAACGTAAATAGTACTAGTAGTAGTAATAGTAATAATAATAATAATGTACACAGTATTATGTTAAAACTGGTGAACTGTAAGTTCCAATGGTTATGTCAAATCACTGTCAAAAGAAATTTGCTATACATGGGAGAGGGAGGTGCAGCAAAGGGAGAAGGGCTTTCCCACACCCTTAGAACTGAAGAATTCTATCTTTAATTATTATTTTTGCCACCTAAACGATTAGTTCTTATATTGTGACACATCTCAAAACTGACCCACTAACTTATATTGAAAATAGTAATTTTTTTGGCTTCAATCTCCACCTGGATAAATTTCTGTAAGCACCAGTGTTTGTTATATGGGAGCTGTTAAAACAGTTCAGAAATTAACACACTCAGTTTTCCAGTACATATTGAGAGAACATTAGCAAAGTTTGAGAACTAATAATGATAACTTTTTGAATGAAAGTATTCAGTCAATCAGCCTTAACATATATACAAACAAACATCTGTGAATAACATATATATCACAAAACACACCTGCATGTTCATGAATACATATCTATGACAAGAATAAAGCTTTCATTCATATGATGGGTCCCCCTCACAAATACTTACAACTAAAATATTTCTCAAAACTAACACAACAATAAAAATACATCCACACTACAACCTTTGCCTTGACTAGTTTCGTCAATTAGGAGCACCTGATATTAACAAAGCTTCTTATCATCTACACTTTTTTTAAATATTCACATTTATTCTATTAAATGCTTACTACAAAAGATACAGCACATATGAACAACTTATTTACATAATACACAAAAATATTTAAATCAATTACTTATACTCACCCAATCAATTTCCAGGTGAACTGATTGGAGCTAGTTTTTAAAAGTTGCTATATAATGTACAAACTAAGAATGAAAATATTATAATGTGTGTCAAATGTGCAATAGTTTCAATTTAAATTGTTTTTGTTTGAGTTTATATGTAAAAAATAATTTACATTACATGTAAAATATAATATCCGCAAGCTTAAATAATATCCATAATGGATAGAAGCAAGGTCACAGATGCAATCTAACAATTTAAAAGAATAACTTGGCTCAGCCAACAATGTTATTGAGTAAACTTTTCTCTTGAATACCCTCAAACTTTTGAGATTTGCCTATTGAAACAGAGGTAGGTATCAACTAGTGGACCACGCAATTTTGCCATTTCACAGGTTGGTGGTAATCTAATAGGCTATTTCTCAATAACTTTAAAACAAAATGTAGTGTCTTAAATAGAGTAATGAAGACAACAGTTACTGTATTATGAATGAAAACAGACACGAAGTTAAATAAATAAGAATGTGATACAACTGATGATATGGGCCATATGCCAAAATGGGCTCATATGAATAAATAGCAAAGAATTGTGGTAGGGAATGAATATCTAACATTTTCAACTATGCTTTTCCTCCATTAAACGGGACAGAGAAAGGAAAATAAGAGGGGGAAAGACAATGACTCCGTGAGGAAAACAAGCCAATCAGTCGTCCCCCTGCTCAACTCAGGATGAGTCAAGAAGCACTAAGAAGCAAGTGGATGAAGTGCAGAGAGTAACAAAACATATATAATTGAATATAATATTATCAACTGTATCAGGACATCTCAAGCACTATTCTTAAGCCATTATTATTCCATATTTTATATCATATTTATGTCACATTTTTATTATATGTTATGGTACAGGTAACATTATCAATGACATATTTCCAAAACACCGAACAATGATAACTGAATAATGCTACTAACATACACCAAAACCACAGTTTCCTAACATTTTATCAAGCATTTTCCATTTTTAATTATATCTGGGCACACAACAGTTAATTTATTTCTCTGATAACACAAACATCAACAGATACTTTTAGACAAAACTTCATACTTTTTATAACACTGAGAAATCTTATATAATTACATCTATTTATTTATCAATTCATAATATGTTCTACCACAGTAAACACACTACCTACCTATACTACAAATACAATGTCAGTTTACTTGAAACTTGTGCAGTCTCCAGGAGAAAGTATTATCGCTCTGCAATCATTAATAAACAAATTTCTGAATGCATTCAGTTTCTGGAGGAGGGACACCAAAACAAAAAGAAATATTTTACATTCTTTTTACTTAAACCTGGATCTCATACAAGACACCATCTCTGCCTATCAAGAGTATTTTATTATGCGATAAAATAAATACTAAAATATTTAATACATTCTGAAAATGCCTCATTATATAAAAACATTATCTTAAAACTCAACACTAGATTTAATTACTAGATCAAGCTTACTATTTATCTTGAGGATACAAAAATCATTTATTTACTTTTGGAAGATAGAAATTAAAATGATAATAATAAAATAACCAGGAGTCACATTAAAAAATATCTGCAAATGGTTTTCTTCAGTCTTCCTATTAATGTGTCTTGATCCTTTCTTTCTTTCTTCCTTTTTTTTTCTAAAGTATTAAGAGATACGTAACAGATTGATAAAGGAAAGAAAGATGATCAATAACTGCAACACTAGGTTTCATTCCATGTAATCCTATTTGAACTGTCTGTCATTTAGTCATATAAGTACTTTGCTAAAAGTACATTTCAAAAGTAAGTCACACTGAAGTTCTTAAAAATACAATAAAATATAGAATACACCAGAAAATCATTAATAACTGACATACATACTACTACAATACAGAAATTTGACATTAGTGATTAAATCAAGAACACTGGAACTATGGGATGCATCAATAGTGTATGATGCACCTCCATTAGTAGAGAAGGGTATAGTATAGTAATTCCTGTCACATTTTCTGCTTGTTTATAAATGTCAGACATAGAAGTTGTTCATATTGACTGACAGCTCATTTCAGTTGAATGCATGCTCCCATTACTTAATTTAAGTGAGTCACTTCATTACAATATGTTTGTACCAGGACCTACAAAATAGTTGCAGAACAAAAGGTAAGTTCCCATTATTGCCTTACCACGAAGAAATAA
This sequence comes from Locusta migratoria, assembly GCA_026315105.1. NCBI lineage: Eukaryota > Metazoa > Arthropoda > Insecta > Orthoptera > Acrididae > Locusta > Locusta migratoria. The sequence goes on from CM048744.1 coordinate 147,262,386, forward strand.
CAAAGCACCACATTAATGCCATTAAATCTGAAGCAAAATAACTTTTTCAATTAATAATGTATTGTGTGACTGTTTGAGCAACAGTACTTTATAAATAATGTTGAGAGATATTAATAGTGTAGAAACTGCACAGTCCACCACATCCTCACAGAGGCCATTACATTAGTGAGAAAAGGTGGAACAGAAACATTTTCTGGAAATTTTTCCTGTCAGCAAACTGACAATTAAAGCCTTCTGATACTGGAACTGTTTAAGAATGAAACATCAGAATGATTTGTAACAGAGTATAAACTGTAATGACTTATCACTGGCTTCACATTAACTGAAATGTGTATTAAATTCAAAACTGCAATAATTAGCACGTGTTCCTTATAGAAAACTATTTCAGCTCACAAACCAAAAGACTGTTAAACTCTTAAGCGAATCAAACCCTGCACTAATAAAGATAACAAGTGATTATTAAGATTCCAGTTAGCATTAGCTGTATGTGAACTACCACCTTGAGAACCTAGTGAAAAATCTACCAATTACATGTCACTTAGACTGAACAGAAGAATGAATTATTTGGAAATTAATGTATTAATGAAATGCTGGCATGAGTTTTTTTTTTTTTTTCATCTGATACAATTAACGCACTATTGTTACAGTTTAAACTTGGCATACAATAGTTCTCCATTCCCACCAAACTTCCAAGATGCAGAATAATCACATTGTTTACAATTAACACTGAACATAGTGTTGCAAACAGTTACCATACAAGTATGTCCATGATCCTTACATTTTCAGATGACTTGTGTAAGATCAGATATAAAGTATGACATAAAGTTTTACAAGTGCCAACAAAATAAAACTACATCTGTTGAGTTACATAGTAAAATCCAAATCTATCACAGCCAAAGATAAACTACTGTTGAGTGGGTTTAGTTTGAGCATGGCCATTAATTCATATCTAATGAAGAAAGAACAAAAACACATATTACTTTAAAAGAAAAATAATACTAATCAATAAAAGTAAACACAACAAATAGAAACCAATGGGAAGTTGGGCAAAAATGTATACAGAAAAAAAGGGGGAGGGCAATTCTTACTTCCTGGCTGCTCTGTAGCCCCTTTGTAAAACAGCTGTAGACACATGACAGATCAAAACAGAAGGCCAAATCATCACCAATGTTCCATATACCAATTGGTCTTATGCTGAGCAAAAAGTCTATATATCAGGAGTTTGCCTCAAAGATATTACGGAGTTGTCAATCTTTAGTCTTACACGTAAAAGAAATGAGGTATGAGGTACCTGCATGGTTGGCTTCAGCTTGTTCTCCTTTCATGTGATACGAATCACTGTTCCTGAACTAGAAAAATTAGTACTCATAATAGGTCTTGGATCAGATTGTGAAACACAGAGATTTTGTTTCTGTATTTGTTATTTAACTGCACTGAAATTTAGTCATCAATAAGCACATAAACAAGACTGAGAATATAGCTGATCTTTCTGATGAATCCTCCTTCAGTGGTAACAAATACGTGTACACAAACATAAGGTTGTCTAGGCTTCCTGCAGTGTGTTTATTTTTATCTTTTCAGCTCTAAAAGAAGATTTGTCCAAAAACTCAGGAACATTATCTGTCTTGTTTATGTGTTCATTGGTAACTCGAAGCCTCAACTACACATTTCAGTAACTATATATATTCCACCAAAAACTTTCTGCTGTGAAAATGACAGAGCAATATGTGCGTATAAGCTAACATTACAGATAACATGTTCTATACACTTTACAGTATTTCAAATAAATTTCAAAATTAACACTGACCAAATGAAAAGATGACAAAATCATCTGGCTCCATAATTTTATTCTTTACAATTTTTAATTTCTGTACATATCACAAGCTTCTGAAAATACTAGAATGATACTTTCACTCTGCAGCAGAGTGTGCGCTGATATGAAACTTACTAGCAGATTAAAATTGTGTGCCGGAACCGAGTCTCAAAACTGGAACCTTTGCTTTTCGCGGGCAAGCGCTCTACTGACTGAGCTATCCCAACATGACTTGCGATCTGTCCTCGCAATTTTACTTCTCCCAGGCAAGGTAATGGCAGAAGTAAAATTGTGAGGACGGATCGTGTGACATGTTGGGATAGCTCAGTTGGCAGAGCGCTTGCCAGCGAAAGGCAAAGGTCCCAGATTCGAGTCACAGTTCTGGCACACAATTTTAATCTGCCAGTAAGTTTCTGACAATACTGTACTCTTGAAATATCAAGTTCCAAGATACTTCAATAATTTATTTTGAAATAATGAGTGAAATTAGTATGTGCCCAAAGCAATATCGGGATTTAACATTATCTCAATGATAAGTTTAATGGAGATTGAGTGTGAGCTCTGATTAGATAAAGAATGGGCAAGAAATCAGTTATGGAGACAAGCCTGTAGACAAAAATAATCCCATTAACATTGAATCTTAAATACTTTTCATTCTATGTAATAGCAAATGGTGAACTAAAGAAGGAAATTAAAATGCAGGGAAAATGAGCATGTTCTGAGAACTCACTGTAGTAAGATACTCAGATGGCTGCGTCAAATACCTTCAGGCATCAGGGCATTGTAAATGAAAGAAAATATTATTTATTTGCAAAAAGACACACGGAGAATGCATCATTAGATGAATTTGATGATGAATGAGTAACACCCTTTGGCCACTTTTTTTACAATTTCTTCTACTACAAAATGGTTACAGGAAACTGGATAACAGTGACGATATAATCTTTGCCAATTTGGTTCCACAAAGCATTTATGCTGACTTTATAACATAACTGCTCATGCAAGAGGGTTGTAATCTACACCACTTTAAAGATCTGAAATACTTTCTAATTTTATCTGGGAATGGGTTTGATCCCATTCTCAGCAATACTGTCCTGTGTATAAGTTTTGCTAAGATTTACTGGTGATTAACATTATTTCTCAACAAATTTTCTACTGTCCTTAAATGTAGCAGACATGTTATGTTCCTCCTTTTGCTTGACTCATTTGTTTTCTCTATTGCATTGGTTCACATGCTGTCATTTATCTTAGTGGTTTTGTGACTCATTGCTGAAGCCTGTTTCTGTGTTGTTGTACTTCTAGACTACTTGCTGTCTCATTCATTGTATGTCTACCTTCTCTGAAATTACGTTTTATATATTCTAGCACCTTTCACTATCTTCAAGTATTTTACGCCTATTATATTCTATGAATCAACACTTCACATACTTTCTTCATTGAAGGACATAGATACACATCTCTTCTACACACAATTTGGACACTGAAAATTATGAGTTACTCTTACACACATAAAGACTAAAAAAATGAATATGTCACTAGTGTGATAGGTCAACACAGCCTGTCTCAACAATCAAATTTAAGTGACTTAATTGGTGCTAGTGACATAAATACAATGGTTAAGCATAGAGATAGCACACTACCACTTATTACAGTAATACTTACAAATTAAAAATATTCTACAAATGATGTTATGTATGGAAGTAATGTTCCTGGGTCAGGTAGGAGAGAAGGGATGAAAAAAGGAATGAGAACTGAAGGGGAAGGTAATTCACAACCTAGCTCATGAGGATGACATTTAAGGATTGTGGAAATCAGAGATATATTAGTACTGAGCCATGCCAAAGAGGATATATATAACCACAGAGGATAGTTCAAGCAGGAAATAGAAGTAAAGATGAGTGAACCGAATGATGGGGAGTGGAGGAGGGTTATATAAAATGTTTTGATTAACAGGGAAAGATATAGAGAAACACACACATAAGAGAGGAATGTAAGGAAAAAAGGGAGGGGGGTGAGAAATAAGTAATGGATAAGAGAGTTGAGGATGGAGGAGGGGGAGAGGTTAGCGTAGATTTAGGCCAGGAGGGTGGCGGGGCAAGTTCCCCTCTCCGTAGCTCTGAGGGGTTGGTGTTTCTTGGTAGTATCTAAATGGTACGTGTGGTGTAACACATGCCAAGGTCCCTGGAATCGGTTCACTCACCTTTACTTCTCTTTACTACTTGAACTAATCTCTCCGGTTATATATATCCTATATATCCTCTCTGGCAAGTCTCAGTACTAATATACAGTATCTCTGACTTCCACAATCCTTAAACATCATCCTCTTGATCTAGGTCATTAATTACCTTCCCCTTCTGTTCCCATTTCTTTTTTCTTCCCTTCTCTCCTATCTGATGAAGGAACATTGTTCTGTAAGCTTGTTCTTCTCTTTTTCTTGTCATTTTTTTCTTTCTCTGTGTGACCATCGGCGGTACAGCTCAAAGGTAAGTACTGGCCAGCCAATCTATCTCTTTTGAAGTATAATTTGTCATCACTGAAGAGAATTTCCATCATTAATCTGATATTTAGTTTACAATTGTGTAAAATTGGGGTACTGCAAATGAATCAGCACATCTATATTCTACTTTGCAAAACTGTCCTGAGTTCTGTGAAAGTAGCCTCAGAATTCAACAATGTTAAAAATTATCTCTGCTACCCAGACACTTATCCAATTAATAGCTGCTGTACGCTATTTTCAAATTTGGAAAAAAAAAATTTGGAAGGGGAGGGGAGTTATCAAAGGACATGAGTGATTGATGTATTATACACTTCTGTTTACTATAGATAGGTACTTTCATACCATATATTTGCAATCAGCATTAGTTGCAGACATATATATCTTCCACGCAAAATATTCTGATACTTATTTTATTTCTGACATACAAGTGACGTGTAAAATAACTACAGTGGTAACCTGAGCTAACAGCCACAAACAACATATGTACATTCGAACAGTCAGATGCAAGGAGGAAGTGTTATGTAGTTTTTAAGTGTTTGTAGTATGTAAATGCTGGTGTGTTGCAAATTACAAAGAAAAAACATGCATAAAAACAGATTTGACTGTATATAGACTTTTTTTTTTTTTATTAAACCACTATCAGTTTTGAATGTTAAATTCCCATCTTCAGTTGAACAAATAAATAACAAATTATGCCACAGACTGTGCAATTGGGCAACTCAGTGCACACCAGGAAGCGTCACAACGAGGCAACACATTACGACCCAGGGCGTACTTTGACTGGTTCAAATCGCACAGCTTATGATGTAGTTCATAATGGGAAATTAACATCCTGAAAATGGCTGTAGATTAATAAAAAAAAGTCTATATACTACTAAATTGGATTTCTCTCACAAGAATGATGCTTCTCAGTTGCAGATGCCCTATAAACAATGTCTTCTTTAAGTGTTCAAGACATCCTCCAGAGTGTCTTGAGAAGACAAAACTGTGTGAAGAGTTTATTCCACAATTATTGACTCCTGAACAAAAAAAAAAAAAAAAAAAAAAAAAAAAAAAAAAGGGTCTGGATGCCTGGCCATTAAATGGATGAAAATGCAGAATGTGGGCAATTCCTTTTGTTTAAGAGGGGAAAAATAAAAAAGAGATCATCTCAATGACAAAACTTTGTGTTATCATTATGAATATGCTACAAAATAACAAAGCGCAGCAGAAATTCAAACTGATAGTCAACACTTTTCTGACATAACTGAAATGCATGATTTGGACAACATTCTATTTGACTTTTCTGTTAATGTTATGTGGTTGAACCTAGATTCTGACATGAGTTAATGTTTGGTTGAAACTGGTAGAGACTCTCCTACATAATGACTGTATCTAAAATAACAACAACAACAACAATAATAATAATAATAATAATAATAATAATAATAATAATAAAAGTAGAAAATGTAATCTGCCAACAATTTAAACAAATTCTAAATTTCCAAAGGGACAGAGTTACTTACCTAATAAATCATTTAACAATGTTATGAATGTAATAATATTTCAAATATAATCCCCTAAAACAAAAACAAAGATTTGTAAATCAAAGTAATATCTTGTTTCTATTAGCAGGATAAGCAATGTATTATTTTCCCTTATGAAAATAAAAATCATCTTCGAAGAAAGGCATAGCCAGAAGACATAATTCAAAAATATATAATATGGATTCAAAAACAAAATACAGAATACAAAAGTCATGAATAAAAGAAAATCTTTAAAAAAATAATATGTCAAAAATAAACAAATTATATTTTCAGTTCATAAGAAGGCTTGCATGAAATATAAAATCTATGTGTGTCTCATCATAAAATCGCAAGACCAACCACAACCAAATTCATACACAACTGCATTGCATGCAGTATTTTTTTGTGTGGAACATGGCATAAATTTAAGTTCAACAAATGATTACCAGACAACGGTTTTGGAAACCATGCATTCAAACTGAAAAGAGATAGCAATACTAAAACAACACTAATAAGATATAAAAAAAATGTTTAAAGTGTACACACAATAATGAACTTTTTGCTGTACTAATTAAATCTTACACATTCAAAACAATATCTTTTACATTTTGTTAGAGATGTACATACACATGTATCAGAAATATCTACACTTTATGAGGGAAAACCTACCCCATTTTATAGATTTAATCGAAATTATGCACATTTTGTACATTTGTATATCCATATCAAACAATGTTTACATCTACAGACCGTACTTTTTCTTTATGACTGGTCTCTCACAATAGCAATAGCTGCACACACACACACATGAATTAGTACACTTACAGTCCCTGAACTGAGATTCTTGACACCCTAGTTACACAAAGTATCACTCAGAAGAGTCAATGAAAATAATGGCATTTCTTCTCTGAAACAGAGTTCTCTTGAATTCATATGCTTGGATAACAGCGAGACCAGCAACTGGTAGTGGCCGCTATCTTTATAGATGTTAGGTATTATCTGCAAAAGAAGCAGAACTAAATCAGGTACATAATACATGCACCAGTTTCACATGATGATTAATTTTCATTCAATGTTATGAGTTCCTGAAGCATTTAAAATAGTGGAATACTGATTACACTAGTCTTAATGTAGGGATTCATTACTCATGTTCTTATTTTTCAATGAATAGTCAAATATTATCCAGTTTTATTGTAGACTCTCCTTTTGTACACCTATGGACAGCTCGATAAACAGTACTGATGTAACACAGCACATTTTAATTCAGTTTTCCAAGATATTTTGTTGTAAGACAACAGACTACACATTCAGCTTGGCTTAAAGTAATAATACCTACATAAAAATGTGTCAGTAATGAAATCTCACACTGTGATAAACAAAAACATTGAAATGAAGATACCAAATATTGTTACACAGCATATGTATGTTTCTTTTTCAGCTGCTGGTGGAAGTAACAGCTTTCATTCTTTATCAGATACAGTGTTTTTATGTTTGATGTTTTTCTAATTCAACACAAGAGTGCATTTTTCTTATATTAAACTACAATTTTCATTTTGACAATGATATAAATACCTTTATAGTGCCAAAGTGTCCATTTCTCCTTAGAGAAATGGAATGAATTGTCAGCGATGCCTCACATCTTTCGCATATCTTCTGATTTCAGGTGGAAAGCTCCAAGCCTCCAGTTTGTTGTTTTCTCTACTTGAAGCTATGACCTGAAATCATGTTTACCAAATTTTAATTCCTCATGCCTAATTGTAAAGCAAATATTCACATGAGACATTTTTTAAAAATTTTCTGCACGCCTCTACCCAGGTGGAAAAAAATTATTTTTAAGCCCATTATCTAAGACACAGCAAATAACAATAAAATTTTTAGGTCCTAAAACTCAAAAGATGATTTATACCAAGGTCAATTCTTTTAATAAATTATTTATTGTGACAGGCATGTTTCAGTGTGATTGCCATCATCAAGTTAACTGTAGAGTTAAAAGATGGAAAGAGCCACCATCGTACAACAACCAAGTTAGAAAACTGCTACGGAAGCAAAGGGAACTTAACTGCAAACATAAACATAGCCAAAGCCTTGCAGATAAACAAAAATAACACGAAGCAAAATGTATTGTGAGAAGGGCTATGTGAGAGGCATTCAACAAATTCAAAAGTAAAGTTCTATGTACTGACTTGGCTGAAAATCCTAAGAAATTTTGGTCTTATGTCAAAGTGGCAGGTGGATCAAAACAAAATGTCCAGACAATCTGGGACGAAAAAAGTACTGAAACAGATGATGACACCATAAAGGCTGAAATACTAAAGCTGTTTCACAGAGGAAGACTGCACTGTAGTTCCTTCTCTAGATTGTTGCACAGATGACAAAATGGCAGATATCAAAGTAAATGACAGAGGCATAGAAAAACAATTAAAACTGCTCAAAAGAGGAAAGGCCGCTGGACCTGATGGGATACCAGTTTGATTTTACACGGAGTATGCGATGGAACTTGTCTCCCTTCTTGAAACAGTGTACTGTAGGCCTCTAGAAAAGTGCAGTGTTCCTAAAGATTGGAAAAGCCCAGGTCATCACTGTTTTTAGAAATGGACGTCATCTCTAATGTAGGTGAGTGGTAGAATTTTGGAATACTTATTATGTTTGAGTATAAAGACTTTTCTGGAGACTAGAAATCTACTCTATAGGAATCAGCATGGATTTCAAAAAAGGCGATCATGTGAGAACCAGCTCGCGCTATTTGTCCAAGAGACTCAGAGGGCCATAGACATGGGGTCCCAGGTAGATGCCACGTTTCTTGACTCCCGCAAGATGTTTGATACAGTTCCCCACAGATGTTTAATGAACAAAGTAAGAGCAATTGTGAGATTGGATTAAAGAGTTCTTAGATAACAGAATGCCGCATGTCATTCTCAATGGAGAGAAGTCTTCCGAAGTAAGAATGATGTGAGGTGTGACACAGGGGAGTGTCATGGGACCGCTGCTATTCACAATATATATAAATGACCTTGTGGATAACATCAGAAGTTCACTGAGGCTTTTTGCAGATGATGCTGTAGCATATTGAGAGATTGCAACAATGGAAAATTGTACTGCAACGCAGGAGGATCTGCAACGAATTGACACATGGTTTAGGGAATGGCAATTAAATCTGTATGTAGACAAGTGTAATGTGCTATGAATACATAGAAAGAAAGGTCCTTTATCATTTAGAGTGTTTTTAGCAGAAATCGAAAAATAAGTAGGGACATAAGGCATCAACTTGTTAAAAAAAAGGGACCTAGAGAATGTTTAAGGCACCAACAGGAAGACAAAATAAGAGACATCAATAAATTTCTTTTTAATCAACAAGCCTACCCACTGACCCATTTTTATTTATTTATTTAATAAGGTCTTGATTGAACTTTATTTCTTTACTGCTAATGTGTTTTTATACATACACAAAGCTTAGTCTTACGGCTTTAAAATTTTAACTTCGTAGCTTGATTTTTGCACATCAGCAGACACAGACAAATTGTTCTGAAGATGACCGAAAAGGATGAGAAGAGTTAGCAGTATATAAATAAAGTGCAATCAAGGCAGTTTTTAATTTGCAAATTGTCATCACAACAAATAAGTGAACATTACAATATGTTTTTATTGTGCTTACTAATCCCTGTGAACACGAACTTAACAACAACTGCGGTTTGCCAACCGTACTCAACTATAGCATTGTAGTGTGCACGTGTTGTCATTTTAATGTGAGTCTTGCGAATATTGTGATGTAATGTGAAGTGCGGCAGTTGGAAGTGATGGTTGTATGACTGCATTGTGTGCCTGTGTGATTGCGTGAGTGTTCTATTTTCTGAAGAAGGCCATGGCCGATAGCTGAATGTGTTGTATGTGTGTGTCTTTTGTATGTGCCTGTCGCAGCTCGTCGCCACATCTTTGCAGTGAGTTGTAAACTGTCCTTACTATATTATTAATTCCAACCTCGACTTTCCACTGTTTTAAGGGTTTGCATACAGTGTAAGAATTCTTGGGAGGAAAAATTGTTTTGAAATCTAAGGTACCCTATTCCACATTCTGTGATCTATAAGTTGAAGATTGTTAACTTTAATTTCAACAATGGAAAATCTGATAGGAATATCAATAATGGAAGACAGGTAACAACTCATGGTAAAGAGGCTCGCTGAGCTGCTAACAGACACGAAAATAGATAATCACATGCACACAACTTAAATTTTCGGCCATTGCCTTCGTCAGAAAGAGAAACTCATACATTCACGCAATCATTCAGACAACTATACACACACAACTATCATGTCTGGCCACTCCAGCAACACAAGCTAGACTGTGAGTGAGGTGGGGAGTGGAGGGGATTGGTTGGTTGGTTGGTTGGTGTTGGGTGCTTAAAGGGGACTAAACTACCGGGTCATCAGTCCCCTGTTCCCAGCTAAGAGATCAAAGGATTTCATGTATGGTTAAAAATAAGCACCTTGCAACCAGTACACAAGACGTACAGCAAGACAGTGTTGGCCACAATTACAACATAAAAATAGAAAGTAAACCACAATAGAGGCGGAACTAATAATCAACTAAGCTTAAAATCACAGCAGATGTTGTTGGCTGACTGATCACTAGGATAATAATGGATGAGCCAGCCATTCTGCACATACTACAACCGTCAGTCGGAAACAGGACTGACTGACTGTTGCACTCTTGATTCAAAAAAGAACACGCAAATGTTGACAGGCAAAAGTTAGTAGAGATTCGTGCGTCTATAAAAAGATCAATGTGTGAAGCATACAATAATTATCACAGCCATACCTTAGCAAAAGATCTTTCTGAGAACCCGAAAAAATCGATAAGCGGGTCAAAGCCCACTGTCTAGTCACTCGTTGATCATTCCGGGGCAGTAATAGAAGAAAGCAAACGGAAAGCTGAAGTTCTAAATTTAACCTGTAAGAAATCTTTCACGCAGGAGGACAGCATAAATGTACCATCATTTGATCAACGTACTAATTCCGAAATGGGGGGCAAAGAAATAGGTATTTCCGGTGTAGAGAAGCAGCTGAGAGAGCTAAATACGAAAAAGTCTGCTGGTCCGGATGGAATACCAGTTCGGTTTTACAAAGACTATTCTGCGGTGTTGACCCCCTAGTTAGCTTGCATTTATCGCGAATCTTTAATTCAGCGCAAAGTTCCTAGTGATTGGAAAAAAGCGCAGGTTACTCCCGTTTATAAGAAAGGGAAGAGAACTGACCCACACAATTACAGGCCAATATCGTTGACTACAGTTTCGTGTAGAATTTTGGAGCATATTCTCAGTTCGAATATAGTAAATTTCCTTGAAACGGAAAAGCTTCTTTTCATGAATCAGCACGGGTTCAGGAAACATCGTTCATATGAAACTCAGCTTACCCTTTTCTCACATGACATCTTGCGAGCCATGGACGAAGGGCAACAGGCGGATTGTGTTTTTCTCGACTTCAAAAACGCGTTCGATGCGGTGCCACACTGCAGACTGCTAACGAAGATACGAGCATATGGAATAGGTTCACAGATTTGTGACTGGCTGGAAGACTTCCTAAGTAATAGAACGCAGTACGTTGTTCTCGACGGCGAGAGTTCATCAGAAATCAGTGTATCGTCAGGGGAGTGTGATAGGACCGCTATTATTTTCTATCTATATAAATGATCTGATGGACAGAGTAAGTTGTAATTTGCGGCTGTTTGCTGATGATTCTGTGGTGTATGGGAGGGTGTCGTCTGTAACTGACTTTAATAGCATACAGGATGACTTAGACAAAATTTCTAGTTGGTGCGAAGAATGGCAGCTATCTCTCATTGTAGAAAAATGTAAGGTGATGCGCATGAGTAGAAAAAATAATCCTATAATGTTCGAATACAGCATTAGTAGTGAGCTTCTTGATGCTGTCGCGTCGTTCAAATATCTAGGCGTAACGTTTCAGAGCGATATGAAGTGGAACGAACATGTAAGGACAGTTGTGAGTAAGGCGGATAGCCGACTTCAGTTTATTCGGAAAAAATTTGGGAAGATGTACTTCACCTGTAAAGGAGACCGCATATAAAATGGTTGTATGACCATGTCTTGAGTATTGCTCAAGCGTTTGGGACCCGCAGAAGATCAGTTTAAAGGAAGACATAGAGGCAGTTCAGAGGCGAGCAGCTAGATTTGTTACCGGTAGGTTTGACCAATGCAGGAGTGTCACGGAAATGCTCCGGCAACTCAATTGGGGATCGCTGGAAGAAAGACAATGTTCTTTTTGTGAATTTCTGTTAAGTAAATTTAGAGGGCCGGAATTTGAAGCTGAGTGTAGTACGATCTTGCTGCCGCCTACTTACATTTCGCGTAAAGATGGCAAAGACAAGATAAGAGAAATTAGGGCTCGTACGGAGGCATATAGGCATTCTTTTTTTCCTCGTTCAATTTGGGAGTGGAATAGGAAAGGAAATGCCTAGTAGTGGTACAGTGTACCCTCCGCCACGCACCTTACGGTGAATTGCGGAGTGTGTATGTAGATGTAGAAGACAAAAGTAACAACAGATTAAAACTATAAGCGGTGTATGCCTGAAGATCAGGCATACAAACACACCATTAAAGCTTATGATAAAAACTAGCTGCGCGAATAAAATCTAAAACACAGTCAGCCATAGAGGCGTCGTCAGCTAAAATCGAAGGAAGCGCAGTAGGCAGGTTAAAAGACTGCCGCAATGCAGCTAAAAGTGGACAGTCCAAGAAGATGTGGACTACAGTCAACACAGCGCCACAATGGCATTTTGCCGGTTCCTCTCTACATAAGAGGCGGTCGTGCGTTAGCCACGTATGGCCTATACGCAGGCGACAGGGGATGACTGAGTCCCTTCGAGAAGGCCTTAGGGAAGTCTTCCAAGCTGCTGCCGAAGGCTTGATTGCGCGGAGCTTATTGGGCATACTCATTGTTGCCCATTCCGAATTCCAGGCCTCAAAGATCTTTCAGTGTAGACCCAAGCGGATATCCCCTTCTGGGGTACCGATATCCAGGTGCTGGCATGCGATGGTCTGGGGTCCAGATGAAAGCCACAGAATGGCCTGACTGGCCAAGACTAAACACCATGACTTGAATGGATCGCACCAAATCGTGTTTGGGGAAACAGTGGTCGAGAGCGTGCAAGGCACTCAGTGAATCACTGCAGATAAGAAATGACTTCCTGGGGGCATGCTCTGAGATGGTCGAGTGCACGGGTTATTGCAATCATCTCCGCCGTAAAGACAGTACAGCCAGGGGGCAGGAAGCGCTGTTCAGTGTGGTCGCCATGAACATAGGCGTAACCCACTCTGCCGTCTACCTGGGAGCCATCAGTGTATATGATGTCTGCATCACGGAATGTGCCAAGTATGTCCAGAAACTGGTGTCTAAGTAATTGTGGTGAAATCGACACCTTTGGATTGCAGGACAGTTGCAGGTGAAGCTGGAGGTGAGGGATAGTCTGAGGGATGGTCCAAAGAGGGCAAGAGAATGCAGGACAGAGAAAGGACTTGAGTGAAGAGAGAAGAGAATGTACCCAGGACCGCGACTGGAAAACCCGACCGGGTCGACGTTGTGGAGAGGGAAGGTCGGTATTTGGAAACAATAACCTGCGATTTGGATGGTGAGGCGTAGCATGGACATGGACAATGTAGGAGGCCAGCCACTGTTGCTGGCGGTACCTCAAGGGAGGGATGCCAGCTTCGGCAAGGAGGCTAGGCACAGGGCTAGTGCGGAATGCCCCATTGCTAAACGGACACCACCATGAAGAATGGGATTCTAGATCCGCAGTGCTGAAGGTAATGCAGAGTCATACACCTGGCTCCCATAATCCAGGCTTGATTGGATGAGCGCCTTAGAGAGATGCATGAGGGTTCGACGGTCAGCTCCCCAGGCAGTGTGAATGAGAAATCGCAATATATTTAGGTGCCGCCAGCACTTCTGCTTCAGCTGACGAAGGTGTGGCCCCCAAGTCAGTCGGTTGTCAAACAGCACGCTGAGAAACCGATGGCTCTCTGCGACATGAAGCTGGTCAGCAGCTGGGTACAGTTCTGGGTCAGAGTGAACGGCCCGACGACGACTAAAGTGCATCACCCGGGTTTTAGAAGCTGAGAACGTAAAGTCATGTGTTGTGGCCCATGACTGTGCCCTTCAGATGGCTCCCTGAAGATGCCTTTCAGCAATACCAAAGCTAGGAAAGCTGTAGTATAAGCAAAAGTCATTGGCAAATAAAGAACAACAAACCAATGACCCGACTGCCGCAGCAAGACCGTGGGACGCCGTTCTCCAGCACTCGCGGGAGCTGATGGAGGTACCAACTCTAAACCTAAAAGTGCGTAGCGAGATGAAATTCTTGATAAAAATTGGGAGTGGACCCCATAGGCCCCAATCATATAGTGTAGCAAGAATATGGTGGTACCATGTCGTGTCATACGCCCTCCGGAGGTAAAAAAGACCGCAACGAGGTGCTCACGCCTAGAAAAGGCTGTACGGATGGCCGACTCCAATGACATTTAATTGTCGATAGTGGAGCGACCCTGGTGGAAACCCCCCCCCCTCTTGTGGGGCCAGCAGACTCTGATCTTCAAGGATCCACATAAGACGGCGACTCACCATACGCTCAAGCAACTTACACAGGACATTAGTTAAGCTGATGGGACGGTAACTGTCAACTGTCAGCGGATCTGCTCCCGGTTTCATAACAGGGATAATAATACTATCCCTCCACTGGTATGGGACAACAGCCCCGGTCCAGACACTATTAAATAAGGCTAGCAATTTCTGATGAAAGTCCGCTGACAGGTGACGGACGAACTGGCCATGTATGCGGTCTCCAGCGGAGAGGTATTGGGGCATGCAGCAAGAGCAGTGGTAAACTCCCACTCCGTAAATGGAGCATTGTACAGTTCCCGGCGGCGAGTGCGGAAAGATAGAGGATTTTGCTCCACCTGTTGTTTAAGGGCGCAGAATGATGCACTATAATTTGCCGTTGCAGAGCAGCTCGCATAATGCTCTGCCAGGCACTCAGCAATAACGGCCGGGTCAGTACAGAGAGTGCCATTGATGGTCAGAGACGGGATTCCCACTGGTGGGCGGTATCCAAAGAGGCGCCGTACCTGAGACCAGACGTGAGAAGGGGAGGCACGAGAGCTTATAGAGGCAACGTACCGCTCCTAACAGTCCTGTTTACTGTGCTGGATGAGTCGTTGGGCTCGGGCCATGAGCCTTTTAAAGGCTATCAGATTTTCAAGTGTAGGGCGGCGCCGGTGGCGTTGCAGCGCACGCCGACGGTCCCGGATGGCCTCTGCTATCTCGGGCGTCCACCAGGGCACGGCCTTGCGCCGAGGGGAGCCAGTGGTGAAAGGAACGATCTCCTCTGCAACTGAGACTATAGCAGCAGATACCTGTTGGACTGCTGTATCAATATCAGGTGGTAGTGGAACAGAAACCACAGCAGCCGAGGTGTAATGCTACCAGTCTGCTCGATGTAGACACCATCTGGATGGGTAGCTTGCAGGTTCAAAGTGCTGGAGTGACAGAAGAGTGGGGAAATGGTCACTTCCACAAAGGTCGTCGTGAACCCTCCAACTTAAATGTGGGAGCAGGCTTCGGCTACATACAGACAGGTCAATAGCAGAATATGTGCCATGTGCTATACTAAATTGTGTGGGTGCGCCGGTGTTTAAAAGGCATATGTCACGCTGTGTCAGTAACGTTTCAATGTCTCTACTATATCCTGAGGGCTGTATACTGCCCCAGAGAGGGTGGTGGGTGTTGAAGTCCACCAGGAGGATAAATGGTGGGGGTAATTGTGCGACCAAGGCAGTGAGATCAGCAAGGGAGACGACCTCATCTGGTGGGAGGTACAAAGAGCAGACAGTTATATCTTGTATTGTTCTGATTCTTACAGCCACTGCCTCGAGAGCCGTGTTGAGAGGCACGGCAGCACTAGGAACAGTGCCTAGGACATAAATGCAGACACCTCCAGATACCCTGTTGTAGTCAGTGCGGTTGTTACAGTAGCCTCAATAGCCGTGGAGGGCTGGGGTCCGCTGGACAGGAAACCATGTTTCCTGTAGGGCCATACAGAAAGCAGGCTAGCGGCACAGTAATTGCTGCAGCTCGGGTAAGTGGCAGAAAAAGCTGCCACAGTTCCACTGCAAGATCATGCTACTTCTTGATTGCTGAGGAATGGCTGAGGGTGCTGTTGGTTCCACGGAATCACCGGTCATCGCCAATGGTGGCCTCTACATCCATCGCTTCCAGTCTTGGTGATAGCCAAGTCCTCTGGTGAGGCGAGGAGTTCCACCACGTATTCAGACGTGTGAGGTGGGGGTGGTGGTGGCGGCGGCACCGCTTCCACTGTGGGATCCATTTGCTTAGCAGCCTTAGATTTTTTCTTCTCTCTCTCAGTTTTTGGTTTCTCTTGCTGGGAGGGCTTTGGGGCCTCGACCTCAGCCTCAGGGACTGAGGAGGACCTTGAAGCCCTAAGACCATGACCCAAAGTCCGTGGCTGTGTCAGCCACTCAATGGTACCCACATTATCAGTAGGAGAAACCACAGGAGGAAGGGAGCCTAGGGACCCCTTCCTGGCGACAGGTGCCGGAGAATGCTGCTTCTTCTCCGGCTGGGTGTTGGGGACTGGAATCCCCAACGGTTGTTGAGCAGTTGCCTCCATAGGAGGTAGTGGGGGGAGGGGGGGCAACAGAAGAAGGGCCCCCAACTGTCAAGGGGGCAGTTTGATGTTGTTGGCCCGCAGGGGCCACAGGAGGTGGCGAGACATGGGAGGCTGACGTCCCCATAGTGATCGGAGATGACGCAATGGCAGCAAAGGACGACGACATCCGAACGGGATAAAGGCGCTCATACTTTCGTCTGGCCTCTGAGTACGTTAATCTGTCAAGGGTTTTGAATTCCATGATCTTTCATTCTTTATGGACCACACTACAGATCGGCGAGCAAGGTGGATGTTGCAGCCCACAATTAACACACAAAGGAGCAGGGTACAAGGAGCATCCGGGTGTGATGGATGCCCCCAGTCTCTACATGTGGGGCTGGAAGTGCATTGGGAGGACATATGCCTGAACTTCCAGCACCAAAAGTATCGCATAGGGGGAGGAATGTATGGTTTTACATCACACCGGTATATCATTATCTTGACCTACTCAGGCAGTACATCGCCTCTGAAGGCCAAGATAAATGCACCGGTGGCAACCCTGCGATCTTTCGGTCCCCAGTAGATGCACCGAACGAAGTGAACAACTCGTCGCTCTAAGTCCGCGCGCAATTCGTCGTCAGTCTGTGACAAGAGATCACGGTGGATAATTAAGCCCTGGATCATGTTGAGCGTCTTATACGGCGTGAAACTTATGGCGAAGTCTCCCAGCTTGTCGCAGGCAAGTAAAGCCTTTGACTGTGCAGGGGATGCCGTTTGAATTAAGACAGACCTGTTTCTCATTTTTGAAAATGATGCCACTTCACCAAATCGATTTTCAATAGTTTCAACAAAAAATTGCGGCTTGGTGTTAGTGAAAGATTCCCCATCAGCCCAAGTACAGACAAAGTGCCTAGCCTCCTTGCCGAAGCTGGCATCCCTCCCTTGAGGTACCGCCAGCAACAGTTGCTGGCCTCCTACATTGTCCATGTCCACGCTACGCCTCACCATTCAAATCGCAGGTTATTGTTTCCAAATACCGACCTTCCCTCTCCACAACATCGACCCAGATCGGGTTTTCCAGTCGCGGTCCTGGGTACATTCTCTTCTCTCTTCACTCAAGTCCTTTCTTACTGAGGCGAGTAAGGCTCAGATCGGTTAAGGGCCTGACGTTCTTCCCAAGGTGTGGCCACGGAAGGGAACGATCGGGGGTCATACTGTGCACCATTAAATTAATTCCTTCCTCTCTTAAAGACGGCGTTTTTGCGACCACCCACGCTATTTATAGCTCATTTCATTTCCGTCCCATGAGCAGCTAGGGAAATTAGGTCCACCCAGGCAGAGCCCCGCTTGCCTGGGTAAGCCTTATGCAACTGAGGTGTGGCAGGTTCCTGAGAGGTTGCTCGCTATCAGCTGTTCAACCTCAACAGCCATGCATCTCCTCAGCACTTAGCACACCTTGAGATTGAGGGTTTTCTTTATAGAGGTTTGTACCATCCTAGCAACGCGGGCGATAAAGCCAAGATCCCCGGGCTCTGAAACGTACAATGTTCCACCGTTGCACCAAACGATGTTCGTTGAAGCACGCATAGAGCTTATGGTGAAGCGGACTGTTGGCGCGACACAGCCCACGGCTCAGTACCCCGGGTTCGCCAAGCACGTACTCAGCAAATTAATGCTGAGCCCCTGAGGGAAGTGGAGGGGAAAGATGCTGGGTAAAGGTGGGGATGGAAAGTTCTGAATTGCATGATGGATTTTAAAGGCAGGAATTTGAAATGCAACAGTAGAGGAAAGGGCCGGGAAAGGATAAAAGGGAGGTGTAGAGGAGTGTGGGGGTGGGGGGAGAGGAGGGTTCTGGAATGATAAGAATAATAAGGAAAAATAAATGGTTGCGGGACCGTAGAATGTGTTGAATGGACAACTCCCATCTGCGCATTCATAAGAGCTGTTGGTGGAGGGGAGGATCCAGATAGCTCGGGAACTGAATCAGCCATTGAAATCCAGAGTGCTGTGCTCAGCTGCATGCTGTGCCACAGGGTGGTCTATCTTGATTTTTTGCTACAGTTTAGCAATGGCCATGAATTCTGATGGACAGCTGGTTTGTTGTAATACCGATATAAAATGCTGTGCAATGATTGCAGCAGAGATGGTATATCACATGGCTGCTTTCACAGGTGAGGCATATTAACATATAGAAAATGTGTTAATAAATAAAATGCCTTATCTCACTCCTTATCCCTTATTTTAATGGTGGATGTTCTTAAAATATTGAAATAAAAATTTTTGATTTATTTCCCTAACCTATTTTAGACTGGCTGGTCATACTGCATAAAATTATAACTTACCCTGTTCTTCACAACTTCCATGCAGAAGATCATCCTCCCAGGCCCCGGAATTCTCGTTAGAAGTGTCTTATCCTGAAAAATCAAGAGGTAGTATAATGAGTAAGAATTTTTGTTGAGGTACGAGGGTAATCCCAAAAGTAAGGTCTCCATTTTTTTAAATTTAAATAAACATTTATTTATACCAATGGTACTTAGTTTTTAAGACTGAAAATTTGTCTATTTTTCCACATAATCACCATTTGATCGATGCATTTTTGTAAACACTGTAGCAGTTTTTGTATGCCTATGTCATTGCAACATATCACAATAATCTTGAAAAAGCGCTGAACTTCATTTTTCACCTTGTTGTAACTAAAGCACCTTTCAACCATGTGTTCTTTCAATTGAGAAGCAAGTGGTAGTCACTGGGTGCTAAGTCCAGAGTATAGGGTGATGATGTCCCATCAAAACTGATGCAGCTGACCCACAGTTAGATGATAGTGTGGGGGCGAATGTTATCATGGAGAAGGCTGATGCCCTTGCTCAACATTCCTCTTTTTTGATTCTGAATTGCCCATATGAGTTTTCTTAATGTCTGACAATACCTGTCGGCATAAATCAACCAACAATATCCCCTTTCCAATCCCAAAACTCATTTGCCATGACTTCAAACGCAGAATGTGTTCTTTTGAACTTTTATGGCTTGAGTGAACCGGGATGCCACCACACACGAGATTGTTGTTTTGTGAAATAGAAAGCCCAAGTTTCATATAAAATCAATCGTCAATAAAGCAGATGCCAGATAGAGATTCATTGGAAGAATTCCAAGGAAATACAGTCCGAAAACAAAGGAACACTTGTTCGCCCACAGCTTGAATACTGCTCACCAGTGTGGGATCCGTACCAGGTGGGGTTGAGAAAGGAAGTAAAAAAGATCCAACGGAGAGCAGCGTGCTTCGTTACAGGGTCATTTGGTAATTGAGAAAGTGTTACGGAGATGATCGATAAACTCCAGTGGAAGACTCTGCAGGAGAGACGCTCTGTCACTCGGTACGGGCTTTTGTCTAAGTTTTGAGACCATACCTTTACTGAGGAGTCTAGCAGTATATTGCTCCTTCCTATGTATATCTTGCGAAGAGATCATGAAGATAAAATCAAAGAGATTAGAACCCACACAGAGGCATACCGACAATCTTTCTTTTCGCGAACAATACATGACTGGAATAGGAGGGAAAACCAATAGTGGTACTCAAGGTACCCTCTGTCACACACCATTGGGTGGCTTGCGGTGTATGGATGTAGATAAGTGCAGTATCCAAACAAAGAAAGATAGGAATTAAAATACAAATGATATATAAAATTCATACCATCTCATATTTATTGAGTTATATGTTATACAATTTTTCAGGTATATATTCATTTGTATGTGTGTGATTTTATTTGTGTCTGTCGACGAGCCTGTCCTTTACGTAAGTCATCCATTTTCTATATATATATATATAGAAAACGGATGACCCACAAAAAGGACAGGCTCGTCGACAGACACAAATAAAATCACACACAAACACACATACAAGCTTTCGCAACCGTTGGTCGCTTCTTCAGGAAAAGAGGAAGAAATGAGAGGAGAAAGGGAAGGATATGGGTTTTAAGGAAGTGGAAAGGAGTCATTTCAATCCCAGGAATGGAAGGACTTACCTTAGGGGGAAAAAAGGAAGGTAAGCAAATACACACCCATTCACACATATCCAGACGCAAACACAAATTATGTTTAAAGTAGGTTGCAAGTCGCTAAGTACCCTTATTTTCATACAGTGTGTGAATAAAGTCTCCTCACATTATGTGGCAGTTTTTTTTTTCTTTTTTTTTCATATACTATTGTATATGATGTCATATCTACTGAACAATGTGTCGTATGTGATTCTTAACCCTGCAGGAACTGTTATCTCACTGTAAGGAAAATGTGTATTAAATTTGGTTGAAATTGGTCCAGTGGTTTAGGATGAAATGCGCAATATTGTCATCTCATTGTTTATGACTTCATACCTTGTGAACTGAGTGTTGTAATATGATAAAATTTCGAACTTACTTTCAGTGGTGTGTGTGTGTGTGTAACATTTCTCGTGAGTACAGTTAATAGTGTACGAGTAATAAATTGTAACGTCATTCCAAATACTGTAATTTTACGGCATGAATGGCGTAAAAGTAGTAAGCGACAAACTTTTTTTCCTCTCATCATTAAGGTTTGAAACTATGTTTAAAGTTGGTTGCAAGTTGCTATGTGATCTCCTAAAATAGTGGACTGATAAAGTCACACTATATCACGTGCTGCCAAACAGGGAAGTTTTCATTATGATGTCACATCTCCTGAACTATCAGCCCTATCGCAAAATCCTTTCTTAACTGATGTCGTCTACCTATACACTACATTCCTGCCAAATTTCAGCTTTATACGTGAAGTATTTCAAGATCTCATGTTTAGTTGGTGAGTATGTGAGTGAGTGTGTGAATGAGTGTCCTTTCGCTTTTATATATATAGAGATTAATATTCGATGCTAGCAAATTGCTCTTTTCCAAAAATGTTTTTCTTCCCATTGCCATTATGCATTTTATATTCTCTGTACTGCAGCCATCATTTTCATATGCTATTTTACTGCCCAAGTAACAAAACTCATCTACCACCTTTATTGTTTTGGCACCTAAGCTCATTCCTTCAGCATTGCCAGATTTTCTTGGACTGTAATCCATTACCCTTGTTTTGCTTCCGTTAATGTTTGTCTTATATGTTCTTTTCAAGACACTGTCCACTCAATACAGTTGCTCTTCCAGGTCTGACAGAAGAAAAATGTCATCAGCAAAACACAATGTTTTTATTTCTTCAGACAAATTTCTCCTTGTTTTCCTTCACAGCTTGCTCGATGAACAAACGGAATAACATTTGCTAGAATTGGATATGAGCCTACTGATATGCTACTGCCAGCCAATCACAATCTTGGATGTATGATGTCAGTATTAGATAACTGAAAGTTCACAGTATATAAGGGTTTACATTCAGCAGCATCCAACAGTTAACTGCTCTGCACTGTTGCACAGTGGTTGAAATGTCGGCAATTCATTTGCTAAGTGTTTTAAAAATGACGTGTTTTATTCAAAATGACACCGGCCATGTAAGCCTATGAACTTATGATTCAAGTACTTTGTGGCCAATGTTCATTACTTGTTGGAAAATGTTTTGAACACAGAACCAGGTAACCATAGGAGTGTCCATATTCATTAAAAGTAACCATGTTTCTGGCCACTTAACACACATCAGTTGTGCATCATCCTAGCATTGTTTATATAATGCTTTGTGTTTTGGCTTGCAACAATTGTTTATCAAATAATGGAATGGACAAGGAAACAGACTGAGGAGCTGCTGTTACTGAATAAGAAAGAGGGTTGTGTGTGGACTGTTCAAAGTAAGAAAAGTAATAAGGATAAAAAAATCTCTCTGCAGAATATTGTTAGTATTTTTGACACCAGCATCCACTGTATCAAGGGTGGGGGGGGGGGGGAGGAGGGGAATTGTACCACTTGTAGTACAGCAAGAAGTGGATAACTGCAAAAGATCTAGCAATGGTACACAAATCTACATGGTTTGGATATATAATCCTGTAATTTCTCAGGGATTTTGTGTGTATAAAGAACTTCAGACACAGTGGGCAAAGATGTAGAATAAATTGCACTTTCTTAACTTCGTTTTCTATACTGTCAAGTATCAGTCGTTAATAGTTATTTTGCCACAGTACACTTCTTACTGGACTTAATAATATACAAACTCCACAAATTTCTTTACATGAGTTGTTTTCATTATATGCTCTATGGTGCAGTAAAAATTGTTGCAGTGTCATCACGTCTCCACATTCCTGGAATAATCACACTTGTTTGTAAATCTCATGAACCAAAGCTTGCTTGTGGTGTACATTGATTCCTTTCTTCAGCAATTCACTTTAAAAAATTATAGAGGCACATTAATATCATAAGATGACACTAACTTCATAGTTTCGAACATTTGTTTTCAGAATATTCAAAAAAATGAATCCTTAATATTTAGGGATGGGTCGAACACACAATTTGCTAGAAATTCAAAATCAATAAAGGGTGTCCAAGTCAAATTAGGGAAATGATAGTCATCTTCCATACCCAGCTTCTGTGCCAAGCTATTCTAGAGACTTTTTGTCTGCCTACAACAATGAAACCTTCATTTCTGTCTATTTAAATCTTCAAGAACTAATTGTGTAGCATATATATCAATAATTTCCTCATCACTAGATATAACATTGAACAAAATCAAATACTATATGATAAACATTAAAATTTTCACTATTGTAATCATTAATAATTATTAGCATGTAGAAATCACCTTCCTTATATCTATGCATGAATGGAAAAACTGGAATGAATGTTCTCTCTTTCCCCTGCACAGTACCTATTTATTTGGTGAGCAGTGATTTATAATCAAGTACTTTTATAAATGATGTTGTGGCCTTCAGTCTGCAGACTGGTTTGATGCAGCTATCCATACTACCCTGCCCTATGCAAAGCCTCTTCATTTGAGAATAAGAACGGAAAACTACATCCTCTTAAATCTGCTTACTGTATCCATCTCTTGGTCTCCCTGTATGATTTTTACCCCATACACTTCCTTCTAATGCTAAGTTCATGATTTCTTGATGTTTTAGAATGTGTCCCACCATCCTATCCCTTCTCTTATTCATGATATGCCAGAAACTCCTTTTCTCCCCAATTCTGTTGAGCATCTCATTAGTTATGTGATCTACCCATCTAATCTTCACCATTCGTCTGTAGCACCACGTTTTAAAAGCTTCTATCATCCACATTTGACTTGCATACAATTCTACATTGCAGACAAATGCTTTAGAAACGAATTCCTAAAATTTAAATGAATACTGAATGTCAACAAATTTCGCTTCTTCAGAAACACTTTTCTTTCCATAGCCATCCTGCATCGTACATCTTCTTTACTTTAGTGATCAGAAGTTATTTTGCTACCCAAACAACAAAATTCATCTACTAATTTCATTGACTCATTATCTAATCTAATTCCTTCAGCATTGCCTGATTTTTCTGACACTACATTCCATTACGCTTGTTAATGTTTATCTTATACCCTCCTTTCAAGACATTGTCCATCCTGGTCAACTGCTCTTCCAGGTCCTTTTCTGTCTCTGGCAGAATTACTAGTCATCAGCAAATTGTCAAGTTTTTATTTCTTGACCCTAAACTTTAATTCCCTCTGCAAACCTATCCTATACATATGTTAAAAATATTTATCATACTGAAATACTCAAATTTCAGGATGCACTTTTTACATAAAATTAAAAATATCACTGATTATCATACGATTAAACAATCCATAATTAAATATGTCACAAACCTGTATATTGTACACATAGACATAACCATCAAAACAGCCAGCAAAGAGTAGGTTCCTGAAGAGTCGTAAACAGACTACTACACCAACACCCGCATTCAACCGATAAAGTTCTGCACCACTCTGAAAAAAAAAAAAAAATAAATAAATAAATAAACATGAAATTTGCATATTTTCAATATTTGCTTGACCATGTATGGATTTGTGTATAATAACACAAAATAAAATTACAAAATAATAGCAATAATAAACAGATAAAAATAAACAAACAAATAATATTATATGGCACCCAGCCAAGAGTAAGCTTTACAAGTGACATCACTTTGCGTTTCCTCATTTATTGAAACAAATGGTATAGAAACTGATAATGTAATAGATATGCTATGCCTGTCTGAGCATCACATTGTTGCTGGTATGGAAAATGTGAATGTCAGTGGATATAAATTAGCTGCAAATGTAAGTAGAGATAATAAGGTAATTGGAGGAGTTGCCATATATGTCAAAAACTATCACAGTGTAGAAAAGTTAGAAACAAAAAAGTTTTGTGTAGAGCAGCTTATTGAAGCATGTTCCTGTCAGCTTAAATTCAATGATAACTCTCTTATAATTATAACAGTATTTAGGATCCCTTCAAGAAATTTCCAATTACTTCTGAAAAACCTGTATGCCTTGTTGTGCTATCTGTCAGATAAGGGGAAGCAAATTATAATTTGTGGTGATTTCAATATTGATTCACTAAAAGAGTGTAATAGGAAGAATGACCTGGAAGTCTTAATTGGCTTGTTTAATCTGACATCTGTTATTGATTTTCTTACTTTGGTAGTAAGACTTTTTTATACACCAAGATAAGTTTAACAATGTAAAAGTTTGTCCTGCTGAGAATTGTCTTTCCGATCATGGTGCACAGCTAGTAACATTTTATGACATAGCTCCATTCAGTAATTCAAAACAGTCCTCAGAGTTGCACACTTGATTAATGACTTAACAAATAGAAATTTCAAAGAAAGCCTACAGCAGTTAGACTGGGATGAAGTTTATAAGGAACCTGATGCCATTTTAAAATATAGCTTATTTGATGATATATTTGTAAGGGTATTTGAAAACTGTTACCTCGAGAAAATAGTTAAATATAATCGTAAGAAACCATGGCTAACCAAAGGAATAAAAATATCTTGTAACTGAAAAAGGAAACTATATCTATCTGCAAGAAAGAGTAATAACCCAGAAACAATCAATAATATAAAACCTTCTGTGCTACATCAAGACAAGTTAATAAAAAATCCAGAAGCATGTGCATCATGTCTGAGAATAGTTCTTCCGATAATAAAATTAAAACAATTTGGAATATTATTGAAAAGGAGACAGAGCAACCAAGAGCACAGGAAGAGGATATTACCATCAAAACAAATGAAAAGTTTAGTAACAAAAAGTAAGAAGTTGAAAACATTTTTAATCATTAAATGTTATGGAGAAAATAGGATCTAAATGTTCATTAGAAGCAAGGTTGTTAATGGAAGAGGCAATACCTACACAATTTGATACAATAGAATTCCACCCACCTCTCCTTCAGAAATTAGGAAAATAATAAACTCTCTCAAAAGTAAAAGGACACATGGAATTGATGGCATTTACAGCAGGGTATTAAAAGCTCGTTCCCAAGAGATAAGTAGGAATCTTAGCTACATATGTAGTAGCTCTTTAAAGCAGGGTATTTCCTGGATAGACTATAACATGCTATCGTTAAAGAATTGCGTAACAAAGGGGATACGTCTGATGTCAACAACTTCCACCCAATCTCACTTCTGACAACTGTATCCAAAATTTTTGAAAAATTTATGTATTCTTGGGTAGCTTCTTCTTTAGTTCCTCAGACTCCTTCTTTTGCTCAGTTTTCTCTTTATAGAATTTGTAAGAATTTTTTAAATTTTGGCTTAAAGAAGGATCAACAGACTCATGTAAATAGTCATTTTTCTTGAAATAGTCAATTGCCAACTCCCCAGAACTGAGAAATTTATACTTCACAACCTGAATTGTAGAATGGGTTTCACCCTCATATTTCCAGACTTTTCATCAATTATATTGTTCATCATACTAAATGCCCCTTCCACCTGTGCTCCATGAAAGCAGCTCAACACAGCCTTCACCATTTTTGATAATGTTGTCTATTTTGTCATATTAAATTTATGTGAGCACCATATATCTATTCTTTCTGGTTTTCCGTCGCTTACTTGAGGAGTCTTAATCTATGGATCAACTTGATACTGATGTACTTCGAGAGCATATTTTTGTAAATCATCTTCACTTAATACATTTGGTATCAACTTAGGTAACTGTTTGAGCCTGTTCAAAGTAACATGATGACCTCTAGCCGTGGGATCAATACCTGAAAATGATTTTAGCAGCCTACTGTTTATTGGCAAGGCCTTCTGTATGTACTGTGCACAAATGACATAAGTATTCACTGATTTATCTAAAAACTCATTCACACAAACTTTATTTTGAATCTTTGAAATCATCGATTCTGTGCCTGCTCCTAAACAGATATTCCTTTTGTTAAGCTTGCTAGTCTCTGAAAATATGTCCAACTTCATAAGCTATTCTGTTGACCTATCAGTTGAAGGCTCCTGTTTCATAAAACATGAAAGAAAATCAAGAAATAGTTGCTTTTGTTTTTCATGTAAAATGCAGATGAGCAGTTCTCTCATCTGAAACAGACACACACAGTTTTTTAATAAAGGCAAGACTGCTTTGTAAAAATTAGTTATGAGCAGTGTATTTTCTCTGTTATACAATAGTTTTGTAACCATCTTTTCTTTTCTATTCCTTCCAGCAGCAGTTAACTTCTTTGCAGAAAGTTGTCTCCAAATACTCTTAATTGTTGCTCTTCCTGAAGGAGTGACATCTTTCTTCAGATATATCGCAGATATTAAATTGAAGTACATATTCTTCTCTCTGGTAAAAAGGCATAATAGAAGACAGTCAAAGCTTCCAAGAGTCTCAAATTATGCAGATGAACGTCACAACAGGATAACCATCTATGTAATGCAATTTTATCGAGACCTGTATATTTTGGTATGGCACATTAAGTCTTATTGAATCCATCATTGGTGGTGGAAACGGGACAGCGGCTGGTCAAGAGTCTGAAGGAACTGAGATACCAACAGCCATATGTATAATAGAATATTTATTCTATCACAACCGATTTCGGCATTCCAATATGCCATCTTCAGGACCCTGTGTATTAAACAAACCCAATCAAGTGACTAAGGTAAAAGCATAAAAAACAAAAAGTATTATATGGTAGCACACTGAAAATACAATATTACGATATAGGAATGAAACTACTATTCAATACCCCATAAAGAATATGTACAAATGTAGTCAACAATAACATTCATTTCCTTCTTTTTTTGTGATAGAATAAATGTTTTATTATACATACGGCTGTTGGTATCTCAGTTCCTTCAGACTCTTGACTAGCCGCTGTCCCGTTTCCACCACCTGTATATTTTATTCCAAGGACTATGGAAATTTCTGCTATGTTTTCTTGCAAATTGTTGACCACTTAAAATCATGGTAAATATCAGACATGTAGCCTTCAAGCCACTTCTCAAATGGACCAAAGAATCTCTTACAGACATTGTGGAGGTGATGACAAGAATCTCCATCAATGTCAAGATGATGTGGGGCTCTGTTCTTACAAATTCTCTCTTCTAATCCATTTTTCGATCCACGCATTACACTATATGAATCCATCAGAATAGATATTTAATTACCCCAAGGAAGCATCCATTTTACAAATATGCTATCAATTTCAGCAAAAAGAGCATCCACAGAAACTTTAACAACACTCAGAGAAGCTAAATGCTCTACTACTACTTTACAGAATTGTGGGGAATAATACTCTCATTGAATTGTGGCTTTATCAATACTTAAAGAAAACTTAACATCCTTCATGGTACTGATAGTATCATTCAAAATGGTTTGACCTAGCCCAAACTTTATTTTATATGAAGCAGTAGTGCGTGCCATGGAAAGATTTGCTAAGGCTTTCTTATCAGATGCCAAACATTTTGACATGTCTACTAACACTGGTACCACTGTAAATGGCACATTTATTTTCTGCCATTACACCGAGAACAAGAGCCTGCACATTTGCAATCCTATCAGATAATGGAATATTTACTTGTACAGGAGCCTGTGGTGGTGGGGCCGAAGGTGTTGGTACATTTGTGGTTGTTAAAGGCCTATTACCACAGGAAAAACTTGCGGGCAAACTGTAACTGTTTCATTTCAGAAGCTCTTTAGAAGCATGTTTCTTACTCTTAACATGATCAGATATTGCTGTGAATCCTCTTTTTCCGTAATAAACTGTGTCTGGACATAGAGTGCACATAACCTTGCCGCTAATTCCAATTTTCTTGATACACTCACAAATTGTATTTCTAGCTCTTTACCTGAAACAATAACTTTCACAGTTTGCTGGAACCAGCCAAATTTTAATTTTTTCAAACATATTTTCAGTTCTAATATAGTAAATCACTGAATGAGGCATTGTAGGGTTTCCAGTGTTGAATATAGAATGATAATTGTCGCTGTTCGACCCGCTCTTTGAGAGCATGGGAAGTCTGCATTGTAAGCGGCAGTCACAGAAGTATCGCCATAATGGCCCACCATGTACTCAGCAATAGTGGCTGGGGCTGTGCATGTGGTACTCAAAATTTGGAGACTGGGTATTCCTGTCGGTGGGTGGTACCCAAACTGTCACCTAACTTGAGACAAAACTTGCGAAGGTGAGGTGCAAGAACCGATAGTGATGACGAAGCTCTCCCAGGAGTCCTGCTTGCTCTGCTTGGGCCCAGAGATGTTTAAATGCAATACGGTGTTCAATGCAAGGGTGGCATCAGTGCCTCAGTACAAGCCCTAATTTCCCTTATCTTGTCTTTGTCATCACCACGAGAAATGTAAGTAGGCGGCAGCAAGATCGTACTACACTCAGCTTCAAATTCCGGCCCTCTAAATTTCCTCAACAGAAAGTCATGAAAAGAACGTCGTCTTTCCTCCAGCGATCCCCAATTGAGTTGCTGGAGCATTTCCGTGACACTCGTGCATTGGTCGAACCTACCAGTAACAAATCTAGCTGCTCGCCTCTGAACTGCCTCTATGTCTTCCTTTAAACTGATCTTCTGCGGGTCCCAAACGCTTGAGTAATACTCAAGACATGGTCATACAAGTGTTTTATATGCGGTCTCCTTTACAGGTGAAGTACATCTTCCCAAAATTCTCCCAATAAACCGAACTCAGCTGTCTGCCTTACTCACAACTGTCCTTACATGTTTGTTCCATTTCATATCGCTCTGCAATGTTACGCCTAGATATTTGAATGACGTGACAGCATCAAGAAGCTCACTACTAATGCCGTATTCAAACATTATGGGATTGTTTTTCCTACTCATGCGCATCACCTCAAATTTATCTACAATGAGAGATAGCTGCCATTCTTCGCACCAACAAGAAATTCTGTCTAAGTTATCCTGTATGCTATTACAGTCAGTTAAAGACGACACCCTCCCATACACCACAGAATCATCAGCAAACAGCTGCAAATTACAACTTACTCGGTCCATCAGATCATTATATAGATTGAAAATAATAGTGGTCTTATCACACTCCCCTGGGACACGCCTGACGATACACTCGTCTCTGATGAACACTCGCTGTCGAGAACAACGTACTGCGCCCTATTACTTAGGAAGTCTTCCAGCCAGTCACAAATCTGTGAACCTATTCCATACGCTCGTATCTTCGTTAGCAGTCTACAGTTGAATGCCTTTTTGAAGTCGAGAAAAACAATCCACCTGTTGCCCTTCATCCATGGCTCGCAAGAGAAAAGGGCAAGCTGAGTTTCACATGAAGGATGTTTCCTAAACAGGAGCCACCTGCGCTTTTTTCCAATCACTAGGAACTTTGCGCTGAATGAAAGATTCGCGATAAATGCAAGCTAAGTAGGGGGCCAATGTCGCAGAATACTTAAAACTTCAGCTTTCCGTTTGCTTTCTTCTATTACTGCCCCAGAATGATCAACGAGTGACTGGACAGTGGGCTTTGAGCCGCTTATCGATTTTACATAGGACCAGAATTTTTTCGGGTTCTCGGAAAGATCTTTTGCTAAGGTATGGCTGTGGTAATTATAGTATGCTTCGCGCATCGATCTTTTTATAGACACATGAATCTCTACTAGCTATTGCCTGTCATCCTTTGCGTGTTCTTTTTTGAATCGAGAATGCAACAGTCTTTGCTTTCTCAGCAGCTTTCTAACATTATTATTATACCTCGGTGGATCTTTCCCATCCGTAATCGTCTTTACAGGCACATATTTCTCTGACCCTTTATTTACAATGCACTTAAATTTAGTCCAGAATTCCTCTACATCCATAGTCCCAGAATTAAACAATGCCCATTCATTTTGTAAGTGTGATCCTAACATTTGCTTATCGGCACTTCCCAACAAAAACATGCTCCTAGCTTTCTTGATTGGTTTATGAACTTTTGTCACCATCGACACTATGACAATATCATGATCACTAATTCCTGTCTCTATACAAACATCGTTAATAAGATCAGGCTTGTTCGTGGCTATAAGGTCTAAAATATTTCCATTGCGCGTGGGTTGCCAGTTTAACTGCTCAAGACAGTTCCACTGTATCCATTAGTGTGAGATCCTCAGATGACGTGAGGATCTCCACTTCATCTTAGATAAGAATGACCTCTCGCCAAACTTGTCTTCCAGGTGTTCTACGAAGAACAGCGGCTTTGTCGACAAGAAAGATTCTACATTGGACCTTGTGCACATCAGATATTGGGGTGAATTTGGTTCAGATCAGTGAAGTGCCCTGGCTTCTTCCTAAGGCATAGGCAGGGAAGGGAACGATTTTAGGTCATATATTGTTGCCTCAAAGTCTATCGTTCCCCGCTTAGAGACGTCGTTTTTGCATGCGCTGAGACTGTTATTTGCTCGTTTCATTTTCATGCTGTGAGCGGCTAGGGAACTATACGTCCATCCAGGCAGAGCCCCGCTTCCCTGGGTAAGCCTTATATAACTGAGGTGCAGCAGGTTCCTCAGAGCTTGCTCGCTGGCAACTGTTCAACCTCAATAGCCACACATCTCCTCGGCACATAGCACATTTTGAGATTTTTTTTTATTTTTTTATTTTAATTTAATACATAGAGGTTTGTACCATCCTCGCAACCTGAGCAATAAAGCCAAGATCCTTGGGCTCTGAAACGTACAGCATTCCACCGTCGTGCCGAATGGTGGTCGTTGAAGCATTCACAGAGCTTACGGTGTGGCAGACTGTTGGTGCGACAGTCCACAGCCTGGGACCCCGGGTACGCCAAGCCCGTACTCAGCAAATTAATGCTGAGCCCATGATGAAAGGGATAAGTGAGAGGAGTGGACTGTACCAGTGTTGTGGATTCCTCTGTGAGAGTGCTGCAGGTAGCAGCGAGCAAAATGCATAGAAGTTAACTGAGGTACCCTGAAGTAAGTAAAAATGTGGTAGCACATATCTGCTACAATGCTGCTTTTAGGGCACCCAGTGATAGAAACAGCCATCTTCTGGCAGCTGTGTTAAAGGAAAGGGAAGAGGGATGAAGGAAAAGGACTGGCAAGGTTTAGAAAAAGCAGAGAGAGAGAGAGAGGCAGTTAAGTTGCTAAGATTAGATTCGATTAGACTAGTGTTTGGTGTATAGTTCATGAATACAACATTTTGCAAATGATGTGTAATGTGTTAGTTTCATACAAGGTATATTTACACAATATTTGAAGACATACATTTTATTTTAATTAGTAATTTATATCTATGCAAAAAGTCTTTTAATTTCTTTTTTAAATGGTATTGGCTCTTTCTCAGACTTTTGATGCTATTCGGCAAGTGATCAAAGACTTTTGTGGCAGCATAATTCACCTCTTTCTGGGCCAAAGATTTAACCTTGAATAGTGAAGAGCATCGTTTCTGCTAGTGTTGTAGTTATGAATGCTGCTATTACCTTAGAACTGTGTTGGGTTACTAATAACAAATTTCATAATGGAATATATATATATATATATATATATTATGAGTCTACGCTGGAGATCCCTAGTTCCTTAAATAAATATCTACTGAATGATCTTGGATGGGCACCAGCTGTTATTCTGATTACACGCTTTTTTGCAGTGAATACTTCTTTACTCAGTGATGAATTACCCAAAAATATGATTCCATGTAAGAGAAGCAACTGAAAATAGGCATAATATGCTAATTTACTGAGATGCCTATCACGAAAATTTGCAATAATGCCAATAACATAAGTTGTTGAACTCCAACGTTTCAGCAGATCTTCAATGTGTTGCTTTCCGTTCAATCTCTCGTCAATGAACACACTTAAATTTTTTAAATATTCTACCTAAGGTACAGACTTCTGTCCAAAGTTTATGTTTATTAATGGTCTCATGCCATTTACTGTACAGAATGGTATATAC
The DNA here is from genome assembly GCA_026315105.1 of Locusta migratoria. NCBI lineage: Eukaryota > Metazoa > Arthropoda > Insecta > Orthoptera > Acrididae > Locusta > Locusta migratoria. The sequence goes on from CM048744.1 coordinate 147,295,148, forward strand.
TGTGTTTCATTGAAATTTAACAAGAGTAAATTTCCAGAGAACCAACTGAAGCATTAGTCAGAACAATCAATCAAATTGTACATAAAATTGGAAATATAAGACGTTTTTGCATCATGTGTTGATATTTTTTTCCATAGGTTAATATGCTTACAAAAGCAGATGCCAGAAGAGGGAAAAAAAGACATTAAAAATCTCACATAGCATGAACTATAGCTCCAATGTCTTTTATAGACCAATTTTAAGTGTTTACCCAGCATTATATATCACAAGTGTATTGTATCAAATTGTTTCTCTAAACTTTTCGAAAATCACTGTTACATTGTAAAAGCTACCATACACTATGTATATGACACATTATTATGACAAACTTAATGCTACTGTATGGGGTAAATATATTGTTTACAGATATACATCAGCAAACACAATTAATTTGGAAGTCTCTAAGAATTATATTTTATATGAAATCAGCAAGATAATGTGCATACACCACCTAATGCAAGATACACTTGGAAAGGTATGGACCAGGGAACAGAGGAAATGAGCAACACTAAAAAACGATAGTCAATATATCATTTGCACATTTGATATGAGAAAGAAAAAAAGTTTTAAAAAAACTGCAAATTACACAATGTGTAATATTACAAAGACAGTCAACAAAGATATGAACATACCGTAAACTCATATACACATATTTTTCCATTGCTTGTGCCACAGTAAATAAGAGATGAATCTAGAAGTGTACAGTACACTGATCCACTCAGGTTGAGAGTCAGAACTCTCATTAGGAGACCTGAAATGAAAGTGAAACATAAGCTGTGTTATTTAAAATATTTTAATAGATGCAAGAGTCTGTCACACAAAAAATGTTAATACCTGCCAGATGACCTATATGAATAAATCAGTTAATTTATTACTATAAAATGAAATCTCTATAATACTTTTATCCATTGTGTGTCGGAACCTGCGACTGTATCTTGAAATAGGTTTCAGAAATTATTGCAACCAGTCGCCTTTTTTCTTCTCAATGAAGATTTATTCTTCACTGAGAAGTAAAAAGGTGACTGGTTGCAGTAATTTCTGAAACCTATGAATTGTTTAAATTTTTTGTAGAATTGATATGATGGAACATTTGAAGTTACAGTTTTTTAACAATGGAAAATCAGCTCAATTTAAAGAAGCTCACTAAACTGCTGACAGGCATGAAAAATAGACAATCACATTTACACAACTTAAATTTTCGGCCATGGCTTTCAACAGAAAAAGAAACGCATACATACACACAATCACTCAGACGACTATACACACACAACCACCATGTCCGGCCACTCCAGCATCACAAGCAACTAGACTGAGTGAGGTGGGGAGTGGAGGGGAAAGGATGCTGGGAAATGGTGGGGATGGAAATACATCATGCAATGTGGAAGTTTCCATCCTCACCCTTATCTGGCATCCTTCCCCCTCCACTCCCCACCTCACTCACAGTCTAGTTCCGTGTGGTGCTAGAGTGGCCAGATCTGGTGGTTGTGTAAGTACAGTTGTCAGAGTGATTATGTGAATGTATGTGTTTCTTTTTCTGATTAAGTTACAGTTGAATTTATTCAGATTTGTGTAACTGGTTTTTGTCAAAGACCACAATCCAGCACATAATTTTATTAGCAGAAAGAGGTACAAGGGTAAATGCTGCTTTAGAAGTACATTTTCCCATGTGTGAGTGACAGTTTTTTTGTCCCAAGAATGTACACTGAAGCTGTGTACACAATGACCAAGCTAGGAAAGTGGGTGAAATAATATATTTTATGTATTTTAGTGCAATAACCTGCAGTCATAACACACATTAAAGTTCTTTATTTAGAAAGAAGGAATACACTGAGCCTATGCCAGAAGAGGAAGTGTGGGAATCTTCAATTTCCAAGAATGATAAGACATACGCTGTGACCAGTAACAGAGAGCACCTCCTCAGACCACCAAAATAACCCTCAAATCTCTGGAAAAATGCTTATTGGTTGCCTGTACCATGTTGCTACATCTACGTTGAGCGTGGAGCACCAGCACTGATGTTGTGTACTGTCTCTCCTTCATGAAGTTCCATGTGACATAATGGTGTTATTTTCAAATGTTTGTAAACTTATTAATTCAAAATGCTATGGTCACCACTCCCTAGACTTACAAATTACTTAAACTAACTTACACTAAGGAACACACACACACACACACACACACACACACACACGACCTATGCCTAAGAACTTGAAGCATCACGCTTCAGATCATGTCGCCACTCCACACAGCGATATTACTTTGATAACTAAAGCAGGCCTTATTAACATAAAATAAGTCAAAAGAGTCACATACAAAAATTCCAATTTCTGAAGGCCATAAAAGCAACATTAAAAACAACATTTTGGTGACCAGTAGCTGAGGTTTTGTGATGTGAAAAAGGCTGTAGAAAGGGCAAAGACTGGTAACAGCAGGCACGTGAGACTATGCAGCAACTTGTAGAACTAGTGGAACTATTAAATCATCATTTTACAGGGAGGATTATGGATCATAATAATTATTTTTTACTTTTTGCTTTAACAATGGAATATCAATGACAAAATTAAAATGGCAGGAGGGGGGCATATGGTTTAATTTCTCATCAACAGGATGAGCATTACAGACATACTCAACTGCATAGATCAGAGGAATGCCGCAGTGTCTTCCAGATGCCAAGGTAATGTAGCACTATCCCTTACTCAGTAGACATAACCATAATTTAGGAATTTGTCACAAAATAATTATATGAGTGAACTATCTCTTTCAAATATCTATTAGCACGAAGACAATGCAATAGTACTTTGAAACTGCGTATTAAAACAAGTTGTGTTGGGGAATGTTTGCTTTTGCCAACATTCTTCTTGTAGCTGTAGTTAAGCTTTCAACAAATGATCCTTTCATTGATAAGTACTAATATTTCCCTGCAGCTGAAGAGAATGATTCTCTACATCAAGTTGTTTTTCCACTTTATTTTTCTTTTCCCAACCAATATGATAGCTACAACATCTGAACAATATTAATTTTGTTCTTTCTAGTGTAATGGCATTCTGGTCGTTACACTTAGGGGATTTTTCCATCAGAAGATATCTGCATTCAGGTTAGAATCCTAGCCACAGCACAAATTTTAATTCAACGCCTCTCCTTATATTCAATAACGTTTTAAAATATATGTGCGTTATCACGACTGTCACATTATTAATTTGAACAACTAAATTACATCAGGGCTTTGATTATCTGTCATCAAGCCCACAAATGAGAGACACCCTACCCAAGAACCTTCCAACCCCTCCTAAAGTGGTGTTCCATCACCCACCCAATCTCCACAATATCCTAGTCCACCCCTATGCCACTCCCAACCCAACACCTTACCACAGGAATCATAACACTGTGGAAGATCCCGATGCAATACCTGCCCAATCCACTCAACCAGAACGTCCTCTCCTGTCACAGGCTTACCCTACGCCATCAGATGTCGGGCCACCAGTGAAAATAGCCATGAAATACACCAACTCTGCTACAATCATTGCACAGCAAATGCTGGTATGATGATGAACTATCTGTCTGTCAGGATGAATGGCCACCACTGAACTGTGACGCAAAGCAAGTGGGACCACCCAGTGGCACATGCGGCTGAACACAGCACTCTGGATTTCAATGGCTGCTTCACTACCTGAGCCATCTGGATCCTCCCCTCCACCAGCAGCTCTTCTGAACTGCGTAGATGGGAGTTGTCCCTTCAACACATTCTTCAGTCCCACAATCATCCTGACCTCTACCTGAGACAACTTCCCATCCCTACACTTTACTAACATATTTTCCCCTTTCTTCCCCACTCATTATCCTGCATATCTGCAATTCATGTCTTCCTTGCAACTGTGTGTTGCCCCTTACAATATCCCATTAATTAATTACTTTTATTTATATTTACTTTTATTATCTTTTTCCAATTTTTATTTTTTCTTATTTCTATCGTTTTAAATTGCGACACTCCTCTACACCTACCTTTTATCCATTCCCACCCCTTCCCTTCACTGTATTCATTGCCGCAATTCAAATTCCCACCTATCAGAGCCTTTACAATCCATCATGCATTGCAGAACTTTCCATCCCCACCTTTATCTGGCATCCTTCCCCCTCCACTTCCCACCTCACTCACAGTCTAAACCCAGGTCGCTGAAACTTTGCACTTGACATTTATAAATAACAAGTGAATAGCAAGAAGCGTGAGGCGCTAGTCGCTAGGAACGATCCAATCACAACACGATAAACACTTCCAGTAATCACATGCCGTGACGTCAATGTTCCCGCGTTGCCGGCTTTGTTCAGTTCTACCATAAACAAAGTTGTGTATCATGTTTATCGCATGTTTATGTTGTGTGTGCTTTTTTCGCTGCGATTTGTTTTACTGAGAGTGGTTTAACTTGACTTTCCGAGTTCAAATAATTGGATAATGTCAGAGAAAAGACGTTTGTCTAGAGACGTTTTCTAAGTTCTCAATTTTGTATTAATAAACAAAGCATATGCTCTGAGCAGGAAGTTCATTCTCGCTTCAAACAATCGGAAAGTAGTTATGTGCATTGGTTATAAGAAAGAAATAATGCTGCATATACGTCAATGTCAAACCTTCTTTTATATTCGCTCGTGAAACAAAATAAGCCTATTACACCCACATATGCAGTAGACGAAATTGCAAAGGAGCAGCGTCACAATGAAATAAATCTGCCCCATTTCACTGCCGTTTTAACCCTATAAAATTGGTATGGTGTGACGTGAAGAATTACTTAAGGAACTTTAAGTCTTTCACAATAACAGAGGTGTAAAATCTGTTGCACGAAGCTGTTGCCAATGTGGATGCTGCATCTTTGGGGGGGGGGGGGGGGTAGAAAAGGGTCGAGCATGTTGAAAAACTGATTCGGGCAGCACAAACAGTTGAAGGGATGGGATCATGAACAGTTAATGATTTGTGTTGGTGGTGATGACGATTTTGGCAGTGACGACAACAGTGAAGATGGGGAGCTGGATGTAATTGTACCATTGTCGCCATAAATTGGTGAGTGAAAAGCATTCTGATTATAAAATGTAGAGAGAGAAGTTACTAACTTTATTATTGTTTATTTCATATCCATCGTGATCTAATGCTTTTTTTCTATATTGTTTTGCTCCATTATTGAAAGCCTATGCATTGTTGTGCTCTGGTCTTCATTAATATGCTATTAATTAATTGCTGCTCAAGAATTCATTATTATATGCACTTTTATTGCTCAACAGCATAAATTTACAAGATGCAACTGAAAACCGTTTCGTATGCTATGTGTATAGAGGGTAGTGTTGCAACGTCGCTAAAGCAGTGTAGCAAACTTAACTCGCCGTAACGCGAAACGTCAAGTGCAATGTTTCAGCGGCCCAGGTGTAGATGCTTGTGGTGCTGGAGTGGCTGGACATGGTGGTTGTGTGTGTATAGTTGTCTGAGTGATTTAGTGAACGTATGTGTTTCTTTTTCTGATGAAGGTCATGACTGAAAATTTAAGTTATGCATATGTGATTATCTATTTTCGTGCCTGTCAGCAGCTCAGCAAGCCTCTTTACGGCGAGTATCTGGTGATTCTCAGTAGCTAGTAATTTCCGCAGAGTGTGGGTTAATCAGGTTAGCAACATGACAGAAGCATCTTTTATTCTACAATCATTCAAATATTACTTTGGGTAATAAAGTTTCGATTAGAAATAATTGATACAATAAGGGTGACTCTCAGGTTTTCAATATTTTTTTTGAAAAGTAATAATTCCTCACAGTAGAACTAGGCAGCTACAACACCATGTCAGGATTTTCTTAACATGAAAGAGGGGAAATTAACAAAATGTTAAACAGAGAGATTGATACTAAAGTGACATCAGAATTGGTAGCTACTGGTGACCAACAGAAATATTGAAACTATAGATTTTTTTATCTATCGGTAAACACACATTTTAAAAATAAGTATGTATAGTATACTAGGGGTACTGCTAGAATATGAAAGCTATCCAATCCAAACTGAAATCACGGTAAATTGAAAAAACAGTTTCAGTGACCTGTCCAGTCCATCTATTTTCTCAATTTTCCGTTCATCAAGAATTCAAAATCAAACTGCAATGGAAAGGTATTATCTATTAGAGAAGGGTAGGTCAAAATTCAACCCCAAGGAGCATATGATTCTACACTGCTCAAAACGCTTAGGGGCTTAGGTGAAATACCATACAATACATACAAATGATAATGTACTATATTCAGATACTGGTTACAATTGTGGGAGATACAGTACGATATTTCGCTGTCTCAAATGTTTACTTAAGGTTTACATGGCGTAGTAGTAAATAAGTTATTCTTGTTGCCCTCTAATATGGTGTGTGATCACCTTCGACAGCCAGTACAGCTGCACACCTGCATGCATGGACAGTATGAAGTCATCAATGAGCTCTTGAATGACATTTGGCCATTATTCCATCAGTACAATAAGCAACTCTGCAATTATTGTGGGAGGTACTTGTCTAGCTGCAATGACTCTGCCATGTACATACCAGACATGCTCAATCGGGTTTAAGTCCGGTAAACAAACTGGCCACTCCATTTGCAGTAACTTTAAACAAACTTTATTTTCATTTCCAGAAAACATACAGAACAAAACACACTTAAGAAAGTAACTGATGTTTACGCAAAGGCGGTTCTGCTATAGCACTATAGTGAGAATGGTGCCCCTACAGTCAGTCGCACAGAATCGCATGGTGGCCTCGTTGAACATCACATGCGAAAACACAAGACTTCTCCCCCTTTGGCTTGAGCACTCACTTCTTGTAGTTGGTGTGAAGAGAGCCGATGTCCATGTGTTCTGTGAGCGTGCCTGCGAACTCCCTGGGAGGCACCTTCGAATAAGGACAAAAATGTCCCGGAGTAGACCCCAGTCTCACAGTCAGATGCCTCTAAGCTATGATTGGAGACAGTGGAGAGGTACCAGGTGTCTGCTTCTGGTGTGGAACACATGACGCACGATAGTGTGTTGGAATGACATGTGAGCCTTGTTTTTGGTCATTCTGCATATTTGGAGGGGATAAGGATGACTCTTCCTGAGGTGGTTGTTTGAGCTCTTGCATTATTACTTCTTCTTGTGATAATGGGTTGGTAACAAGTGCAGGAAGTATCAGTGGCTGTTGCTGTGCTCGTGGTTGGCTCACCATGGCAGCAGGCCATGAAACAAATTGTGACACCTCTACCCTGTGGCAGCACCTCTTGGTGGAGATGGTGTCGGTGCTGCCGTGGGAACCACTACAGGAGTTATTTGGGAACGAAGTTGGTCCATGTGTCACACCACTTCTCCAACAGTCGTGCAGACTTGTGCTTGCCGCGACGGCTAAAGATCCAACCTTGAATCCATTTTGAGTGGCTGCCATATCCCCACACCCAAACACGAGCGCCCTCCGAAAACTTTGTGAATGGGGTCTGGCCCGGCCAGTGGGGTGGAGGGCGAAGAAGGAGGAGCAAGGTATGAGGCTGCAGCCATGAAGGAGCTCGGCTGGGCTGTGGTCACCCATGAGAGTGAAACGGTAGGACTCCAGGAACTGGAACCAGGCTTTGTCAGAGGAAGAAGTAGTGAGCTATTTTTTTCATTTGTGATTTGAAAGTACGACTGAGGCATTCAACCTCGTCGTTCGACTGAGGACGGAAGGGTGGAGTAGTGATGTGCCTAACACTACGTTGAGTACAAAAATTTGAGAATTCAGAGGAAGTAAATAGCAGACCATTGTCTGAGACCAGTGTAGAAGGAAGGCCCTCCAAGGAAAATATTCTGGCTAGTGCCAGGGTTATTGCTGCTGTGGAAAGTGATGCGCAATGTACAACAAAGGGAAAGTTAGAAAAGGCATCCACCACAAGAAACCAGTAGGGACCCGCATAATCAATGTGGATGCACTCCCGTGGACGCAAGAGTGTAGGCCAAGGAGAATTAGGAGCAGAGAGGCAAAAGTGATGGGCAAAGTAGTTGCACAATGGATCAGAGGCCTTATGTATGGGAAATCAGGCCAAACCCATTCAATGAAACACAGCACATGATACAATACAATCAGAAGCAGTAGTTGTGGCTAATCTGTCACCATTGATGGGAAACCCATCAACATCACTTTGTTCGGTGTCTTCCACATGAAAGCACAGCAGCTCATCATGGTCGAAAACAGGTTCCGGCTCCATTGGCAAACAGGACAACGCATCCGTATTAGCATGCTGAGCAATGGATTGGAAATGAACCTGGTAGTTTAAGCGGGAAAGGAACAGAGCCCAACACTGTAAGCGGTGGGCCGTCTTGTCAGAGAGCGAAGCCAAGGGATGGAAGAGAGAAACTAATGGCTTGTGATCGGTGATTAAATGAAATTTCACTCCATAAAGAAATACACCAAACTTTTTCAAAGCATATACGATGGCCAGAGCCTCCTTTTATATCTGGGAATGCTTTTGTTGCACTTCAGTGAGTGTCTTTGACTCAAACGCAATCAGATGTTCCAAGCCATAAGTGTAATGATGCAAGAACACAGAGCTGATCCCATAGTGGGAGGTATCGTGGCAAGAACCAAATGTTGACCAGAGCAATATGTGGCAAGACAGGAGTCCTGCTGCAGTTGTTCTATGAGACGAAGAAAAGGAGCCTCACAATCAGCGGACCAATGAAAAGGCACATTCTTACGAATCAGCCGGTGTTGTGGATAAGCCACCTTTGCAGCAGATGGCAAAAAATTGTGATAGTAGGCTATTTTTTCCAGAAAGGCCTGAAGCTCCTTAACCGATATCGGGCGAGGAGAGTCTAAATAGCAGCAACATGCTGTCAAAAAGGGTGAATACCTTTGGCCAATAACTGAAAACTCAAGTAGACAATCAACTGTTGAAAAAAAAAGATTGCTGGCGATTTCATTTTAACCCTGCTCATTGTAAAACCATGCAGAGCGTCTGGTGGTTGCTGAGATATTCGACAGTGGTGGCCCCAGTCACAACAATTTCATCTTGATAATTGATACAGCCAGGAACAAAGGTTCCTGGATCAACTGTTCCAAAAATTGTTGAAAGTTGGCAGGGGAACTAGCAGCCCGAAACGGCAACATTTGATACTGATAAAGAGCAAATGGAGTGTTGGGAACAAGAAACTGGCAAGATTAAGCATCCAATGGAAGCTGGTGACATGCTTCAGATAGGTAGATCTTAGAAAAGTATTGACTCCGGCCAACTGTGAAAACAATTCTTCAGGGCAAGGTATAGGATATGTGTCAATAAGGCACTGAGCATTGATGGATGCTTTGAAATCACCATAGAGGCAAAGACTGCCATTGGATTTTTAACAATAATGAAGGGAGAGAACCACTAGCTGGAAGAGATGGGACGCAATACACCTGAAACAGTCAGCGAATCAAGCTCCTGTTTGATCGAGTCGCGCAAGGCAACAGGGATAGGTCGGGCCCAAAAGAACCTCAGCTGGGCAGGAGACTTGAGGGTAATATGAGTTTCAAAATTGGTGGCAGAACCAAGACCAGGAGTGCAGAAAAGGCCTCTGATAAAGGATCAAGCTGATCATAAGAAATGTCAGATATGCACTGTGTCATCCAGGAGAATCCAAAAATGCAACAGGTGTCGTACTCAAATAAATTCTCAGTACCACTACTGTCAACAACAAACACACAGACAGTGCACACGAAAGATTTGTAGGAAATATCTATGTCGAATTGACCCAAACGTGATGTGTGAGAGCCTTAAATATGAATAAGTTAACAATAGTAGTCACTGAGCCAGTGACGACCTGCATCCTAACATCCATTCCCAGCATTTGCACAATAAGGTAAAGTTTGCAGACTTGAGGAGACATGCAATTAAAATACAGTACAGAATAATATTGGCTATGCAGTCGTGCACATCATGTACTTTTTCCGACTTGCAAACAGACGAAACATGTTCCATCTTTTTACATTGGTGGCAAATCGCCTAAAGCTGTGGACCAATCTTCACTGGCATGTTTGATGAAAACAACAAGGGCAGAAAGGAAGAGAACATGCACCTCTATTCGACTGCTTCATGTTGTGTTGACAGCCTGGCCGATGCTGCAGGCATGTGTAAACTACATCAACATACTCGTTTTCGGTAGTGCCTAGTATGTCATCATCTGCCCGACCGGAATATATCTCACCGATGTCACCCCATGCCTCTACTTGAGCACCCGCGGCACAAGTGATTTCAAAGGACTGAGCTATCGAAAGTACTTCATTCAATGTGGTTTTATCTAACTGAAGAGCTTGTTGGTGGACTTCTTTATCCAGTGCAGAAGGCAAAATCATATCCTTAACAATAGAGTCGGTATATATTTCTTTGTGAATTTCTGTTACAAACTACATTTGCGACTGAGTGCTTGTAATTCAGTAGCCCAACCATGATAGGTCTGATGAGGCTGTTTCTTATAACTACAGAATGCAATTTGAGATGTGATGACATTTGTTTTTGAAAATAAAGTTGAGACTACAGTTGATACAACTGGCATAAAGGAATAAAGACATCTCAGTTTGTTGATCAGCAACGCTGAAAGCCATGATGTGCTGCTGAAGATGTTTCTTGTAGTCTATCCAGTCTTGAGAGATGGCTGTTGGTGTGGACAGAAACAAACTCACGTGTAGCAGAGGGTGAGAACCTGTTGCTGTTTAAGTTGTGTAGCATCTGCTCAAGAGATGCCATATCACTAACATTCACATTACTTCAAGAGATGGAAAATCCCAAACTCATCGCTAATAAAGTTTAGTAACTTTAAAAAAACTCTATTCCCATTACCGGAAAACATACAGAACAAAACACACTTCAGAAACTAACTGACGATTACGCAAAGGCGGCTGTAAAGGAAGTGACTCGTAGCTGCGCTCTCTCCATGGCCCGGCATTCTGGGTGGTGCCGATGTAGCACTGTATTGAGAGCAGTGCCTATACAGTCAGGCGGAATCACATGGCGGCCTCGTTGAACATCGTGTGCAAAACCACAACACCATTCATTCAATTCCCTCAGCTTCAAGTATGTTGTACACCAGTGCAGCTCTTTGGTGACGAGCATTATCATCCACCACAGGGAACCCATCTATGGCATCAGTATAGGGCACAACAAAAGGTTGAAGGATCTCTGAGCAGTCAAAGCACCATTCTGAGTGACTGGGGTCTGTATGTCCACCAATACTGACTCCTGCCCACATGATTTGTCCACCACCATGATATGGTGATGTTTCCTGCACAAAAAGCAGGATTGTTCTGAGTTCCACATTCTCCCCAGATGAGGGAATGATGGTTGTCCAGCTGAATACAAAATCTTGACTCATCTGTTAACAGAGCCCAGTGCCACTCATTACGCCTCAAATCCTGATGTTCCTCCATCCAGTTTCTTTGGGCTACGCAGTGTAGTCAGTGGCGTAGCTATGTCACCAAGAACCCCAGGGCAAAAATGACTTTGGGGCCCTCTTTAAAATAAAACTATATTGATACAAAACTACATCATCACCTCCTCACTGCCTACTGGAAGACATGATAAGACAAACCTAAATACTACTAAGTAAATTATTATGTGTGTCACAACAGATGTTTAATCGTACTCTTTAACATAACTGTAACAGTTTGTTTGTTATGTTTTCACGATAAATTACTGGTTCGATTCAGATGAAATTTTGCAGAGGGATAGAGTTGGAGCTGGGTAGGACAAACAGATAAAACGACCTCATGGATAGTTATCAAAGTTGCCCCATACTAAGCGATGAGGTCGCAGGCAGAAGCTAATAAAAAAATAAACAATGAAGTATTACCCATCCAAGGAAACATGAACCCCTGCCACAAAGAAAAACCAGAGAGTCAAGTCAGCATTCAAGCGTCCATGGTATCAGCAGGCAGACTGTTGCCAGTGCCGACAACTCACTCTCACTAAACTACTGCGCTCATTGCTCCATACCGATCAGCTTAATTTCGTCAGAGAAGGAAAATAGGGGAAATATTTGTTTAGGATGGTTTCAGGAAAAGGACATTGCCAGATTTTGTTTGAAGAAACACTTTGGATTGAGCTGTGCCCCTACCATGAAATACATGTTAGTGTCTGTCTAGGAAGAAGTAATAAGTAAAATAACTAAGTCCACATATTCGTTTATTATTGTGACAGTGGGATAGAGGACAGCGTCTTTAATGCACAATTCACTATTTAAAAAGTAATTATTACATGAAACCTGTGATCTGTGAATGTAGCTAAGCCGTTAAATGACAAAACAAAAAAACAGTGTGCGGGTAGAAATGTACCTTAAAAGACATTACCTCGCATTGCAGCTTGTGTAGGCAATCTGATAGATTAATTATCTTCAAAAGTAGAAAGCGAAGATCGCAAAATACTTATTTATTTTAAGATGGCCGGTTTCAGTGGGCTCATTTTACGTTATGTATAAAATGGAGGTTTCGTAACACGTGCAACATAGCACTTAGTCTAAATATCAAATACATCAGTTAAAACATGAACAGCTTGTAAGATTCTCTGTGGATACAGCCATACATTTCACCACTTGAGCTGTTTCCTGTTTCACTGATGACGCACCGATCAGTAATACAATCCACAAAACCATCTACGGTCCATATTTTCTCTCCCTCTTGCATCAATTTTAGAGTGAAATTGGTTACAGCACTACATGGGGATCTATGATTAAGGAGCACTCCCTTGGGAGAATTCACTACACAAACAGTTAAGTTACCATAATAACACCGTTCTGAAATAATACATTGTAGAGTCTTAATACTCAAATGTGGTTAAACCCTGCATTGTCAAACAAACTGCTGGTAGAATGAAACTTTCATTCTGCAGCGGAGTGTGCACTGTTATGAAACTTCCTGGCAGATTAATATTGTGTGCCGGAACCGGGACTCGAACCTGGGACCTTTGCCTATTCGCGGGCAAGCGCTGTGCCTGAGCTATCCCGACACGACTTACGATCGATCCGTTCTCACAAGTTTACTTTCGCCTGTACCTCGTCTCCTACTTTCCAAATTACCCAGGTTCGAGTCCTGTTCTGGCACACAGTTTTAATCTGTCAGGAAGTTTCAAACTGCTGTTAATTCAGCGCCATTCACTGTTATTTCGCAAAGATTGGCAGCCATGGCAACTCCGATTTCAACTGACAACACGCTAACGGTGGCAGACTCCACTCTTAGTGGACCAGCAATAGACCTTGTTGTGTTTATATTCTGAGGTGGGAACAATTTTTGGATTTAACTTCGTGCATTTGAGATTTGTTGAGCAGAGTTCAAACAGTGCAAAATTGACAATCACTCATTCATCTAAAATATTACATATAGTAGAACGTCGATTAACCGAAGTAATTGGGTGACATAAATGTTCGAACAACTGGTTTATTGGGATAATTGATCTCTACACTTCTAGTTTGCAATAAGAAGTAGTGTACAGTGAATGTATTTATACAGTAACAGGTGGCGTGCGATCCTTCACACGGCGCCGAGCGGCACACCACAACACTTTTAATGCTCAGCTGTTGCTGTGAGCAGCTTTGATGCTGCCGCTACTTCTGCTGCGATGGCGCCGGAATTAATGTACACACCAAATGGCGGCTTGGCCAGTTAGCAGCGCCACTGAGTGGCATTGTGTGGAGTTTTCCGCCACCTGGTGGCCCATTAGGTTACTGTGGGAAACTTGGTTTGGGGAATGGGGAGATGATAGACAGTATAATAATAATAAGAAAATAAGAAATTCAATGCTCTACTGTAACACTTTTCGAACGTCGCTCACAGGGGGGTGAGGGGTCCCTTGAGCTTGGGGGCCCCGGGGCATTGCCCCGCCTAGCCCCATGATAGCTACACCACTGAGTGTAGTTGTTTTAATGGGGGGACACACCATAGGCCTCTGTACATAGAGGCCACATTCCCAAAGGCGATTTCGGACTGTTTGTGTTGATATGGCATATCCTGTTGCTGCCTGGAGGGTGTGTTGCAGCTGAGTTTCATTCAGCCTCCTGTCTTAACATGTCATCAACCAGAGATAATGGCCATCTCTTTCTGATGTGACCTGTGTCACCTTGTTACCTTCTTTTAACAGCTCCTGTTGTCTGAAATTGCATCCTGGTCCTAGAAATTACATTTTGGGACACTCCAATAGCTGCAGGTACCTCTGTCTGTGTCTTTCTCACTTCCAACCTTGCAATGGCTATTCATACCATAGCATTGGGTAAATCACTTTGCTGTTGCATTGCACTACTTGCTCACTACACTATGTGAATCCAACTTCTTGTGTAATTTGTTTGGTAGAGTAAACACAAGTCAACACCACCCCCTCTGTAGGAACTTTCTGTTATTAGCAGTATCATGTTTGACATAATGTTGTTGTCTCCACTCCATCCCAAAGACGTTCAAACTGCTGGTGACAATACTCAGAACATAGATATCTCAACTGACCCCATTAATTGTTTTGATCAATATAGATTCTTTTACTATGGGGATTTGATTCAATCTTAAAATCCAAGAGAAACTTACATACTTTCAAGAGGGAGTGAAAAGTAGGAGGTGCACTGAAGCTATTGTATCACACAAAACTTTGTCTTATGAGGTATAAATAATCACAAAGGCACAAAAGTAACCATTTCGTTATCCTTCTCAAAGAAGATTACCTCTATTAACAGAGTACAAATGAAACCAATTGATTTTGCCTTTCAAGTAAAAGAGAAAATTTAGTCAACCCAACATTTCTCATGACTGCAACAACACAAGTGTTTTGAGATAATTTTGGCACCAAGTCTGCTAGCATATCTCTGTTGCCACAAAACTGTACTACATGCTGTTGAACTCCACCCTAACACAACTAATAACATCCACATAAGTCATTATGTGTAAAACCAAGGAACATCATCATCAAACATAAAATTATTAGAACACAGTACAATACTTAACTTACTTCATCTTTAAGAAAGCTATTGACAACAATTGCATTTTTTCCTTATTAGATCTTAAAACAAGTGACAAAATGAATAGCACAGACAACTAAGTATGGTAGCAATAAAAACATGCCTGGTAGCTAGGAATCATTATTGTAATTTTTTGCTTTTACCCATGTTTCCAGACAGCTTTCAAGCATTGGAACAGCTGTTTTACTGCTCGTATTTCAACATATGCAGGTTCACTTATGTACTTCAAATAGTGAACATCTTTTGTATCCATATACTACCTCAAATGGAATGCAGTTGATCAATTTATGTTCTTTCACATTATACAAACAGAAAATGAATGGAAGTAGTCTTTCCCAATCTGCAAGGCAGTGGTTCACATAATACTGCAAAAGATTTTGAACAGAGCTATGGATAAGTTCAACGAGGCTATTACTTTTTGGGTGGACTGGGGCAGTTTGCCACTTTGATTTTTATTAACTCAGAAACCTAAGTAAAAAGAGACGATAAGAAGTTACAACACTGATCTGTTATGTTGGTTACAAGGCTGCCTTGTAGAATAAGAGGCATCATTAAATCTTCGGTGACTGTCTTTGCTGTCACATTTTGAGATAAATTCGGGAATGCACCGAGGATGTTGAGTGCAACCAATTAAAATGATCTGGTGGCATTAAGCAAGTTTCATGAGAAAACTTTAGTTTTACATAATTAGGACAAGGTAAAAAAGACTGAAGTAACATTTTATATCCTTATGAGTAGGCTACCTGTAAAGCTATTTGAACATTGGACGGCTTCTTAACACAGTCACATGTTTGTATACTACCATGTGACTACTGCAAAATTCTTACACTAAGAGTTTTAGAATAATTGGCCAATTTCTCTTTGGTATCTTACAATAGTGGATTTTGGCAGTAACAAAGAAGTGTGGAGATGATGTAAATTGCTTGCATTCTTTATCTTATTGCTGTTTTTTTCTGTAGTTCTGGAATTAGGACCTCATTGGCCTGTATATACCTAACTTTGTGAGTTAACACATTATCATTTTGATGGTGCTTTCCTGGTTTGTGGCTTACTGAGTAATCAGCCTCACTCAACTGAAGGACACACCTATTCAATCCTCTCGACACCGTCATTAAAGTGGCATAAGTTGCAATAGCAACTTTCTTCAATGTAATTGGCAAATAAACATCAATATAACAATTATAACATCTTATGAATGTATAGAAAAAAGAGACTTCATTACTTGATTATGCAATTGCACAACAATCACTGGATAAAATTAAGAGTAAGACAACTATCAGATTGAGATTAATTGGAAGGATATTCAGATTCATAATTGGAAGAATATTCAAATTCAGGAAACGAAGTCCATTAATAAAGGAAGTGGCTTATAAAATATTTCTTCAAACTGTACTTGGATACTTTTCATCAATGTGAGATACATAACAAGTGCAAATGACAGTATCAGAGAAGAAGCAGTGAAGAGC
Source organism: Locusta migratoria (assembly GCA_026315105.1). NCBI lineage: Eukaryota > Metazoa > Arthropoda > Insecta > Orthoptera > Acrididae > Locusta > Locusta migratoria. The sequence continues at coordinate 147,311,619 of CM048744.1, forward strand.
TGCAGGCCTAATTAAAGATTGATTTGACGTATGTGGTAACGCGTGGCACATATTTTGAACGGCGTGCTGCCCGTTACCAGGACTGGCTGCTGTGCGGCGCTGGACTATCGTGCTGCACCCTTCTGGGCGCTTGGCGGTTTGAGAGAGGCACCGGGCCAGCCGTGAACTTCACCTCAGTTGCATTCTCACAGTGCTTGCTAACATGGTTGTGCCCCCGGACGATACAGCTGGGACAGGAGTGGTTGTGTATAGCAGTGGATTCTGTCGAACTCTGATGGGACGGTTCAGGATCCTGCCGACAATTGTAACTGGCTTAATGTGCATAGGTGTGTTATTAGTCATAACACAATTGGCGACGAGGGTGGTGTTTGGATTGGCATGTGCTCTGTTGTGGACGATGGTGGGAAATGAAGGACCGGGTCCAGTGGATTTTCAACTACCCCCCTGGGGCCAAATACTGCAGCAATCGCTATAGACTGTGGTTGAGTCTGTTCAGTCGTTAACTACAATTGTGTCGGGTCAGGCGGACCACTTTGATTCTCTGGTGTCGTGGTTGCAGTCAGCTCCTCTGCCGACGATTGATTCCATTTCTGTGTTTCCCACTACAGCGTTCCCACCTCCCTTTTCTGGCTTTGATGATTCTTTAGAAGATTGGGACTCTTATGAAAACAGGCTACGTCAATATTTTCTTGCATTCGGGGTACCCGATCCGGCGTTGTGTAAGGCTTTATTTCTTTCGTGGGTCTTCCCTCACATCTATCAACTTTTGCGTCAACTAGCTCCCCTGCAGAAACCGACTGCTTTGTCTTTTGATGAGATGTGTCGTTTGTTGTCAGCCCATTACCACCTGTGTACGCATGTTATTGCGGCACAGGTTGAAGTTTACCGGTCGCATAAGAAACCCACTCAGTCCAATTGGGGCGTGGGCCCAGAGCTGCAAAGTCTTAACTGTCGGTGTATGTTCATTACTCTGACTCCGGGACGCAATTCCCCGGCTTGCTCCAGATAGGGAAGAGCGCCAACACACCCTCCAGCTGGAAAATCCTACCTTGACAGATGTTTTAAACATTGCACAGTCTTTTGAAGTCTTACAGGCTGCAGGGGACCAAATTGAGACTTGGGGTGATGTCCTTGCAGTTTCGCAGTCAGGCTTGGCACCTTTGGATTGCGCGGACGTCACTTTCATACGGGAGCACCCCACTCGCCTCACGCGCGGCTGTAAACAGGCCACGGCATCACAGCAGTTGCGGGCCACGTCACACACTCCCCCCGTCCGCAGAGACCCTCTCCATCTTGTCCTCTTTGTTTTGTACAGCATGGCAGGGAAGATTGCCCCAAGCACTGCCATATGTTACTCATGCAAAAAAAAAAAAAAAGGCCATACGGCTTCTATTTGCAGTTATCAGCTGAATGAGCAAGATGACGAGATGGATGTTAATCTTGTCCAGAATGTTCACTCTCCGTCTCCCAAACTTTTTGTTGAAGTTAAGATTTTCAACAGGGCGGTCACCTTGCTTGTCGCTACGGGAGCTTCTGTTTCTCTTCTCAATTATTGCATGTATGTATGGTTTGGCTCACCTCCCCTGGCTGCTGTCAACCGTTCTTTGTGTGGCTACAGCTGCCAGCGCATTCCTATCCTGGATTAATTTACAGCTTCCGCAGCGTATAAATCTGTCGTCCGGCCGGTCACTTTTCTTGATGTTGATGAGACTGCGGCTGCTGATATTTTCGGCCTGGATGCTTTTAATGTTTTTGGTTTTACTATAGATGATTCTGTCAATCTCCTCTGGGATTCTGTCCCTTCCCGGAGTTGGATGCTCTTTGTCAGGAATTTTCTGCCTTGTTTCGGTTGGACTGGGTTGTGCTGTGGGCTTTACCGCCCACATTACTATGAAACTGATGGTACGTCCCAAGTTTTTTTTGTGCGCGCCAGGTATCGGTGGCCTTGCACGATCAACTTAAGACTGAATTGGATCGCCTACAGGACTTGCAGGTCTTAACGGCTATTTCTTCCAGTGAAAGGGCTACGCCACTGGTTCTTGCAATGAAACCTTGGGGTCTTTATGTATCTGTCGAGATTTTAAAATTACCATCAATGTGCAGTCTGTGACTGACTCATACCCCATGCCTCGTACAGATGAACTCCTCACTTTACTTTCTGGTTCACTTTTTTCCTCACATAGATTTAGTGAAAGCCTATCTTCAGCTTCATTTGGATAACGACACAAAATGTTTATTGATCATCAACACTCCCTTTGGGTTATACCCATATCAGCAACTTCCTTTCAGGGTCACTAGTGTCCCGGCTATTTTTAAACGCTACTTAGAGCAGCTCCTCCGCCTGGTTCCGAGCTGTGTTAACTACTTACACGATATTGTTGTGACCGGGGCTTCACCTCACGAACATTTACAAAATCTCCAGACACTTTTCTCTGTCTTCCAAGCAGCCGGTCTCCGATGGCCAAGTCTCGTTTTTTCTAACCTTCTATTCCTTAGTTGGTGTTTGAAGTGTCTTCAGTGGGCATCTGCCCTTTACCGGATCGTGTGGCCGCGTTACAGTCCTCTTCCACGTCCCGCGTCTGTTAAAGATGTACAGGTTTTCTTGGGCAACATTGCCTACGGTTTTTTACCGGGGGCTGCCTTGGTAGCACATCCCTTACATTGTCTGCTTCACAAGGGTGTTCCCTTTGCCTGGTCGTCTGAGTGTGAATAGGTGTTTCGCACGTTAAAGCGCTTACTGATTTCTGCCCCTTGTTTAACGGCGTATGTTCCTGGGCAACATTTGGTTCTGGCTACGCATGCGTCTCAACATGGCATTGGGGCTGTTTTGGCCCATAAGTATCCCAATGGGTCGGAACGCCCCATCACGTATGCATCTAAGACGTTGACGGCTACCAAGCAATGATGCTCTCAAATTGATAAGAGATGTTAGCCATTATGTATGCTTTGAAGAAATTTCACGTTTACTTGTTTCGGGTCAAATTTCATCTTATTACTGATCATAAGCTCTTAGTTTCTCTATTTCATACAGCATTGGGCTCTCTTTCTTTCCCATTATAATCACGAGATCCATTTCCGTCCAACAGTACAACATGCTAATGTCAACACATTATCACGCTTTCCAGCGGGTTCTGATCCTGACTTTGATAGAGAAGAACTTCTGTGCTTTTATTTGGTGAGGGGTCCAGAACGGCCAAGGCGGTGTCGTCCGATCCCGATACATTTTGTATCACAGTATGGGCTGTTGTCAAGGTTCAGATAGCATACATTTCTTGAAGATTCATACAATATATTGCTTCCAAAAATATCTCTCAGGTTTTGCATGTCAAATCAAACGACCTGACCTCCTTAAATTTTTAAAAATTTGGTACCCATGTAGTTCTCATAAATAGTAATAAAAATCCCCCCACATTTTTCCAATGAAAGGTTTGTTCACAACTTGTGTTCTAATTAAGCTAAAACAATTAAATTTCATTTAATGGACATTCATATGATATAAAATATAGTTAGTTGACAACATATAAACATTTTTAAAATGGGGCCATAAGTACTAAATTGATATAATTTTTGAAAAACTAAAAAAACTGTAGGTATTTTGTAATTTTTAACTTTGTCTGAGCATGGGATCATTATATAATGAAACTAAATAAATATGGAGCTGCAAACATCTATGTAAACTGATTTATTTTTAAATATAAGGACTACTTTGCTGTGTGGTATTGTACAGCTAAATGTGGACATAACAGATACGACATGAAAACAATATATATTGCATATTTCAGCCTTCATCATTACACAGTGATATTGTGTCAAATCAGAAACTTTAATACTGGAAAGTCCAGATTGGAGTGTCAATCCACAGGATGTAGCAGCGCAGTCATGTGATCATGATTTGTGCCTGAGTGATTGTGTGAATGTATCTGATGAAGGACATGGCTGAAACTTCAAGTTTTATGAATGTGATTGTGTTTTATGAGTGCCTATCTGCATCTCAGTGTTTGTTTTTAATATCAGATACTTTTAGAATACATCTGTATCTAAAGTCAAAAGAAACAAAAGTGGAAAAAATATGATATTTCTCTAACAATGAGTCACAAGAAAAGTACTGTGCTGGGCATGTAGATTAAATTACTTCATGTTGAAAAACATTATCATAAATTCCAATTCACTTACCTGTTTTTGCATCCCTTATAGAGAGAGGTTGATTACGACAGGACACTAAAAGAACCTGTCTGGCACCCTCCTTAATAGCCCTCAATGAAAGGATGCCTTCATTGGTACATGACAGCCGTGGCTCCAACAGCTGACATGTCTACAAAAATAATAATCATCAGCACAATATCAAAAGTAAAATTATTTACATACGCATAAAAAATTACCTAATTGAATTCATGCTGGTTATAATTAAATGTTTGCTACTTGAGCCAGTAGGCATTACAGGATTTACACTGCTGCTGGTGCCAGTACTGGTACAGTGACATGTGGTTGAAACGCGAACATATCTATATATTACAGATAAAGACAGTAAAAAGCTGTCTTACTAAAACAACAGCTACAGTACTGATGTCCTTTGTGAATATTGATGAATTAAAAGAATGCAGAGTGGTCCTCTTTCCACATGTGGCTTGAAGACTACAATTCATGGAAATAGGGGATTGCTCCTGGGAGTGGTCAGGGACCAACAGTGCCATAATAAGAGCAAGTAGTTACTGTTGCCATGACCAGCATACAATGTGTGACCTTCAGAGTGCAAACTGTGTCACTGCAGCTGAACAATCCATAGTCCACCATTAAAAAGTTATAGCCATTCTATTTCCAAAGTTCAGGCAACTTCTAATGCCAGTATAACATCCAACTGAGCACCAGTATCTATAAAATTAGAGACAATTACCTTCTACTTCTGATTTAGAAGACCTGTTATATTGCAATGGTTGCACTGAAAGAGGCATCTACGAACGTTCTCTGTATGCAGCGGGAAGGAAGGGAACTTCCAGCTGACATCTATGACACACTACCACAGCAGAAGTTACATATTCAGCTTATTCTGTACTTTAAATACCTTTTCATGTTTTTGTATTTAAGAGGTGTAAGCTTATACTTTCGAAAATGAAGTGTCGATTCTTGCAGTCTGTAACAGAGTTGCCAGTTGTTGGTTATGAACAGTCAGTAACTGTTTATTTCACCCTAGAAAGGTTCCAGCTGCTGCCTGTGACACAAGAGCATTGCAGAAACTAACATATTTTGCTTTTTGTGTTCCTTCTTTGTTTAATTTTTAAATTCCTTGCTAGTTTTCCAACTTAAGTACTGATTTTAGTAACTATAAAGTGTTGATTCATGCTGTCTATATCAGTAGTCACTTTTTTTAAGCAGGCAGCTACACAACTCATTAAGGCATCATCCTCAGTTGGCAACACGTTGGGGAAATTATAAACTTTCACATTTAACATTCCTTGAGTGGTTTTATTGTTAATTCAATTAGTGATGGAAATTCTCCACTGAGATGCTGAAATATTCTTGAAAAAGTGACAGATTGGCTGGCCAGTACTTACCTTAGTTCTGTACCAGTGACACTCAAGCAGAAACACTAAAATGGAATCGAAAAAAGTCGACACAAGCTTTCAGAATTATTTGTGTCAACTTTTTTTGTTTCTAGTTTCATGTTTTTGTGTGACTGCTGATGGTACATAACTAAGGTAAATACTTTATAGTTAATTCTATAGTTAATAGTATTACAATGGATAGGATGCATGTGTACTGCAGACAGATGCAGTAGCAGCTAGCAGCAGTTTCCAAACGATCCGTTTGCGGACAGACATCTTCAGGCTGTTGCCTCGGAGTGTAGCAGTGGTGAATTATTTGACATTTTCCGTGGGACACCTGAGGTGTAATTTGAATCACTCATGGGGTCTGTTGCCAAGGCACACTGGAGTGTACCCGATTCAGTAGACCAGCTCACACTAAGAGGTGAATGGCAAGTGATAATGTGTCACACTGTATGAGGCGAAGGCTCAATACTGACATTTAAACAGGTTTCAGAAAGGTATAAAGGAAAATGGGTTTGCTAGTTATCCGGCACTCCCATGTTAGGTGCATTATGGAAACCCACAAGGAAACCTTTCTCGATGGCCAGTAGAAATCCAAAGCACACTTAGTACGCCTACTGGGAGGAACGTTCAAAATGTGGGGAAGGCCATGCCTGCAACTACTGAGTGTGCAGGATGCAGTTATTTGCAAGTTGAGGTCAGGGTGCACTAGCACAACGAAGGCAAGCAAACTCAATTCATACACAGACACTTCAGCTGTCAAATTTTTAACAGTAGACTGTCAAAGTATTTATATCAATTTTCCAAAAATTTAGTGCCTTCCAGAGAAAATGTTGAGCTCACAGTAGTCTCAGAACTGAGAGCTGGTTGAAACCCATAGAAAAAAGCTCTGAAAATAAAACGGATATTGAAAAGCCAGATTAGGGAGAGTATTCACTGCAGTCAGCATAACGTTCTAAATTAAGACTGAATGATTGTATTTGCATCTGTGTAACAGGTCTGGCTAAACTTCATTTAATTACTGATGTTTTTGCCATTGCATCCAAACATTGTGAATTATTTCAATAGTATTATTAAGAGAGAACAATCTTTTCAATTGCACTTTCAAAAGTAATATTAATTCTATGACTGTATGTGCCTCTTATTTTGTGCCTGTTCAGTCTTCCTGTGTCTCCAATTTCTTCCCCTCCTGTTAGTCATCTCTGAACCTACACAGAATCCATGGTTCTTTTTGAAACGTGGGTGGAGAGATAAATTACCGGTATACTCCTGCATGGTGACTACTTACAGTGGTCAAAATAATTTACAGAATTATATACTAGGGGGAGTTGGAAAATAAGTTTCCTTTGTGAACTGTGAGCAAGAGTCATGTAGGAAAGGAAAAAAATAGAATGAGACATTAAATATAAAACATATCTTTATTTTTCTACATAAGTTTCAAGTATATTGAGACATTTGTCAAACCCATTTATAAGCATCAAAAAGCCATCCAGGAAACGTGAGGGGATGAAACATGGGTCCACCATTACATGCCTGAATCAAAGGTTGAATCCATGGAGTGGAAACATCAGTCATCACCTGACCAAAAGAAATTCAAAAACACTCTGTTTGCAGGTAAAGTACTACCGACCATTTTCTGGGATGCCCGAGTTTTGCTGCTGGACTTTTTAGAAGATGCAACCATCAATGCTGCAAGGTACTGTGCCATGCACTCAAAATTGAAAGAGGTGATTCGGAAAAAGCAGCCTGGCCTTCTCAGATCTGTCATTCTGCTGTTGGATGTCAATGCGAGACCACACTCGGTGACTGCATGGCAAAACCATATTGCAACTCTCGGTTGGGAGCGATTACACTATCCCCCATACAGTCCTGATGTAGCACCTACATCTACATCTACATCTACATACATACTCCGCAATTCACCGTAAGGTGCGTGGCGGAGGGTACACTGTACCACTACTAGGCATTTCCTTTCCTATTCCACTCCCAAATTGAACGAGGAAAAAAAGATTGCCTATATGCCTCCGTACGAGCCCTAATTTCTCTTATCTTGTCTTTGTGATCTTTACGCGAAATGTAAGTAGGCGGCAGCAAGATCGTACTACACTCAGCTTCAAATTCCGGCCCTCTAAATTTACTTAACAGAAATTCACGAAAAGAACGTCGTCTTTCTTCCAGCGATCCCCAATTGAGTTGCCGGAGCATTTCCGTGACACTCGCGCATTGGTCGAACCTACCGGTAACAAATCTAGCTGCTCGCCTCTGAACCGCCTCTATGTCTTCCTTCAAACCGATCTGCTGCGGGTCCCAAATACTTGAGCAATACTCAAGACGTGGTCGTACAAGCGTTTTATACGCGGTCTCCTTTACAGGTGAAGTACATCTTCCCAAAATTCTCCCAATAAACCGAAGTCTGCTGTCCGCCTCACTCACAACTGTCCTTACATGCTCGTTCCATTTCATATCGCTCTGCAATGTTACGCCTAGATATTTGAACGACGCGACCGCATCAAGAAGCTCACTACTGATGCTGTATTCGAACATTATAGGATTATTTTTTCTACTCATGCGCATCACCTTACATTTTTCTACATTGAGAGCTAGCTGCCATTCTTCGCACCAACTAGAAATTTTGTCTAAGTCAACCTGTATGCTATTACAGTCAGTTACAGACGACACCCTCCCATACACCACAGCATCATCAGCAAACAGCCGCAAATTACAACTTACTCTGTCCATCAGATCATTTATATAGATAGAAAATAATAGCGGTCCTATCACACTCCCCTGGGGCACGCCTGACGATACACTCGTCTCTGATGAACACTCGCCGTCGAGAACAACGTACTGCGTTCTATTACTTAGGAAGTCTTCCAGCCAGTCACAAATCTGTGAACCTATTCCATAAGCTCGTATCTTCGTTAGCAGTCTGCAGTGTGGCACCGTGTCGAACGCCTTTTTGAAGTCGAGAAAAACACAATCCGCCTGTTGCCCTTCGTCCATGACTCGCAAGATGTCATGTGAGAAAAGGGCAAGCTGAGTTTCACATGAACGATGTTTCCTAAACCCGTGCTGATTCATGGAAAGAAGCTTTTCCGTTTCAAGGAAATTTACTATGTTCGAACTGAGAATATGCTCCAAAATTCTACATGAAACTGATGTCAACGATATTGGCCTGTAATTGTATGGGTCAGTTCTCTTTCCTTTCTTATACACGGGAGTCACCTGCGCTTTTTTCCAATCACTAGGAACTTTGCGCTGAATTAAAGACTCGCTATAAATGCAAGCTAAGTAGGGGGCCAATGCCGCAGAATAGTCTTTGTAAAACCGAACTGGTATTCCATCCGGACCAGCAGACTTTTTCGTATTTAGCTCTCTCAGCTGCTTCTCTACACCGGAAATACCTATTGTTATGTCCCCCATTTCGGAGTTAGTACGTTGATCAAATGATGGTATATTTGTGCGGTCCTCCTGCGTGAAAGATTTCTTAAAGGTTAAATTTAGAACTTCAGCTTTCCGTTTGCTTTCTTCTATTACTGCCCCGGAATGATCAACTAGTGACTGGACAGTGGGCTTTGACCCGCTTATCGATTTTACATAGGACCAGAATTTTTTCGGGTTCTCGGAAAGATCTTTTGCTAAGGTATGGCTGTGATAATTATTGTATGCTTCATGCATCGATCTTTTTATAGACGCACGAATCTCTACTAACTTTTGCCTGTCATCATTTGCGTGTTCTTTTTTGAATCGAGAGTGCAACAGCCTTTGCTTTCTCAGCAGCTTTCTGACATTATTATTATACCACGGTGGATCTTTTCCATCCTTAATCGTCTTTACTGGCACATATTTCTCTAACCCTTCATTAACAATGCATTTAAATTTAGTCCACAAGTCCTCTACATCCATAGTCCCAGAATTAAACGATGCCCATTCATTTTCTAAGTGCGATCGTAACATTTGCTTGTCGGCTTTTCCCAACAAAAACACGCTCCTAGCCTTCTTGACTGGTTTATGAACTTTGGTCACCATCGACGCTATGATATCATGATCACTAATTCCTGTCTCTACACAGACATCGTTAATAAGGTCAGGCCTGTTTGTGGTTATAAGGTCTAGAATATTTCCATTGCGCGTGGGTTGCCGGTTTAACTGCTCAAGACAGTTTTCGGAGAATGTGTCCAAAAGTAGCTCGCAAGACTGCTTGTCTGTACCGCCTGAAATGTAACTAGCGAGGTCCCAATCTATACTCCTAAGGTTGAAGTCACCTCCGACTAATATTGCATGGCCCGGATACCTATGCACTACCTGGTGTAGACTTTCCTTGAATGATTCTAAAACTGCTACAGCAGCACTGGGGGGGCCGGTAAAAACAACCAACTATTAACTTTACTTCTTTTAGACCTGTTATGCGTGCCCAGATAACTTCACAATTACTTTCAACCTCGATCTCAGTAGAAACAATATATTTGTCCACAGCGATGAACACTCCTCCTCCGGTTGTATCAGATCTATCTTTCCGATATACATTCCACGCTTGGCTAAATATTTCTGAACTTTCCACATCATCATTTAGCCAGCTTTCGGTGCCTAAAATTATCTGAGCGCAACAACTTCCATGCAGCGCTGCAAATTCGGGAACTTTGTTTCTAATACTCTGTAAGTTCGCTGCTAATATTTTTATGTTCGAATTTTTGTTCCGAACGTGGCCTGAATTCGCTGTTTGAATGCTGACAGGCGAGTGCTCATCAGAGTTAGCGCCTAGCCTAAAAAACCCCCATGTGCACTCCACAAGTACTCTGCTACCCGAGTAGCCGCTTCCTTAGTGTAGTGCACCCCTGATCTATCTAGGGGCACCCTACAATTCCCCACCCGATAACGCAGATCCAGAAAAAGTGACTTCCATCTGTTTCCAGCTTTGAAGAAGACTTTTGGCATCAAACAAGCCATTCAACACTTCTTCTGCAATGCCGTGATTTTCTCCTGGAAGGCTTTTTGAAGCTTATAAAGCGATATGACAAATGTCTCAATGTACTTGAAAATTAGGTAGAAAAATAAGACATAACTTTAATGTCTCATTCTATTTTTTTCATTTCATACACAACTCTCCCCACAGTTGCTAGGGGAAACTTATTTTCCAACTCCCCCTCATATTTATGGTTTTATAATCTCCCCCCCCCCCCCAAACAGCTAATTTGTCACAACTCCACTGTATTACATGTAGATGTTTTATCAAATGGTGACATGAAAATTCGTGCCGAACTAGGTCTCCGACACAGATTTATCACTTTCCGCAAGTTGTCGATCCAAACTTCATAAGCCACACCGACTACATACATTTGGTAAAACATCTACACCTAATTTCCCATTCCCAAATTCAAAGATGTGTCAATACCCATAATTTCAGGCTATGGGTATGGAAAATCCATTCGCATATGTTGTCGATCCAAACTTCATAAGCCACACCAACTACATACATTTGGTAAAACATCTAAACCTAATCTCTGATTAATGATGAAAATTCTCCTCAGAGATAATAAATATTGTTGAAATGAGATAGAATGGCTGGCCAGTACTTACCATTGTGCTGTACCGCCGATAGTAACACAAAATGAAAAAACAGAAAAAAAGGGACAAAGGGACAAGCTTTCGGAACAGAGTTCCTTCGTCAGGTGGGAGAGAAGGGAAGAATAAAGGATGGGAATAGAAGGGAAAGGTGGTTCACGACCTAGGTCATGAAGTATCTCTGACGCCCACACTTCCGAAACACCACCTTCATGACCTAGGTCGTGAACCACCTTTCCCTTCTATTCCCATCCTTTATTCTTCCCTTCTCTCCCACCTGACGAAGGAACTCTGTTCCGAAAGCTTGTCCCTTTGTCCCTTTTTTTCTGTTTTTTCATTTTGTGTTACTATCGGCGGTACAGCACAATGGTAAGTACTGGCCAGCCATTCTAAACCTAATCTCTCATTCCCAACTTCAAAGATGTGTCAATACCCATAATTTCAGGCTATGGGTATGGAAAATCCATTCGCATATGAAGATGTGCTGCTTCATTCTGCAAAGATTACTGTGTGGTGCAGGTCCTGTTACCTGTACCATTACTAGTAAATGGTATAAAAATCTTCTATGCAACCATGTCATTCCAAGCCATCAACAGCATGGATGTCTGGTTAGAATCGTTTTAATGCACACCGGTGCAACTTCACACATTGAGAAGGCAGTAAAACAATTCATCAAGTGCTGTCTCCAAAATTACAGAATTATCAGCCATCATTTGCCTATAGTCTGGCCGTCAAGGTAAACGGACATCAATTCATGTGACTGCTGGCTGTGGGATTATTTGAAAAGTGTTGTATTTAGTGGCCACATAGGGAATTTTATTGACAGATGGTCAAGGTGGCCCTGACTAAAGGTTGTGAAAAGGATCGTCTTTGTATTTTGTTATTATGTGATAATTCAGTGTGCAATATGTGTTACAAAAAGGTAGTAAGATGTATCTTATGTACTGAATGCAAATGTGGGTTCCACAATAAGTGTCTCAAAATTAATCTAAAACTCATAAATGATGGAGATCAGTGGCAATGCCGCACATGTGTTGAATACGTAGTAGAAATTAATTTAAAGAACTCGCTTGCAATGCAAGAAAAAGAAATCAATACAACAATATGCCCTGAACATGAACAACTCCGGGAGAAACACGAAATAGTAATAAAAAAAACCTATCTGCTGAGCGCATAGCAGTCACCAATCTCGAAATCCTTTTAGCGCCATAAGAGAAACAAATAAGCGAACTAAAAGATAATTTAGCTACAACATGATCCGAACGTGAAGACTTCAAGAAGGAATACGAAGAAGATGCTGCCTACAACAGTAAGTGATCAACCTACAGTTTGTGTGATTTATGGGTGGTTAAAAATCCAGGTAAACAACTCCAAAATTGAGAACAAGAATCATGATTCCAGTGCCTCAAATATGAACTTAAACAATAATGCAATCCCACACATCACCAGCAGCACTCGCTCAAAATCTATGCAATTAAACCCCACAAACTCAAAATTAGGCCTATCGGTTGAAAATTCTCGAAACAAAGAGGAAGCAAATACAAAATTCATGCGAAAAAAGTTCAGTGCTATCATCTTGGGTGACAGCAAAGTGCACAATGTATCAAAATTTCTAAATGAGGACTCAGACATCAAATGCTTAGGTAATTTTTACCTGAAGGCCAACGCAAGTTTCATCCTAATTGACTAGAAAATCAAAACTTTAGCAAAACTAGCTCTCCAGATATTGTGTCAATTGCAACACGAACAAACAATGTTGCCTGCAAATTTACTTTAAGAAGTAAGCTTATTTCAAAAAAATATTAATTCATCAAAATTTTCAATGTCTTAGTAATAAGTGTAATGAAATGAACACAATTGCAGGGATTGATAACCCAGATGTTTTAGTTATAACTGAACACTACTATACTGATCAAGTAATTATTGTATGCCGGCCAATTTCCATCATCTTTTGCACTGTTTTCAGCAGGACAATAAAACAATGTGGTGGAGTAGCTAAATTTGCATCTAGAAATATTAATTATAATGCAATTGAAGCAAGTGCTTTCAGCATTGAGGGTGCTAGCAGCAATCGACTACAGATGGGAGAAAGAGAGCACAATTATCACAGGACTACACAAGCCCCCAAGTGGCAGTCTACATTTTTCTTTGATAATGTGAATGATTTTCTTACTGACATTGATAGCAGATACTGCAAGAAAAAGGGGTCATTTTAAGTCTCACAGAAATTATCGACTTGCTGGCTTCACACTCCAACATAACAAAGAAATTGATGCTAGTACTAGATCAGTATAACTTAACTACCTTGATAAAGAAGCCCACAAGGGAGGTCAATGGCAGTAAATCATGCATTGACAACATTTTAACTAACATGTCCCACTTTAAACACACTGTATCGGTTCTGAAGCTTGCCATTTCTGGCCACCATTCAGGCCATGTATGATGACAATATCAAAACCCTTCACATTATGCAAGAGACTTACAATGGAATGAACAAAACTGCATCACTGTCAGTGAGTTCGCATCTTATTTTTATTATTCCTTCAATGTATCATGCCCAGAAATAACCTTACCTGTAATCAACCATTAAAAAGGTACAAAAGAGTAACTGGATAAACAATGAAGTGAAAACAGAAAGAGAAAAACTAAGACTTTTCCAGTGTGCAACGATAAAAAATTGTGATAATTACAGACTTACGGTAGAATTTAAGAACTTTCATGACTACTATAAAAATCTCCTCTTAGAAACTAGAAGTAAACACATAGCTACCATGTTAAAGATAGTTGAGTAACTGACTTTGAGCATAGATGTGTGATGCGGAATATCAAGTTTTTTTGGAATTCAATACGAGAGAAATGATGTGTTTTGTGTGTGTGTGGGTATGTGTGACAATCGTTTAGCTTTTGAGTGATAATGGGACTTGAGAAAAGAACGTACAAGCTACACTGCTAAATGTAAGCTTCAGGTTGCCCAGTAAGAGTAAGGAACATGGAAAGTAGGAAGGTGATCTTAAATTTGACGTTGATGAAAAAAATTGCGCTGCCATGTTGAATGGCCCACTTGAAGTTTTCATGTAGATTTGTGATTCTCTGAAAATATTTCTGACAAAACTAATAAAAATAAAAAAAGGCCTAATAAAAAATTATGGATGATACGATTATGCACTCAACACGTAATATTCTTTCAGACCAACAAAACTGTTTTGATATTTGAGCTTAGCTTTGACAAACATACACTCTCTCTGAACTTTACCTCTTTAAACTATTATTTTAATATCTCGCCCATATTTTCATAATCTTTTTCTGTTAAAATATTATCACTTGTCTTGCCGTGGTAGTTTGTCCTCTTTCTCAAATTTATTTTCTTCGCCTGCGCTGGTTAACGTAAAATCAGGTGACAGTGACAAATCGCCATTATTTTTTTGCAAATGTCTCTGTAACTGTACAAGTTATGGAGATGCAAAAGACCATGACAAACGACATGTTTATAGTTTTACTAACCTACATTTCGTCTGATATATTTGAAAAAGGGACATTCTGGTTGCTGACAGCCAAAAATTACATCTGTAAAATTCAGTGTCGATCGTTTGAGCGGGGTAACCTAAAAAGTAGAAACAGGTTACAGACAGAGAGAGACAGTGTCAAATTGCTGTTATTTTTCCAATATTTCTGAAACTGTGTGTGTGTGTGAGAGAGAGAGAGAGAGAGAGAGAGAGAGAGAGAGAGAGAGGAAAAAAATGAAATGAAACCCATATGAGAGCAAGGTTGCAGAGAATTTTCATCTCTACAAATTCATTAATTTAATTTTCATGTCAGATGAACGGTTAATCCATTATTTTCATTTAAATTTTCAGCTGTCAAAATGTGATTACAAAGGCCCACTACTGTACCATAACATAAAGTGGGCCAAAAAGTTCAGCATTAGTGTACAAGTCAGGACAAATGATTAAAATGTTCAAAGAGTAAAGAGTCTTCGTGCATTGCAAAGACAAAACTGTAAATATCAAGATATAGAAAAAAACTTGCTTGACTTCGAAATTCAAAGCAGGAACTGTTATTTTGCTGTTATAACAGAAATGATCCAGTTGCAAGGTTGCAAAATAATGTCAAGTTCCAAGTACGTCGTTTCTTGGAAACAACCCTCAACAAATGTGAAGGCAGTGAATCTGGTTGTGGTAAAATGTGTTATTTTAAAATGTAGCATTTGAACCCAACATCAGTATTATTTACACAAATCAGCTGTTCTGCCATCTTAACATCCAATCACCACTCGCAGTAGGCATCATCAACATAAACGTCATGGTCAGAACTCACCTGGTGCACTCTAAGACTTTTAGCGGGAATATAAGCTTCATTATCCACATCAAAGTGAAATTGTGCTTAGGAAGTGTGTTACAGCTTTTGAGAGTGCACAGATGTGTTAAAAACACTGTCGTCTGTTGTTGGCTGCAGTATATAATGAGACCATTCGATTTATATCGAAACATTGACTTTCATTAATTGAGTCCCCATTTCCGTGAATGTCTACAAAAACGTAGATACAATTATGCAAAACAGATATCATTTCTTTTAAATACTAACTATTTTATTACTTTTCTCAAACCAAAATAAACTATAGCAAGTGATAAGTGATTTTCAAAACTAATGATGTACGGAATGTGCGCGGGGGGGGGGGGGGGTGTAGAATCTTGATTATAGGCCACACAACTATTTTCCAAGCCAAATTTTGGAAAAAAAAAAAGTGTGGCCTATATACGAGACAATATGGTAAAATCCGAACTATCAAGTGCTTTTTCCGTGGGTTTTTGCCCAAAGACAATTAAAAACCATTCTTTCCATCTGATGTGGTACGACCTTGCAGTGATGGACAGTGGACTTCCACTACTAGTACCACATGGACGTCATTTGTCAGAATCCTTTTTCCTTATGCAGCTTACAGTGTCACCTGTTGAAAAAGTGAGCTTTCCCCCCTTCACCAAGAATGTTCATTTAAAATCTTCAGTCATTCTGCCCTGTGATTCTGATTTTGAAAGTGGGACTTTAATTATGAACACCATGTATATAAAAAAGGTGGCACACATTTACAAGAGAGATGTAAATGGTGATGCTACTGATGACAGTTCTGCTAAAGCAGGATTGCTTAACACAGCCTTTCCAAAATTCCTTAACTGGAGGAGACAAAACAAATACTCCAGAATTCTTATCAAGAACAGCTTCAAGCATGCATAATTTAGAAGTAGATACCACTGGTGTATTAAAACAACTCAAATCACTTAATAAAAGTAAGTCTCCCAGTCCCGACTGTATACTGATTAGGTTTCTTTTAGAGTATGCTAATGCAATATAGCCCCATACCTAACTATCAAGAGACTGTTGGGTGGCCAGAGATGGCTGAAGTGTGCAGATGAGTGTGCCTGAGTGATTGTGAAGATGAGTGTTCTATTTCTGAGGAAGGCCGTGGCCAAAAACTTAGACTTGTGTGAGTGTGTTTGTGTGTTTTTTATTTTTGTCCATTGGCGGCTCAACGTTCATCTTTACGGTGAGTTGTTCCCTATCTACATATTATTATTGTATACATCCACTCGCTCAACAGATGTTCTGTACCTAAAGACTGGAAAGTTGCACAGATCACTCCAATATTCAAGAAAGGCAACATGGACGATCTGCAAAATTACAGGCCTGTACTATTGACGTAGGTTTGCAGCAGGATTTTAGAATGTACACTTCCTTCAAATATTAGGAACCACCTCAAAGAGAACGACCTATTGTTACATAGTAGCTCTTTACTCACGTGATGTGATGAGTGCTATCAACAAGGGATGTCAAATAGATTCTGTATTTCTAGATTTCCGGAAGGCTTCTGACATTGTGCCTAACAAGTCCAACAACAAGTTGCATACTTATGGAATATTGCCACGTTGTAATTGATGGTAAGTCATCAAGCAGAACAGAAGTGATATCTGGCATTCCACAGGGAAGTGTTATAGGGCCCTACTGTTCCTTATTTTTATAATTGATTGAGGAGACACTCTGAGCAGCTCTCTTAGACTGTTCATGGATAATGTTACCAATTAGTAAAGTCACCAGAAGATCAAAAGCAACTGCAAAATGATTTAGATATCTGCATGGTGTAAAAATTGGCAACTGACCCTTAATAATGATAAGTGTGAGGTCATCCATATGACCACTAAAAGAAATCCATTAAATTTCAGCTACATAATAAATCAGTCAATTCTACTAAATACTTAGCAGTAACAATTATGAACCACTTAAATTGGAAAGAACACATAGAAAGTATAGTAGGGAAGACAAACCAAAGACTACTTTTCATTGGCAGAACACTTAGAAGATGAAACAGTTCTACTAAAGAAAATGCTTACACTACACTAGTGCATCCTAATTTGGAGTACTGCTGCGCATTGTGGGATCCAAATTGTGTGTGTGTGTGTGTGTGTGTGTGTGTGTGTGTGTTTGTGTTTGTTTTACTCTATATCTTTCCCTTCTAAATAATTAAAAACATTTTACCTCACCTGTCCCCCATTCAGCATTCTCAGTATCATTCAGTTAATTCTCTTTACTGCTGGATCCATCCACTCTGGTTATGTATCATCTTTTGTTTGCAATTGGCATGGCTCAATATTTTCATCTCAATTTGCACTTTTTGTGTGCCTAACAGTGGTGCTGAACTAAGATAAGTACTGGCCAGCCAATTTTTGAAGAATATTTTAATTTTTCATCAAATTTCATTGTAGTCTACAGAGCGGTTCAGAATAATCACAGATAGGACTTTAAAGGAAACAAATCGCCAATTTGAAGAAATTAATTAATGGTATAATTTTCTATATTCTAATCATTTCTCAGTTATATTAACGCCATGTGAGTCTCTCTTTGTTTGTTCAACTATGTAGCATATTCAAGGGTGTAAGATCGTGTATATATGTTAAAGATTCATTTGTATTTAATTTAATTGTAGTTTATACTAGCCTCAATTTGGATTTTTATTTTTAAATTTAATGTCTTTCAAAAAAGTACTAGGGCTTTTACTTGTTATGATCTATTTGTGTGACTTGTGACTGAGAGATACAGTAAAATAATATTTCTAAATGAGCTTCAGTCATTAAAGTTTCAATAGAATATCACCCTCCTAGTTACAAAATTTACTGTAGTAATCAACAGTCTTGTACCAGAGCCAGGATAGCAGAGATTTGTATGTATATGTGTTGTGATAGAAACAAAAGTTCGTAAGGTAGGCTACCGTGTTCCTGCTTCTGTTCTTATGAGTATCGACGACTCAGGTCTCCATTATACAGAGTCATTATTTTATTTCTTTCAGCTATTTATTTGAATAATCAGATAAACAATTCTACTTACTTTGGTATTGAATACTCCAACTGTTCCATCCTGATTCCCCATGTAAATATTATCCCAATTGTGGTCTATGCACTGTATTGGAGCACCAACATATACTGCCTCGAAGATATGCGTTCCAGACTGAAAATTTAAAAAATATATATATATTTTTATTATCAAAATACACAACTGTTTCAGTAAATCATACAAAAATCATTATTTAGCCATCATGTGGTCACTTCAGTATTTTAGGAGGAGGCAGATGGTTACTGCAATCAGACCTTTACTGCAGCAAACACGATTGACAGCTGTCAAAGGTTTGTACACCAGCCCACAAAGGCACTCTTCCTTGGCATTGGTGATAGATTTGTTATGTTCTGTGAAACAGAAACAACTTCCTTGCAAATAGAGACAGATCTCAAATAGCACTTACATTTACTCAATTAGTCCCCAGTTCTCATGACATACAGTCAAACCCCACTTTTATGTTTCCGCATTTTCCGTTTTCCCACCATTCACACCATTTTTTTGGCAGTCCCGTCAAATTTCCCAGGCAATTGGCCCCCGTTTTTGTTTTAGCATATTTACAGTTTTTCTGTGTTTTACATTTCTTGAAATCATGTCCATGAAGAAAAAATGACGTAATTGCCATTAACTGACACTGGAAGGGCTTTTGCCTTCAAGTTCACTGTTTATAAACATTTCACAGTCAGGTTTCTTGACACTTTGCATTTATTCACAGACATATTTTGTGTTTCGTTGTTCACAGTACGTGCCTAGATGACCTACGACTCTACCATCAGCCACTGCGCTGATTGTCAGCTTTGCTTTGTTTATGCAACTGGTAGTTTTTCAATGCTTTGCGTGACATGTTTCAAGAATTTATTCCTATTGTGAAATGCAAATATATTTATCTAAGTATTTTTTGTGAAGCTTGGTAAGACTGATGGTTTGCTTGATTACGTTTTTCTGATCATTGAAGAAGGCCCGCACAAAAAAAACCCACACGCAGATGCCAATCCTTGCGTGGAATGTTAGATGCCTTAATCGGAGAGGGAAGCTAGAAAATTTAAAAAGAGAAATGGATAGGTTGAAGTTAGATATAGTGGGGATTAGTGAAGTTCGGTGGAAAGAGGAACAGGATTTCTGTTCAGGTGAGTGCAGGATTATAAATACAAAATCAGTTGGGGGTATTACAGGAGTAGGTCTGATAATGAATAAGAAAATAGGAATGCGGGTAAACTACTATGAGCAACACAGTGATTTCATTATCATAGTCAAGATAGATACGAAGCCAACACCGACCACAGTAGTACAGGTTTATATGCCAACTAGCTCTGCCAATGAGGAGGATATCCCAGAAATATATGAGGAGATAGTGAAAATTATTCAGACAATTAAGGGAGAGGAAAACTTCATTGTTATGGGAGACTGGAATTCGGTAGTAGGACAAGGAAGGGAAGGGAAGATAGTAGGTGAATATGATCTGGGCAAAAGGAATGAAAGAGGAAGCCGCCTGGTAGAATTTTGCACGGAACATAATTTAGTTATAACAAACACCTGGTTTAAGAATCATGAAAGAAGGTTGTATACGTGGAAGAGACCAGGAGACACCAGGAGATACCAGATAGATTTTATAATGGTAATACATAGATTTCGAAACCAGGTTTTAAACTGTAAGACATACCCAGGGGCAGATATAAACTCTGACCATAACTTATTTGGTCATGAATTGTAGGCTGAAAGTGAAAAAAACTGCAGAAAGGTAGGAAAATAAGGAGATGGGACCTGGATAAACTGAAGGAACCTGAAGTTCTTGAGAATTTCAGAGGCAGCTTTAGGCACAATGGGGGAAAATAAAACAGTAGAGGAGGAATGGGTAGCATTGAGAGATGAAAGAGTGAAGACAGCAGAGGACAAAATAGGTAGGAAGGCAAGACCTACAAAAAATCCTTGGATGTCACAGGAAATACTAAATTTAATTGATGAAAGGAGAAAATATAAAAATGCAGTAAATGAAACAAGCAAAATGGAGTACAGATGACTGAGAAATGAGATTGACAGGGAGTGCAAAATGGCTAAGCAGGAGTGGCTAGAAGGCAAATTCAAGGATGTAGAAGAATGTATAAATAGGGGAAAAACAGACACAGTCTACAGGAAAATAAGAGAGGTATTTGAAGATAAGAAAAACGCTGTATGAATATGAAGAACACAGATGGAAAACCAGTTCTCAGCAAAGAAGGAAAAGCTGAAAAGTGGGAAGAGTATATAGAGGGGCTCTACGAAGGAAATGAACTTAGAGGCAATATTGTAGGAAGGGGAGAGGAAGTAGATGAGGATGGAATAGGAGATACTATACTGAGAGATGAATTTGACACAGCACTGAAAGACCTAAGAAACAAGGCCCCTGGAGTAGATGACATTCCCTCAGAGCTACTGAAGTTTCTGGGAGAACCAGCCATGACAAAACGGTTTCACCTGGTCTATAAGATCTATGAGACAGGCGAAGTACCCTCAGACTTTAAGAAAACTGTTATAATCCTCATTACAAAGACAGGAGTGAAAACTACAGAACCATCAGTTTAATAAGTCATGGTTGCAAAATATTAACACAAATTATTTATAGAAGGATGGAAAAGCTGATAGAAGCCGACCTTCGGGGAAGATAATTTTAGGTTCAGGAGAAATGTAGGAACATGGGAGGCAATACTCACTTTACAGCTTATCCTAGAAAATAGATTAAGAAAAGGCAAACCTACATAGCTAGCTTTTGTAGATTTGGAGAAGGCTTTTGACAATGTTGATTGGAATAAACTCTTTCAAGTTCTGAACCAAGCAGGAGTAAAATATAGGGAGCGTACGGTTATTTACAACTTGTAAAAGAAGCAGATAGCAGTTGTCAGAGTTGAGGGCACAAAAGGGATGCAGTGGTTGGGAACGGAGTAAGACAGAGTTGTAGCCTTTCTCCAATGTTATTCAATTTGTACATTGAGCAAGCTATAAAGGAAAGCAAGGAGAAATTTGGAGAAGGAATTAAAGTTCAGGGGGAAGAATTAAAAACTTTGTGTTCTGTCGATGACATAGTAATTCTGTCAGTGACAGCAAAGGCCCTGGAATAGCAGTTGAACGGAATGGACAGTGTGCTGAAAGGTGCATATAAGATGAAGATTAAAAAGAGCAAAAGTAGGGTAATGGAGTGCAGTCTAAGAAAATCAGGTGATGCTAAAGGATTAGATAACAAAACAATAAAGGAGGTAGATGAGTTTTGTTACTTGGGCAGTAAAATAACAAATGATGGTCGCAGTACAGAGAATATAAAATCCAGAATGGCAATGGGAAGAAAAGTGTTTTTGAAAAAGAGAAATTTGTTAACATCGAGTATTAAGTGTAAGGAAGTCCTTTCTGAAGACATTTGTGTGGAGTGTTGCCTTCTATGGGAGTGAAATATGGACGATAAACAGTGTCGACAGGAAGAGGATAGAGGCTTTTGAAATGTGGTGCTACAGAAGAATGCTGAAGATGAGGTGGGTGGATCACATAACTAATGAAGAGGTACTGAACAGAATTGGGGAGAAAAGGAATTTCTGGCATACCTTCACAAAAGATGGGATCGATTGGTAGGACACATTCTTAGATATCAAGGAATTGTGAATTTGGTGTTGGGGGGGAAGTGTGTGGGGTAAAAACCACAGAGAAAGACCAAAAGATGGATACAGTGTTTATATTAGTTCTTTATTTGATGGATTGCAAATTAAGCAATAAGAATGGTAAAAAGTATAATTATTCGTATAAAAGTTATGGGAAATGAAGACAGCCAATCAATAAATAATTATGCATTGTGGTCATACTTCTGTTGTTTTGTTAGGTTCAGGTACAACAACTTACTCAAAAATCATGACAGAATCAGAGAAAACAGCAAAATATATTTGACAAGTGTTTAAAAGTGTTGTATTGTGTTACAGCCTAACAACATACATGAAATCGTAACCTGTTTGTACAAAATTGAGAATGAGGCTATTTTACAAAACAAACTAAATGATAAATAACTTCTCATAAACTACAGCATCTGTGTCATCATGAAAAATCTAAAATATACGCGAATTTTATTTATGAAACAGAAGTATAAAACAACATTCTCACCAGCTGTTTGCACTGATCCATGATTGGCCCCTCACACTTCTCATCAACTGATGTGAATACATTGAATTACCATCTGGCAGTTGGATGCCACTGATGACTAGGAAGGTACAACATGACATGACATGATCTCCAAACGTTTGGTGATACTAGTATACTGTAGGGGACTGATCAGCCTGCAACACCACTCAGGCCTGATGAGTTTATTGTCGAATGAGTACACATTGTATGTCTCTACTGCAGTTGCAGTAAGATAGAAGTTTATTTACCTAGCTAGAACCAGAGTGCCAGACTTGTCTGTCACACATAGGGGTGTACACGTATGTCGCTGCTGACAATGAAGCATTGCTGCACATCATCTCTATGCCACTGATTAATGTCGGCATTTTTGCACCTTGAATCCTGTTAGTTAGATCTGCAATGACTTTTCATGGCATTTCCATCTAAATAAATCTATGCCAAACTTTGAGTTGACAGGCTTGGATATCCAAGAAGGCTTCCTCTAAGTGTCCCACAAAAAATTTGCTGCACGAGGGGTCATCCTGGTTCCCATGGCTGTTCCCTTTAGTTGTTGGTATGTCTGGACCTCAAAGGTGAAGAAGTTGTGGGTTAGGATGAAGCTGGCAAGGGTAATAAGGAAAGAGGTTTTAGGTAGGGTTGCAGGTAGTCGGCATGAAAGGAAATACTCCATTACAGCAGGGCCCTGGGCATGCAGGATGTTTGTGTATAAGGAAGTAGCATCAATGGTCACAAGGATGGTTTCCGGAGATAACATGTTGGGTAAGGATTTCAGGCGGCCCAGAAAGTGGTTGGTGTCTTTGATGAAGGATGGGAGACTGCACATAATGGGTTGAAAGTATTGTTTATCTAGGCAGAGCTTTGTTTTGTGGGGGCTTGGTAACTGACCACAATGGGCTTGCCTGGATGATTAGGTATGTGAATTTTAAGAAGTAGGTAGAAGGTGGGGGTGCAAGGAGTAGGTGGGGTCATGAGGTTGATGGACTCAAGTGTAAGGTTTTGTAGGGGGCCTAAGGCTCTGAGGATTCCTTGAAGCTCTGCCTGGACATCAGGAATGGGATTGCCTTGACGAACTTTACATATAGTGTTGTCTGAAAGCTGATGGAGTCCCTCAGCCACATACTCTTGCCAATCTAGTACCATGGTCGTGGATCCCTTGTCGGTTGGGAGAATGACAATGGAACAGTCAGCTTTCAGATCACAGACAGCCCGGGATACAGCTGCGGTGATGTTGGGAATTTGATTAAGGTTTTTCAGGGACCATTGCGTTCCTTTAAAATGCAAACCAACCATCAACTACATTTTGATGCAGTGCAGCAATACAGGCAGGTGTGTGACATCTATGTTGAGTTACTTGATCAGTATCTAGCCATGAGGGGACCACCATGAGCCCTGTAGCCCACCATTTCATGCCATCCTAAGTGATGCTCCTGATCATCTAGTTATCTCAAGGGGAAATCTGACTCAATGATCAAGAAAGGTATTAATCACTCTTCTACTAATCCAACTCTGCATCTAGTACACAAGAAGCATGGGATGACACACAGACACACACAACTTATCTTTCAGCCACAGTGTTTCTCAGAAAAGGAAACCAACTCTTTAATTTATACTGTGACTCAGGCATTTTTGATCTGAATATTGTTGCATTCCTCCCAAATGCTTGCTGGCCAAGCTTGATGTGCCTATAGATTTCGGGCCTTACATCTCCCTTCATGTTTATAATCTGGCCAAGGTAGATATATTCAGTGACCTCTTCTAATGGACTGTCCTTGACTTTCACATCACCAGCTGGGACCCATTTGTTTGACATTACTTTTGTTTTGGAGAGGTTCAAATTCAAGCCAACTAACTGACATTCCGAAGCAAGATCCGTAACTAAGTTTTGGAGCACCGTGAAGTCGTTGGCCAGTAAGGCAATATCATCATTTTGGTAAGCCTTCTTCCATTAATTCAGTGTTTGATAAATGCATTCTTCCTGTGCTGACATATGGCTGCGAGACATGGACACTGAACTCATTTACAAAAGGGAAACTTAGAACAGCACAGAGAGCCATGGAAAGAGCAATGCTAGGCTATATAAGAGAGGATAGGAAAAGGGCAGATGACATCCAATCTGTGACCAAGGTTAAGAACATCTTAGAGACCGTAGGCTCCTTGAAATGGCAGTGGACCAGTCACATCACAAGAAGAAAAGACAAGAGATGGACAAAGATAGTACTGGAGTGGAGTCCGAGAGAGCATCAGAGGCCTAGAGGAAGACCACCGGACAGATGGGACAAAGATATCAGGTAGATCACTGGTAGCACCTGGCAGAGAAATACTCAAGACCGTTCCACTTGGAGAAGACTGCTGAAAGCCTACCTAAATCCACGACTCGATGAGGCCACATCATTAAATGATTGAAATGGCTGATAATGATGATGATGACTCAGGCACACTTCACTGTAATTCAGCACCACACACATCTATCTTCACCTAATCAATCAAGTTTTCTTTATCGATATGATTTAAACCCATTACCAAATTCTGTATTTATGCAGTTGTTATTTCTTCATCACTTAAGCCTTGATATTACCTTTTATATTTGGAAGAATTTTCCACTATGATCAAACTAGTATATGAGGTTTGACTTCCTGCCAGGAAATAGAAATCCTGCATATGACATCTAGATTCTTTATGAAACATCTGTTCCAAAGGAAAAGACATTTGTGATGGTATCACAGTCTTATATATGATAGTAAATAATCAATATTATTTGGAAGGAGACTTTCCAGGTGGGAAAAATAGGTATAAAATAAAGATATTTGACTTACCTAAAGTACAGGCTCGTCGACAGAAACATAAAACACACAAACATTCGAGCTTTCGCCACCACTGGTGGCTTCTTCGGGAAAAAGAGGAAGGAAGGAGAGGAGAAAGGGAAGGATACGGGTTTTAAGGAAGTGGAAAAGGAGCCATTCCAATCCCAGGAGTGGAAGGACTTACCTTAGTGGACAAAAAGGAAGGTAAACAAATACACACACACTCACACATATCCACATGTCTGCCTACGTGTGTTTGCATGTGGATATGTGTGAGTGTGTGCGTATTTGTTTACCTTCCTTTTTGTCCACTAAGGTAAGTCCTTCCACTCCTGGGATTGGAATGGCTCCTTTTCCACTTCCTTAAAACCCGTATCCTTCCCTTTCTCCTCTCCTTCCTTCCTCTTTTTCCCGAAGAAGCCACCAGTGGTGGCAAAAGCTCGAATGTTTGTGTGTGTGTTTTATGTTTCTGTCGACGAGGCTGTACTTTAGGTAAGTCAAATATCTTTATTTTATACCTATAGTAAATAATCAATTATTTATTTGCCATTTGCAAATTCTGCTGCATTACAAAAGATGGTATTTATTTGGTGATAAATGAAATTTTGTGCCAGACCGGGACTCGAACCTGGGTCTGTAGAGCTGTTAACTTCTTTATGAGCATCACCAAATCATCTTCATCAACACATTCACAGTCCAGCCCATACCACTGTTTTACTGATACAATTAAGCCTTGGTCCAATGACTGCATAACATCAGTCACATTAGGAGATAAAGACTTAGTTATCAGGAGACCATAATCAGATAAAAAGAAACAAATCATCTGCAGGTGCAATGGTGTTTTCAAGCAACCTCCATCTCCTAAAAATCACCAAACTTGTGAACAAAAAGTATGTTGAGCCAGTTTTTGAAAACTTCATTATCCATACATTCTTCTTTTTGATTGTATAGCTGGTGTCATATAAGAGGACGCTTCTGCGCATAGAGATGGAGCGCTAGGGAAAGCGTGGAGGGGAGGAGCTATAGGGGAATGCCAACAGTTGCACTTGCAGGAGAAACATAGCATAAGTTGCGGCCAGCCAAGCGCCTACCGAGTGAACATAACTGCAGTAATGGAGGAGGATGCGCGCAACGGCTGAAAACTGGACCCCCTTTGTAGGTGACACCGACTATAATAACACACAAGAAAATCTTAACTTTGATATTCTATTATTATTATTATTTCATTACAGGGACCGCAGCATGAAATATGTCATAGTAAGACATTTTAATGACATTACCTTAGTTGCTGCAAAATATTTTATTTTCCACAATGGCCATTTAGGCTTATGACATTCTCAAGTGATGCATTACATTGATGGCTATTGCATATAGCATCTCTTAATTACGAAAAAAAAAAATTTATTTTGTATTTCATTTTTGTTTCATTGTAAGATTTAATATTTATCTGAGATGGTAGAGATCTCAGATAAATATTAAATCTTACAATAAAACGAAATACCAAATAAAATAAATGTAGAGATGCTGTATGTAAACATATTTAAACAAGATTTAATATTTATCTGAAATGGTAGAGATGCTATATGTAAACATATAGCATCTCTACCATATCTGATAAATATTAAATCTTACAACGAAACAAAAACAAAATACCAAATAAAATAAACATTTTCATAATTAAGAGAAGCTGTATGCAATAGCCATTGATGTAATGCATCACATGAGAATGGCATAGGCTGAAATGGCCATCGTGGAAAATAAAATATTTTGCAGCAACTGAGGCATTGTCATTAAAACTTTGATATTCTTGTATGCTCAGGATTTTTTCCTTCCAATCAACTGCAACTTCACTTTGTGATTGAAAAAAAAAAAAAAAAAAAATTAGCAGCGCACAGCATTGTAATGCATCCTTGAGGCAACTTACACCCGAGAGCACAAACCTTGATATTAAAAGCAAGGGTTTTACTTGGTAATTTATAATAGATAACACTTGCATTTGTATTATAAATTTGGTCTTGTGTGTAATTATCTTCTGCCACATAACATTGCTATTTCATAAAACATATATTTCTTCATGCTTTTTTGTGCTGACAGTCCAGAAGTAGGATTGTATTTCCTCACATAATCATATGCTTTTTTGGTTATTCTATTTAATTTCCATTACAATCTGCATGCCAACACCATACTCAGCACTTAATTCTCAAATCTTTCACATAATTATAATTTTTGTTTTTTCTCTTTCCTGCCTGACATGATGTATAAGAAATTCTTGTCACAAAAAGACACTGTTGCAAGTATTCTGAAATTGGTAATTTTGTTTTTTTATTGATTCAGTTCTTGCAAACTGATATTATTCATAGAATAGTGCTCTTCTTATTTGTATAGCGTTCAAAAATGTGCTCAGGACTTTTTAGTTCTGACAGTCTGTCAAAGACATTACTCTGCATGTTATTTTTGTAGCTCTATTTGTTGATAGTAGTCATTTATAAGTGGTTATAGCATTGTTTTCTTTTGTTTACGAACTATGGAGTATGAATACAGTACAGGGATAGTTTAAAAAAATTTCCCATTCGATGTAAAAACTCTGCTATCTTATGGTTACTGGTAAATCTTTATGTAAACAGAGCTAAAAATTTAACAATGCCTACTAACAGCATCTTGGAGGGAAAATGGAAGGCAGATCATGAGAGACAGCAGCAAGCAGATGGTTGGATGAACTGAAGTAGATTACCGGCCTACCTCTTCACATCATATTAAGAAAGGCCGAAGATTGTTGTGGATGGAGACGTCTGACTGGAGTTTTAACTATGTAAGTAAGTATGATTGAGGAAATAAGATCACAACACACAGCAATGAATAAAACAATTAATGAAGACGAAAAGCATCGATCCTGTCAGGACTTTAAAATGCCGTGCCCCCCTCCCCCACAGAAAATCAAAATGTGTGAATACACTAATGTGCATTTATTCAATTTGGTAATAAAATAACTAGATAGGAAATTATATAGCCAAAGATCAGCTAGCTTGGACAGGAAAGGGTTAATATTAGGATTGTGTCTGAGTGGTTCGGCCGAATCCAGCACACTGGCTTCGGATTCGAGATTCGAAGCATAATGGCCGAATACTACCGAATCCAAAGTGTTATATGGAAACCTTGTACTTTACTTTGCATAACAGTACACTTTTGTCTGCATTATTTACTAAATTTTCCATAGATCCACTGAAAGATGTAACGTCATAAAACAAAACAATCTTACTTTGAATTTATTCAAGTGAAACCACTACGATATTTATGCAGTTGTGTGGCTATTGTGAAAACAATCTAGTATATTTATCTGTATCTGAGCCCTATTTTTTCGGTTTTTTGGGTCCAAAATGTTGTGGCGTAAGGTCAGTGCCACATGCCAGACGTAGAGAATGATTGTGAAGAAGGCAGCGATTGACCGAAAGCCAGTCACAAGCAGGAGCCGTGCATCCTGGAGGGAGTAACTGAAGATGCGTGCCCATTACAAGTGGCTATATCTAGGCCAACATACGTCTGGACCGCCCAGCTGTTACTAGTGAGAACTTTGTCAGTTACTATTTGGGTATACAACAGTAATTAGTGAGAAATCGGGCAGTTACTATTCAGAACTCGGACAGTTACTAGGCTGCCACAAAGACAGAACTAGGATAGTACTAAGACAGAACGCGACTATGAACTTAAAGGTCACAGCGCAGCTAGCATCATATGGATGACGACGCACGAAGTGAGAAGAGAAAAGAAACAGACATATGTTCTAAAGTTGAGTATTATACTTGTCAGTCAATAAATATCTTTTAAAACTAACTATACCAATGTTTTAGATGTCAAAGGATCCTGCACTAGTACCTTTATTGACGACTAGACCGGGACGAGTACTTAACAAAAGGTGATGAGGCCACAACAAATGGTGACGAGAACAACAAAGAACCAGATTGCAATGAAATATTAATGTCTGAAAGTAAGCTGCACTATTAATTTTGCTTTATTACAGGTCTCGGCGGAGTCAGCATATAATCTTTTGATTCTCTTGTAGGGACTAGCGTATATTTCTATATTTTTGCACTGTTATTATAGAGGAAAAATTCCTAAAAGGAAAAATATACGTAAAAAATAGATGAAGTACACTTACCAGGCGGAAGGGCACAGGCAGTAATAGCAACAAATAAACACACAGACACACACACACACAAAAATGCTAGCTTTCGCAGCCTAGCTGCTTCATCAGGCAGAAGGGAAGGAGAGGGAAAAGGACATGATGAGGGTTTTAAGGAAGGGGGTAAGGAGCCATTCCAATCCCGGGACAGGAAAGACTTACCTTGGGGGGAAAAATGGAAGGTAAATAAATGCACATACACCCACACATTTACACAGACACAAGTACACTTAGGCAGACATACTGTAGAACTGTGTATGTCTGCCTAAGTGTACTTGTGTCTGTGTAAATGTGTGGGTGTATGTGCATTAATTTACCTTCCATTTTTTCCCCCAAGGTAAGTCTTTCCTGTCCCGGGATTGGAATGGCTCCTTACCCCCTTCCTTAAAACCCTCATCATTTCCTTTTCCCTCTCCTTCCCTTCTGCCTGATAAAGCAGCTAGGCTGCGAAAGCTAGCATTTGTGTGTGTGTGTGTGTCTGTGTGTTTATTTGTTGCTATTACTGCCTGTGCCCTTTCGCCTGGTAGGTGTACTTCATCTATTTTTTACGTATATTTTTGCACTGTTATTATTATTATTATTGTATTTGCACCATGGCAACAAGAACATATTGACTATGCTGGTCCCTTCTGGAACACTAAATGGTTAATTGTGGTTGATGCTTTTAGTGGTTACCCGTTTGCAGTGCCAATGTCTTCTACGACTTCTAGTAGCATGATTAGGGCGTTGTCTTCCAATTTTTTGTCTCGAAGGTCTCCTTGCACTGATAGTCTCTGACAATGGCCCTCAGTTCACATTGCAAGAATTTCGCAAGCATTTCCTTTACACTCGCGCATCACCTTCATTGAGAACTAGACCGAACGAGTACTAAACAACACAAAAACTGCCTGTGATTTAAACCGACTACAAGGGAAACGAAATTCTGAAAAATGGCACTAGGAGCTGCATCAAGTAACTTTTCCCGTCCGATATAAGCAGTGCTACACAGGCTCGCTTTGCAGGCGCAAATATAAAATGCAGCAGCCTGTGAAATATTAGTAGCAACAAACATAAATTTCTTTATGTAAATACCAATAATACATAAGGCTTTAGGATTCTTCCATGAGCTGCCTCATTCTGATTTCACGTATTGTTTCGTCAAATTTTGTAAAGTGCAGGGGTATGTGAACTGTAAGGAAGCACTAGCATTTCAAGAAGAAAGTTATTTATTAAGTGCGGAAAAAAGTTATAATTGTGCATCACCATGCGGGATGTCATCAACTCATCAAACGCTTGACTTCTGTTTCAATAAATCATTTAAGGTGAAGCTTAAACACATGTACACCAACTGCCTTTCGAAAAGTGACAGACAACTGACCAACGGGTCGTGTAAAATGCACAAGTGTGCCAATGGAATGATGATACATGGATGTTGGTTCCAAATCAGATTGTGTAGCAGTCATTTAAAAATGTTCGATATCGAATGCACTACACTGTACGAGGGATGATGCTCTGTACTACGAAGGAACTGAATAACAAGGAATCAAGTGATAATGAATTTGAATTTCCGTACCTGTATCTATTTAAAATATTTTCTGTATCTAAATGCTATTATAAACATTTGGTAAAATGTGAATTATAAGTGTAATAAAATTGTTTTATATTTCCACATTTAGTTTGCCGTATATTTGAAGCTAAAAGCTACTATGTAAAGCCGACTGGCAAGCCTGTGTTGTGTCAATATGCCTGACGCTACAACCACTGCTTTTGTGCTACAACTTACGTGTTTTTCTCTTACGGGCAAGGGATTGTTCCTATGAATCATAATTCGTAAATTCCACACTCTCTTCGCCATAAGAATAATACAAATGTAAACATTACGCCATTTAATCTTCTGTGTTAGCTGTTACCACATTTAAATTCCGTCCGCCTATCCGCCTAACAAAACACGAAAGACAGCGACAAACGCAGAAGAATGTACATATGGTATCACTTTAATGTTTACATTTGTATTATTCTTATGCCGAATGGAAATTGTTATAAATGAAGCATGGCAACTGACTTCTAGTACTGATTTTTAAATCTTCTACGAATATAAATTCTGTGCAGACAAGTTATGTCATCTTAAATTTTTGAAAGAATAAATAAAGCTACAAAATACCCTTGCTTAACCTCCGGAACTGTGGCAATAACAAGTACACACAAGTCGAATAAATGCGGATTTCTCTGTGTCTGAATGTCCTTTCTGTCACTTATGGAATGCCTGATATGTCACTATAAAATTATATAACGTTTACACATCCTTATTTTTAAGAATCTATTTTTCCAACTTCCAAAATATCTACTCATCTTTTCAGTTTTATTTTTGATTCTCTCCCTTTGGAAAAAAAAATGTTACATAGCCTACAAATTTCTTTTAAGCAGAGGGAGGAGTATTAAAAGATCCTTAAGATTGAAAATAAAAATTTTAATTAAATTTTATTTTCTTAAATCATACTGAAAATTCTGTCTTTTGGGATCCACCCCAGAAGGCTTTATCTTCACCACTGGCTGTGATAGAGTAGTAATTCTTTTTAAATACATGTTCTTGAGTTGACAGATTATTTTGGTTCGAGATTTGGAAGATCCGAGTCGGATTTGGAATTCGGCACATGTGTTATTTAAGATTCGGTAAAATTGGGGTTTGAACCATCCCTAGTTAATATCAATAAGTTTCTTTCATTTGTGCCATGTCTTTCACAAATAAAAGAAAAAATTCCTTGTTTGACATGCTAATTAATATCTTTTTAATTCGTACCAAACAGACTGGTAGATAACAATGGAAACAGCACAGTTGTCATGCAGCATTTATTATTACTTCTAAATGTGAGAGGAAGGACAAAATCAATGGTTTCCATAATTTTTTTCCAATTAGAAGCTTCTTCTCTCTTTGATTGCTTCTTACTCTTCATAATGATACTGTATAGGCACTGCAAAACCCGCAAGAATTTATGTTTGACTGATAACAGTATCAAATCTGGGAGAATATCTAGTTGGACACAGTTTCTTCATAGTCATTGTAACTCATCCATCAGCTGCAGTAGTTTCATTTATTTGCTGATTTGTTGCCATCAAACCAGAGCCACTGAAGAAAACATAAATTCATTGTATTTTATCATAAAATGGTTTCAATTCTACCATATGCATGGAAAAGTTATTCAATCAATGCAGCACCATCATATCCTTGATCTCTGCACTTATCTGGGTGGACACCCATCTTCTCTAAATCATTTATTATTGCCTTTTCAAAACACTCAGCATCATGGCCTCTTCCCTCACAAAATTCTTTCATTTAAAATTCCTTACTATGTGGTTTGATTAAATCTAAGTGTAAATATCTTATAACAATACTAAGTTGGTCTTTTCTTGTCACCCTGGATCTTGTATCTATAATAAGTGAAAAGAATGGCTACTGTTTAATTTCATTGATGATATACTCTAAAACACAAATCATTTATCTCATTCATCACATTTTGGACTCAAGTATTAATTTTACTTTTTTCATTTGAAAGATGTGCCTTCAGAAAATGATCATATCTGGAGAGGAGATTTATTATGTCTAAGGAATTTCCACTCTGTTCTGCTATTTCAGATTCACGATGATTGCGGGAAGAAATTTGACATAGAGCTAATGTCCTTGTTACATCCACTGTTCTCAAAATTACAGCTTTCATTCAGTAATGACCTTCACTGAAAAGGTTAGTTACTGTTTACCCATGTTTCCATAAAACGTAAGTATAACATTTGGATGTATAGTGCAAGTTTTGTGTCCTTTTATTTTCTTGCTTAAGACCTAGTCAATTATTAATTCGTACATCATGCAATGCCTTTCTCCACCTGCAAACAACCGGCAAGCTACACAATATACAGCATTTAATGCAGGGAAGATGGCTACAGACTTCCAGCATCTTGGCTGCCAGCAGTTGCAACACTACGAGACGGAACCGCACATAGAAAAACAAACACAGGCACAGGCGCCCTGGAAATCACAGTGCCCACCCACACGCGAATCACCAGCCTGTCACCGTCAGCGCCAAGTGACTAGTAATCAGCGGCACACCACAACTGCTGCCAGTTTCCTCATATCCATCCCGCCAACAGCAAGTTCCAATGCAAAAGCCAATCGAAAACACCCATTTTCATCAATGAGAGGGAAGAATGCAACCCCCAATCACATGAAAAACTTGTCATGAAAACACAAAATTGCTGACGTCCTTTTCCACCAATGGCATGTAATAACATAAACACCAATAAAGAGAGACCAACATCCCTCAACCTCTTCCTCAAACTGCTCTTATATAAGTGACAACCTATCTTGCATTCAGCAGTCAGACACAGACCCAGATGAAGGCTGTCCGCAACAGTGGCCGAAACATCGATACATTTTATAAAAATGACAATGCGGTCTCATGCCCCGAAGAATTTTATTATCAGAAAGTTACATGTTTAGTCAATAAAAGGCAG
Organism: Locusta migratoria; assembly: GCA_026315105.1. Taxonomy (NCBI): domain Eukaryota; kingdom Metazoa; phylum Arthropoda; class Insecta; order Orthoptera; family Acrididae; genus Locusta; species Locusta migratoria. The sequence continues at coordinate 147,345,692 of CM048744.1, forward strand.
TTACTTACAAAAGTTTCATGACTAACAGTACAATAGAAAATTAAAGTCAATCTTCACACAAAAACAAACATTATTGCAGTAGTCTCCGTTTTTAGTAAAACTTAAAGGCTATACTTCCTCAATCATTTTTACTGTTACACAGTAGAACTTTTAGACTATCAAATATAAAACTTGAAACAATAAAGTGCTAAAAAATTTACACCAAGTAAAGCGCAAACTGTCCTGCATATAAAACCAATCAAACTCACTACTTCAAGCACATGCACATATTTGCACAGCATCAAATTTTATAAGGATACTTCAAACAAATTAGTGAGAAAGTTTTGAATCTGTCACAAAACACGAAGATAAGAAAAAAACTTTTTTGCACATTTTAAGATGCAAACTAACAGCACATAATATGATCAGTTTCGCAGCCTCTACGTCCTATTCTATGCCAGTCATCAGTGAACTACCACTTTATCTTACATCTTACTATCAGCTGAATATACTAATCATAGATATGTTATAACTGACATGTAATAACAACAAATCGTATCAAGAATGAATTTTGATGGATCTTCAGTGTGCCGTTGCCTTGAAAAGGCAAATTTTGATAATACGAAAATTCTTTAACCACAAATAATACATTTCCAGTCATTTTATTACAACAAATAGAAATTATAATGATTGGTTTTAGAGATGATAATAATAATAATAATAATAATAATAATAATAATAATTTCATGTGTCTCAGTGGCCAATTCGGCTACTTGCGTGTCACTAAACTACCCCAGTTACCCAACCAGAAAAAGGGGACCTACAGTTTAATGTAGAATCCAAACCACGTGTCGTTTCTGACAACTCTACACATTGTTGAGAGGTAAAGGCTGGGTTAAAATGCAGACTGAAGACTTCCGAGATCCGAACGGGTTTTGAACCCGCAACACTTCGGTTTCCAGTCGAGCGCTTTACCCCAAGACCACCAGGCCCGATGGTTTTTTAGAGATACTCAGTTACTCTGACTTGCTTTGAAATGGCATACATTCATAAGACCTAAGTTACAGATACAAAACTTACCAAATATCATACATTTCAGCTGATAAGACAACTTAAGCTAAGATGAGGTATAAATTTTCGTCAACGATATACAGTTTTATGTGAAGTCAGTCGTATAGACGGTACCTAAACTATCAACGACCTGAAAATTTAGTTTAGAACAATGATCATCTGGTAATAGTGTTTGCACTGTTTCGTGTAATGACCATGAGTATATATAAAAGTGTCATATCGGCTATTCAATTTTTTGTTCAAATGAGTGTGAAATCTTATGGGAATAAAATGCTATGGTCATTGGTCCCTAAGATTACATACTAATAAAACTAAGTTATTCTAAGGACAATACAAACACCCTTGCCTGAAGGTGGTCTTGAACCTCTGGCAAAGCAGCCACACAGTCCATGACAAGGCGCCTTAGACCACACAGCTATTCCTGTGAGGTTAAATTTTTTGGACATAACCGCTCTCTACTTCTAAACAACTGGTACAACTGCAAATGTCATAAATCAAAAGCGTCATTTAGCATTGTTGCAGTGATGCCTGTAGAAACACGTGCCGACTAATAACCTTCTATGTACACGAACAAGTATTGTTGAGGTTATGTTGTGAATAATGCTTTTAACTGGCCACCTCACAGCTCTTGGTTCACGACAGTGGCCACACCTATTGGTTCAATTGGTCTGAAATTGTAAATTTAAATCAGAGTGGCGGCAATATAGATAAGTGAAAAATCAGCACAAAATATCAGAAAAATGTGGTAGAAAGGTTAAATTCTTTAGAGTTTGCAATTATGAGGAATTGTATATACACACTTTCAAGTCTAAGCATTTGTATGATGCATAAAAGGGTAAATCTCTGCATTTTCTATAAAAAAAAAAAAAAAGAAGAGGATGTCTGGTAAACGCTATATGTAGGCAAAAGTTTAATATCTAGTATTTAAGACAACCCAGACTTTGCGTAGAATTTTTTATGCTTTTACTATTGTCTTATCTGTCGAAATATATGGTATGTGATTATTCGGTTAGGCAATATGGTGTCTTCATCTGTGGAAGGAGCTGAGACATAAGCAAACTGAAAGTGTACATCTCTTTCTTCTCCATGGAGTTAACTGTCACTGATATTGTGTACCTAGCTATACTTCAAAATCTTCTGATTCCAGACATCGAAGAAGAAAGGATGGCTTACTAAGTCATTTCCTCATGGAAACCTCAGATTTCCGAGATAGTTGCTTTCCAGGTTGGTGGATTAGCTACAAAGGGTCTACTGCATGCATATCTTGCTCCCCATACTTGACAGTACTGGATTTCTTTCTTTGGATATTCATTGAAGACAGTGTGCTTATTCCTTTTCTATCAAACAAATCAGGCAACATGAAAAATTAAATCTACACTTCTGCTGCACAAGAAATGCCTGATTTGCCACAAAGATTGTAGTAATAATGGTAATCAAATCAAACCAAAATGACACATGACACTTTTATGTGAAACTTCAGGTTGGTTTCTACAAAAGTTATCACTATAAATTTCTATATCATTCCAAAGTTATCATGTTTCAAAAACCATGAAATTCAGCTACAGGAGAGACCAGGAGGAGGTGAGGAATAAAAGATTCATTCAGAAATTAATACACAGCACTGACAGCTCCCTCTTCTATAACACTATGCATGTCTTTCAACTTAGATCCTGGAGAGTTAATGCCAGGGTTGTGTGTTTCAGACTGTCACCAAATTTTGGAGCTTCAGCTGTATTATTCCTGTACATTCTATGTCTATGCATACGTCTTACCTATTACAGTTTGAAGATGTGAACTTCACTTGGAAAAAATTCTCATTCTACAAACCTTGAAAGTAAAGCACCGCATATGTCCATCTAGGCTTCCTGCATAGATAAGTTGACCTTCCTCTGTGTCCACAACACAGAGACATGTAACAGGTTGATTTCCACATGACACCACTCTTTTCAATCGCCCTGACTTCAGAGAGTAGCAGTACACAAAACCATCCTGAGAGGCCGCAACTGCTTGCCGCCCAACAGTCTGCAAAAGAATGTGTCTTGTAAAAATATTACAGTGCATAACAAAACACATTATTATAATCAAAAATTGGAAGTTGATTTTCTTTATTTGCACCAAAGATCACAATTTTTAGTTATTAGATGACCAGTTTCAGTTAGTTATGACCATCTTCAGATCTGCAGCAGAAAATGAACAAAAACAGTCAAACCAGAAGACAGTCTACATCACATCATATTGAATATTGTTACAAAGATAGATACATAAAAAATTGTTTAAAATAAAATGCAGCATGCCTGTTATTTCCATAATATGTCTTAATACAGTGTAGCCACAATGGCATCATCACAATATAAACATAAGTATTGCTTCATCAAGTATTTCAAAAATATGTTGTAAACTAGGCCCCACCGCTGCACAAAGATCCTGTTACTGGAGCTACAACTGACAACAATAAATTTCAGTGTGCTATTGAATCAGTTCATCACTTGGTTCATAAAACCTTCCATTCAATTTATGTTTTATATAAAATGTATCTTTGTAAATAATTTCTTGTAAAAAACAATGGGGGAAAATGTGAAAAAAGACGAGTGGAAAGAATAAGAAAAAGGAGGGGGGGGGGGATCGCCACCCCTGCCTATCCATCCATCCACCTCTTGCATGCCCACCCCCTCTCTCATCATCTTACTTCCCTCCTCCATATCAAGTTATATGTAATGCAATACCTAAGTAGAAGCATATATTGTGACTCTTTGGCACATTGTGTTCTGCCTATGTATATATATTATATTATCATTGGGTTATTGATTTTCAGGCCTAGTCTATACTCATATTGTCATAATCTATCTACAACGCAGCTTCTTATCTCGTCATCATACCCCATAAACTTTCAGTGACATCCTTTCATATAATTTATGTACCTTTGGGCTCGTGATATGTTATTCCATTAGTTAGGATCATATATAACCACTGTGACTGTACTATAGACCATTACTGCCATTGTATGGCTATACATAATGTTTAAATTTGAGCATGTTCAGATACAGTAGGATATGCACCTTATGTGTTTCAATGCCCTTTCCTCCCCCACTATATTCACCTTATTAAGTCACCAAGGATGTTACATCTAGACTTGGTATACAATTTTTCTCATAACTGTTAGTAACATTTCCTTTCTTTCCCGATCTTTACTTGTTCTCACTCCCCCCCCCCCCCCGCCCATTATTTCCCCCGTATTATCCTCCTTTAATTTTAGACACAATACAGGCATTTACCTTGTTATCCCTTTAATTATTTTATCCCTAACTTAACTATAATTAGCTGGCATTATTTAAGGACATATAATAATCTGTTATAATGGTCTATTTTCGTGTGGACTTTAATCTGTATTTAGCCACCCCCAATCCCATCCTTCTGCCCTCCCAATCCTCCCTTTTCGTATGCCCAATGCTAGTAGTATGTTTTAATGTACTTACAATATGGTATTTGATATTTTTCATACGACTTAACACTTCTTGTAGCATTGTTTTTCATAGCTTCTTTGTCAGCAAGCAGTACAAAGTGCCCAAGATGACATTATTGTAATTTTATTCCAATAACTTTTAATTTTATTCCTGCACCATCAGGCGGTTATTGGGCCTACTTGACCTGTTACGGTGTTTCCCCCCTCTCACCAAAGTTTGGCATGTGAATCTAGTTGAACACCTTCATTAGACATCCACGATTATGGTTTATGTTTTAGTTACCCATCTTCACTAAGATGTATTTTAATTCCCATCGTATTTAAAGAAAAGTTTGTAACTATATGTGCATATATTGTGTTTGTTCTCCTTGTGAATATTGTGATTATGAACTGTAAAAATCCGAAATTTAATGTTCTTCTATTATATATGCCAAGATCTGATGATGATGTTATTGTAATGGTAAAATAAAGTATATTGCAACCAAGACATTTTAAAAAAATTTACTGCTAATGTTTGTTTGTTTGCTTTTGTATTCTTCCTTTGCTTTGTAAAAGTAGTCTATCATATATACTGTTGCATTATGACTTTCTTTCTAGGAAGATGCGAGGTATAATAGTGGCATTTACTGCATTGGGTACATCATGGAAGCACTATATAGCTGACCAACTATGAATTTTTTGTTGTTACTAGTTGCATAATAATTTTAAGGAAGTATATTATTATTATTATTATTTTCCCCCAAATAATTTTCTCAGTAAATATGCACTATACATTAATCTTGGTAGTTTTTATAGCTTCAAATAAAAAGTCATGCATTAAAGGGTTAAAGGTATTCATCATTTGTGTTACTAGAAATAAAATTGAGATGGAATCTGCTGTAGCTTTTTACAAAAAATATATAACAGCAATAAAATTGAAATATAAAGAAAGTTGAACTTTAAAGTGTTTTATAGCAGTTGTTAAAGAGACAATATACGACTGAGCTACTCTTTAGATAATTATAAATATATATATAACGAAAAACTGAGAGAGTAATAACATTATGAGAAAAGTAATAACTTTTGTATTTTATTACCCTTTTAACTTCCACATATAAAAAAAGCAACACCAGATACAAAATCAGAATTTTATTTATAATCACTCAAATGATGAATGCTCTGTTATATTTTCAGCAAATAGTTATAAGTATCACTGTAAGAATTTTCAGTATGATGTTTACAACGTTTTAAGTTGTAGACTGTGCACTAGTGTATTTGTTTTGTTGAACTTTTGCTGCAGTTCTGATAAAGAACATAACAGATTGACTGAAAATTCTGTTCACTGATGTAAATGAAGAAAAGCTATTTACAATAACAGATAAATGTTCTTTTTGTGACAATGTCACAGTTTTTGAAACACTGGATGGTCCAGGTTGAAATAACGATAGCACTATTCTTTTCAGAAAATTATACAAACGTACTTAATATGTATTGTTTGGATCAAACATCAAACAGGAAAACAATAACAACAGAAACAATAATAATAAGGCTGTACAAACACATGTTCTCACCACAAGTGCAAGAATGGTACCCGTGTGCCCAACCAAAATTAAGTGCATCCTTCGATCACTTTCGTCTATAGTATCATGTGCTGGAGTGCCGCCTCCTGATCCTGTGTCTGCTTGTGACAGTGGGCTGCTTGGATCTTCCTCATCCAGTCTGCAAATTAAATATCAAAACTGTCTAAAAATGAAACAAACACAAAAGAAAACAATGCCGGCAATATAGCAATACATAACTATTGTTGTTTCAGATGTCATACTCCAGCTCTTTATCATAACAACAATTTATTTATTTTTAACTTGAAATCACAATGAGAAATAATATGAAATCTGTTTTTGAGAGCAGCTTAATTGCTTATAGCTGCTAGAGCCTCTTTCACATTCACATTCATTAAAATCATTGCTTTGACTGATTTCTATTCTGTTGTGGACAGCAGCCTCTCTCCACTCATTATCTTCAACTAGTTTCTAGTCTTCATTTGCTTCAGTCTGCTGTCTCATTTCTTCTCATTTGTCCATCAATTTTACAAAGCTATCCTGAGACTCTATTCTTTCTCTTTGGCCATGTTCCTGCATATGCATGTGTTAATATTTACGGGATGGCTAGATGCCTTTCCTGTCGCCACCCAATGCCCCCTGGGAGGAATTGTGTACCCCAAATGTCTTCGTATAGTGTTATACATATGAAAGTGTACAGTGTTACGAAATGTTTGCGAATCATGTAACTGATGCAGGACTTGTGGACCAACCCAGTAATCACCTAGAGGATATAGCAAACCTCCTAAAGACAACATCCAGGCTGACTGGCACTCTGAACCCCTTCGTTAATCTGAAGGGCGGATTCGAACCAAGGCCGGTACACCTCCCCATCTCAGAAAGCGGTGCGTTAGACCACATGGCTAACCGAGCAGGTAGGCTATTAGCAGAAGTGCATTAAATTTAAAGCTGACATTAAAATTACCTGTGCAACATAATCTGACAACCCATTTACAACAGATCAAGTGTGGATCTGTTTAGCTTTCACTCATTTCTTATCACTTGACATCAAGATGATAACATGTAAGGCAAACTGCACTTCTAATTATAGTGCAGTCTCTGTCAATCTCCCTGAGTATACTATTGACTGCACCATTTAACTCTAATGTGCCCTGTCAACATGCAGAATGACACACTTTTCCTCTGATTTTGTAATCACTGACCTGCAGTGCATAGAGTATGAAGAATTTTCAGTTGCAATTGATGCTCCCTTTTTGTTCGGTGCCTGCAGCGGCACACCCGGTTCTAATAAGATACTTTTAAACTATTCAGAAGGTGGCAAAATGAGGAATGTTTAACAATTTAAAGAACTTATACTTTGTGTTGCTGATTTTCCTGGACAAACATTATACTGCTTTAAAACAGTCACCCACATAACATATAAGAAAGAAAGAAAGTGATTATAAAACAATCACTGGAAGCACTTAGTTCAGTAAAATATCTGGGAATATGCATATGGAATAGTATGAAGCAAAATGACTGAGGAAAATTAATCACTGATAAGGCAGATGTCAAAGTGAGAGTCACTGGAAAAGTCGTCAGGAAGTGTAATCTACCAAAATAAAAAGTAGCTTACAAACACTCTTTCAACATTACTCATCAGTGGGGGATCTGTACCACAAAGGATTGATGGAGGACACAGAAGTTTCAAGCAAAACTAGCTAACTCTATTAAAGGTACATTCAGTAACAACGTAAGCAACATGGAGATGATCGATCATCTCCAGTGGCAGATGCAACAGCCATTCTGAAACATTGTAAGGGCCTGCTGTCATAATTATGGGAGTATATGTTTCTTGAACATTTGACCAAAACATTGCCTCGTCCTATGTATATTTTACAAAAAGACACTGAGGATGAAATTAGAGAGAGCCCACATAGAGGATTCCCTGCAGTTTTTTTTTCCAGAGAAAACAGAAATGGAGGTGATAATGGTACACAAAGTATTCTCCCGCCCCTCCCCACTGCAGGCCGTGAGCTGACTTGCAAAGTAAAAATGTAAATTATTTTTCAAAAGAGATAGATTGGCTGGGCAGTAGTTACCTTTGTGCTGTACTGCCGATAATTACACAAATAAAGAAACAGAAAAAATGGGGGGGGGGGGGAGACAAAAAGGACAAGCTTTCGGAACACAGTTCCATCCTCAAGTGGGAGAGAAGGGAAGAAGAAAGGATGGGAACGGAAGGGAAAGGTAATTCACGACCTAGGTCATGACGGTGGTGTTTCATGACCTAGGTCGTGAATTACCTTTCCCTTCCGTTCCCATCCTTTCTTCTTCCCTTCTCTCCCACCTGAAGAAGGAACTGTGTTCCGAAAGCTTGTCCTTTTTCGTCCCCTTTTTTTCTGTTTCTTCATTTGTGTAACTATCAGCAGTACAGCACAAAGATAAGTACTGGCCAGCCAATCTATCTCTTTTGAAAAATAATTTTTTACGTATATTTTTCCTGTTAGGAATTTTTCCTCTATAAAATTTGTGTGTGTGGCGAAAAAGCAAGGGCACGTACATAGAAACACAAACAAAACACACACAAATGCTGAGCTTTCACAACCCTGGGTTGCTTCTTCAGAAAAAGAGCAGGGAAGGAGAGGGAAAAGGAAAAGATGTGGTTTTTGAGGGAGTGGGTGAGGAGTTTTTCCCTCTCCTCCCATGCTCTTTTTCTGTAGAAGCGACTCCTTGCCCAGAGATCAAACTGTCCAACTTCTTTGCTTTTTACAAATGTCTGTGTAGGTGTGTTTGCGTTTCGATATGTCTGATTGTGTATGTATTTGTTTACCTTCCTTTTTCTCCCCTAGGGTAAGTCCTTCCACTCCTGGGATTGGAATGACTCCTTTTCCACTTCCTTAAAACCCATATCCTTCCCTTTTTTCCTCTTTTTCCTGAAGAAGCTGCCAGTGGTGGCGAAAGCTTGTATGTGTGTTTGTGTGTGATTTTATTTATTTATTTGTTTCTATCGACGAGCCGGTCCTTTTGGTAAGTCATCTCTTTTCTATTTTATATATAAGTGTACTTGTGTCTGTGTAAATGTGTGGGTGTATGTGCATTTATTTACCTTCCATTTTTTCCCCCAAGGTAAGTCTTTCCTGTCCCGGGATTGGAATGGCTCCTTACCCCCTTCCTTAAATCCCTCATCATTTGTGTGCTAGCATTTGTGTGTGTGCGTCTGTACGTTTATTTGTTGCTATCACTGCCTGTGCTCCATCGCCTGGTAAGTGGACTTCTTCTATATGGAAAAATTCCTAACAGGAAAAATATACGTAAAAAATAGATGAAGTACACTTACCCGGCGAAGGGGCACAGGCAGTGATAGCAACAAATAAACACACAGACACAAACAACCACAAACGCTAGCTTTCGCAGCCTAGCTGCTTCATCAGGCAGAAGGGAAGGAGAGGGAAAAGGAAATGATGAGGGTTTTAAGGAAGGGGGTCAGGAGCCATTCCAATCCCGGGACAGGAAAGACTTACCTTGGGGGAAAAAATGGAGGATAAACAAATGCACACACACCCACACATTTACACAGACACAAGTACACTTAGGCAGACATACTGTAGAACTGTAGAAAGCAAAGAAGTTTACCCCCTTCCTTAAAACCCTCATCATTTCCTTTTCCCTCTCCTTCCCTTCTGCCTGCTGATGAAGCAGCTAGGCTGCGAAAGCTAGCGTTTGTGTGTGTGTGTGTGTGTCTGTGTGTTTATTTGTTGCTATCACTGCCTGTGCCCCTTCGCCTGGTAAGTGTACTCTATATATATATATATATATATATATATATATATATATATATATATATATATATATAATAGAGGAAAAATTCCTAACAGGAAAAAAATATACGTAAAAAATAGATGAACACTTACCAGGCGAAGGGGCACAGGCAGTAATAGCAACAAATAAACACACAGACACACACACACTCAAAAATGCTAGCTTTCGCAGCCTAGCTGCTTCATCAGGCAGAAGGGAAGGAGAGGGAAAAGGAAATGATGAGGGATTTAAGGAAGGGGGTAAGGAGCCATTCCAATCCCGGGACAGGAAAGACTTACCTTGGGGGAAAAAATGGAAGGTAAATAAATGCACATACACCCACACATTTACACAGACACAAGTACACTTAGGCAGACATACTGTAGAACTGTAGAAAGCAAAGAAGTTAGACAGAGATGCCACTTGAGGCAGAGGCTCTGTCCAGAGAACCAAGGCAAAGATGTTAAGATGGTGGGTGGGAATTCGAATTTAGCGGAGGTTGAGACCAGGTGGGCAACGGGAAGAGAGAATATGCTGAAGGGCTAGTTCCCATCTCCGGAGTTCTGAAGGATTGGTGTCAGTGGGAAGTATCCAGATAACCCGGACGGTGTAGCACTGTGCCAAGATGTGCTGGCCATGCACCAAGGCATGTTTAGCCACAGGGTGATCCTCGTTACCAACAAACACTGTCTGCCTGTGTCCATTCATGCGAATGGACAGTTTGTTGCTGGTCATTCCCACATAGAACGCTTCACAGTGCAGGCATGTCAGTTGGTAGATCACGTGGGTACTATCGCAAGTGGCTCTGCCTTTGATCGTGTACACCTTCCGGGTTACGGGACTGGAGTAAGTGGTGGTGGAAGGGTGCATAGGGCAGGTTTTACAACGGGGGCGGTTACAAGGGTAGGAGCCAGAAGGTAGGGAAGGTGGTTTGGGGATTTCATAGGGGTGGACTAGGAGGTTACGGAGGTTAGGTGGGCGGCGGAAAGACACTCTCGGTGGAGTAGGAAGGATGTCATGAAGGATGGATCTCATTTCGGGGCAGGATTTTAGGAAGTCGTATCCTTGCTGGAGAGCCACATTCAGAGTCCGCTCCAGTCCCGGACTCTGAATGTGGCTCTCCAGCAAGGATACGACTTCCTAAAATCCTGCCCCGAAATGAGATCCATCCTTCATGACATCCTTCCTACTCCACCGAGAGTGTCTTTCCGCCGCCCACCTAACCTCCGTAACCTCCTAGTCCACCCCTATGAAATCCCCAAACCACCTTCCCTACCTTCTGGCTCCTACCCTTGTAACCGCCCCCGTTGTAAAACCTGCCCTATGCACCCTTCCACCACCACTTACTCCAGTCCCGTAACCCGGAAGGTGTACACGATCAAAGGCAGAGCCACTTGCGATAGTACCCACGTGATCTACCAACTGACATGCCTGCACTGTGAAGCGTTCTATGTGGGAATGACCAGCAACAAACTGTCCATTCGCATGAATGGACACAGGCAGACAGTGTTTGTTGGTAACGAGGATCACCCTGTGGCTAAACATGCCTTGGTGCATGGCCAGCACATCTTGGCACAGTGCTACACCGTCCGGGTTATCTGGATACTTCCCACTGACACCAATCCTTCAGAACTCCGGAGATGGGAACTAGCCCTTCAGCATATTCTCTCTTCCCGTTGCCCACCTGGTCTCAACCTCCGCTAAATTCGAATTCCCACCCACCATCTTAACATCTTTGCCTTGGTTCTCTGGACAGAGCCTCTGCCTCAAGTGGCATCTCTGTCTAACTTCTTTGCTTTCTACAGTTCTACAGTATGTCTGCCTAAGTGTACTTGTGTCTGTGTAAATGTGTGGGTGTATGTGCATTTATTTACCTTCCATTTTTTCCCCCAAGGTAAGTCTTTCCTGTCCCGGGATTGGAATGGCTCCTTACCCCCTTCCTTAAATCCCTCATCATTTCCTTTTCCCTCTCCTTCCCTTCTGCCTATATATATATATATATATATAATAGATGAAGTACACTTTGTTGCTATTACTGTCTGTGCCCTTTCGCCTGATAAGTGTACTTCATCGATTTTTTACATATTTTTCCTCTATAATATATATATATATATATTATAGAGGAAAAATTCGTAAAAGGAAAAATATGTAAAAAATAGACGAAGTACACTTACCAGGCGAAAGGGCACAGGCAGTAATAGCAACAAAGTGTATGTGTGTATTTGTTTACCTTCCTTTTTGTCCCCTAAGGTAAGTCCTTCCACTCCTGGGATTGGAATGGCTCCTTTTCCACTTCCTTAAAACCCGTATCCTTCCCTTTCCCCTCTCCTTCCTCCCTCTTTTTCCCAAAGAAGCCACCACTGGTGGCGAAAGCTCGAATGGTTGTGTGTTTTTGTGTTCCTATCGACGAGCATGTACTTTAGGTAAGTCAAAAATCTTTATTTTATACACATATATATATATATATATATATATATATATATATATATATATATATCTCCAGATAACCCGGACGGTGGCACCCAAGATGTGCTGGCCGTGCACCAAGGCATGTTTAGCCACAGGGTGACAGGGTGATCCTCATTACCAACAAACACTGTCTGCCTGTGACCGTTCATGCGAATGGACAGTTTGTTGCTGGTCATTCCCACATAGAACGCTTCACAGTGCAGGCATGTCAGTTGGTAAATCACGTGGGTGCTATCGCAAGTGGCTCTGCCCTTGATCGTGTACACCCTCCGGGTTACGGGACTGGAGTAAGTGGTGGTGGAAGGGTGCATAGGGCAGGTTTTACAACGGGGGCGGTTACAAGGGTAGGAGCCAGAGGGTAGGGAAGGTGGTTTGGGGATTTCATATGGATGGACTAGAAGGTTACGGAGGTTAGGTGGACGGCGGAAAGACACTCTCGGTGGAGTGGGAAGGATGTCATGAAGGATGGATCTCATTTCGGGGCAGGATTTAAGAAAGTCGTATCCTTGCTGGAGAGCCACATTCAGAGTCCGCTCCAGTCCCGGAAAGTATCCGGTGACAAGAGGGGCACTTCTGGGGTTCTTCTGTGGAAGGTTCTGAATTTGGGGGGATGAGGAAGTGGCTCTGGAAATTTGTTTCTGTACCAGATCAGGAGGATAGCCGTGGGATGTGAAAGCTGATATTAGATTATTGGTGTACTGGTTCAGGGATTCGGTACTGGAGCAGACTCGTTTGCCACGAAGACCTAAGCTGTAGGGAAGGGAACGTTTGATGTGGAATGGATGGCAGCTGTCATAGTGTAGGTACTGTTGTTTGTTGGTTGGTTTGATGTGGACGGATGTGTGAAGTTGGCCGTTGGACAGATGGAGGTCGACATCAAGGAAAGTGGCATGGGATTTGGAATAGGACCAGGTGAATTTGATGGGACCAAAGGAGTTGAGGTTGAAGAATTTCCTCTTCAACCTCAACTCCTTTGGTCCCATCAAATTCACCTCGAGTTGAGGTGGCGGAGGGTACACTGTACTACTACTAGGCATTTCCTTTCCTATTCCACTGAATCCATTCCATTGAATCAGGAAAAAAAGAATGCCTATATGCCTCCGTACGAGCCCTAATTTCTCTTATCTTGTCTTTGTGATCTTTACGCAAAATGTAAGTAGGCGGCAGCTAGATCGTACTACACTCATCTTCAAATTCCCTCTATATTTACTTAACAAAAATTCATAAAAAGAACGTCGTCTTACTTCCAGCAATCCCCAATTGAGTTGCCGGAGCATTTCCATGACACTCGCGCATTGGTTGAACCTACCGGTAACGAATCTAGCTGCTCGTCTCTGAACCGCCTCTATGTCTTCCTTTAAACTGATCTACTGCGGGTCCAAAACACTTGAGCAATACTCAAGACGTGGTCGTACAAGCGTTTTATACGCAGTCTCCTTTACAGGTGAAGTACATCTTCCCAAAATTCTCCCAATAAACCGAAGTTGGCTGTCCTCCTTACTCACAACTGTCCTTACTTCCATTTCATATCGCTCTGCAATGTTACGCCTAGATATTTGAACGACGAGACAGCATCAAGAAGCTCACTACTAATGCTGTATTCGAACATTATGGGATTGTTTTTTCTACTCATGCGCATCACCTTACATTTTTCTACATTGAGAGCTAGCTGCCAATCTTCGCACCAACTAGAAATTTTGTCTAAGACATCCTGTATGCTATTACAGTCAGTTACAGACGACACCCTCCCATACACCACAGCATCATCAGCAAACAGCCGCAAATTACAACTTGCTCTGTCCATCAGATCATTTATATACATAGAAAATAATAGCGGTCCTATCACACTCCCCTGGGGCACACCTGACGATACACTCGTCTCTGATGAACATTCGCCGTCGAGAACAACGTACTGCGTTCTATTACATAGGAAGTCTTCCAGCCAGTCACAAATCTGTGAACCTATTCCATAAGCTCGTATCTTCGTTAGCAGTATGCAGTGTGGCACCGCGTCGAACTCCTTTTTGAAGTCAAGAAAAACACAATCCGCCTGTTGCCTTTCATCCATGGCTCGCAAGATGTCATGTGAGAAAAGGGCAAGCTGAGTTTCACATGAACGATGTTTCCTAAACCCGTGCTGATTCATGGAAAGAAGCTTTTACGTTTCAAGGAAATTTACTATATTCGAACTGAGAATATGCTCCAAAATTCTACATGAAACTGATGTCAACGATATTGGCCTGTAATTGTGTGGGTCAGTTCTCTTTCCTTTCGTATACATGTGAGTCACCTGCGCTTTTTTCCAATCACTAGGAACTTTGCGCTGAATCAAAGATTCATGATAAATGCAAGCTAAGTAGGGGGCCAACACCACAGAATAGTCTTTGTAAAACCGAACTGGTATTCCATCCGGACCAGCAGACTTTTTCGTATTTAGCTCTCTCAGCTGCTTCTCTACACCGGAAATACCTATTGCTATGTCCCCCATTTCGGAATCAGTACGTTGATCAAATGATGGTACATTTGTGCGGTCCTCCTGCATGAAAGATTTCTTAAAGGTTAAATTTAGAACTTCAGCTTTCCGTTTGCTTTCTTCTATTACTGCCCCGGAATGATCAACGAGTGACTGGACAGTGGGCTTTGACCCGCTTATCGATTTTACATAGGACCAGAATTTTTGGGTTCTCGGAAAGATCTTTAGCTAAGGTATGGCTGTGATAATTATTGTATGCTTCACGCATCAATCTTTTTATAAATGCACAAATCTCTACTAACTTTTGTCTGTCATCATTTGCTTGTTCTTTTTTTAATCGAGAGTGCAACAGCCTTTGCTTTCTCAGCAGCTTTCTAACATTATTATTATACCATGGTGGATCTTTTCCATCCTTAATCGTCTTTACTGGCACATATTTCTCTAACCCTTTATTTACAATGCACTTAAATTTAGTCCACAATTCCTCTACATCCATAGTCCCGGAATTAAACGATGCCCATTCATTTTCTAAGTGCGATCGTAACATTTGCTTATTGGCTCTTCCCAACAAAAACAGGCTCCTAGCCTTCTTGATTGGTTTATGAACTTTGGTCACCATCGACGCTATGACGATATCATGATCACTAATTACTGTCTCTACACAGACATCGTTAATAAGGTCAGGCCTGTTTGTGGCTATTAGGTCTAGAATATTTCCATTGCGCGTGGGTTGCCGGTTTAACTGCTCAAGACAGTTTTCGGAGAATGTGTCCAAAAGTAGCTCGCAAGACTGCTTGTCTGTACTGCCTGAAATGTAACTAGTGAGGTCCCAATCTATACTCCTAAGAAATATTCATAGAATATATGACATCAACTGCGATTGGGCAAAGCTGAAAATGTGTACCCAGCCGGGATTCGAACCCGGGTCTCCTGCTTTTTAGGCAGTTGTGCTGACCCCTACACCACTGGGGACACAGTGATCACCGCACCTGCAAGGACTACCCATGCACGCCTCCCATCAGATACAAATTCCCAGCTTCGCCCCTGCCCATAGTATTCAAACGAGTCGTAGTTATGTCTAATTCCCGTAAGAGTAAGGGCTTCAAACTTTCCCACCCCTCCCCACTAACGATAGGATCATTGCCCATCACCAGCATATTATATATATACATGTGGCGTCTGTTCCGAGAGAACAGACGTCACTTCTGATCCTGCAGCTGTTATTATTTAATATTCATAGAATATATGACGTCAGCTGCGATTGGGCAAAGCAGAAAATGTGTACCCAGCCGGGATCGAACCCGGGTCTCCTACTTTCTAGGCAGTTGCGCTGACCCCTACACCACTGGGGACACAATGATCACCGCACCTGCAAGGACTACCCATGCACGGTATTTATCAAATACGATAGAATGAACTATTAAAACAGTAGTACAAACGAAATCTACTAGTACGCGGGAATAAACCTCTTAAAACTGAAGTACTAACGAAAATGAACTAGACTGGCGAATTAAAATTCACACAAATTAAATTAAGATAGTTAGCGCTGTTTACAATGTGGCACTGGTGACAGCTGGCACTGGACACTTATGAAAATATCACTATCTAGTTATGTACATTATATTTTAAAATTCTGGAAAGAAAATATTTTGTGTTTCATTTCTAATAAAGTATTCTACCAGATGCCATAAATGTTTAAAATCCTCAATTAAGTTTAACTACTTTAACCTGCAACAGTAAACTTAACCTTCAAAATTACAATAACTTTCAATATTTTAAAGTCCAGGATAGTATGTATACATTAACATCTCTTTGAAAAGTGTATTGTGACTAAGCGTCTAACAACAATTAATGAAAAATTGTATTTCAAAAAATTTCGTTTTGTGGTGGTCTTAAGATATCCTCCACCCTCCTCTTCGAAATATAAATTATTGAAAATGTGTTGCTATTTCTAAAATTGTGCTAAATGATATTTTTTGTCAGAATGAAACTTCACTCTGCAGCAGAGTGTGCGCTGATATGAAACTTCCTGGCAGATTAAAATTGTGTGCCGGAACCGGGACTCGAACCTGGGACCTGTACTGGCAGAAGTAAAGTTGTGAGGCGGCATCGTGAGTCAAGTCAGGATAGCACAGTTGGTAGTGCACTTGCCCGCGAAAGGCTAAGGATGATAAGACATCTCAGGTTGAGGCCACAGTGGTTGCAAGAACATAGAATATGTTGTTACTTTTTTTACACCTTTACAATCCCCTTTTTCACTCTCCCACCCTTCCCTTCCCTGCATTCAAAGCCGTATCTCACATTCCCACTTATCGGGTCCTTCACAATATGTCATGCAATGCAGAATGTTCCATCCCCATCCTTGCCTGGCATCCTTCTTCCTCCACTCCAGCCCCCTCCACACTCACTATCAGGATGCTTGCTGTGGTGGAGGAGCCAGAGATGGTGCTCATATGTGCTTGACTTATTTCTAAGTGATTGTCTGAATGTATGCCTTTCTTTTTCTGATGAAGGACATGGTTAAAAATTTGTGTGAATGTGACTGTCTAGTTTATGTGCCTGTCTGCAGCTCAGTGATCATATTTACAGTGAGTTGTTATCTATCCTCTATTAACAACATTCCAACCTGGATTTTCACACACATCAGTAATATTTAATACATTTACTGTTACGATAATTAAAACAGAATTAATAACACTTGTATATCAGGTCATAAACATATAACAATGTGACAACTGTACAATAAGAAATTATTATCTGAGTCGTGGAAACAATTTGTGGATGTTTTTCAAACATTATCATGGTCTGGAAAAAGAGGAGCCATTAAGGTGTTGACAATGCAACGTTATCCTAGCCATGGAAGATAAAAGTGTGTGATATACTCCAGCACTGGTGTGTGTCCAGAAATAGTGGTCTTGTGTGCAGAGTTATGTCTGATGATTGTGTCAAGGTATGTGCTACTTTTTCTGATGAAGGCCGTGACCAAAACTAGTTGTGTGCATGTGGTTGTCTATTTTAAGTACCTATCAGTGATCATTTTTATGGTGAGTTTTTATCTATCCTCTATTATTGACAAATAAAATAGATGAATAAATGACTCTGGAGAGAAATTCACAATGTGCAGCAGATGGTAAAGGTGTCATGTTGTAGTAATGGAAGTCATGAACAAAACATAATTAAAAGCACATAGTAAAGCAAAAGTAGACCCATTTTGCACATAAACTGAATAGAGCTGGAAGAAGTATGCAGTAAAATAAATACTGAGTGTCAAGATTAATAATAAAAATGTACATGTTTATGCACAACTGTCCAGCACCAAATTTATTTGAGTGATTGGTTTGAAATGTTGACACTATATTGCATTCTCTTACAGGAAGGTCTTTTATACCTCTTTCTTTAACATATGCATTTCCATGTTACAATAATTCATATATGATGCATATTAAAAAATTTGGCACATGGAAACACACATGTATAACAATGCAACATTGTGTCAAAACTTCATAGCATTTGGTGAAGAGTTTTTCAAGGGACTTCAAAGAAAAAGGTGTAAAATGCAGGGAAAATGTAAAATGCAAGCAAATAATGTTTTAAACGGTAAAATTTGGTTACTGGATCACCCTTGCATTTTCGTAGTGTATGCATAATATATGCACATAATATGCATAAAAATACTAGCCAGGAAGTTTGTATATTATGTAATAAAGGTTATCTGAATTTTGTACTATTTTAAGTGCCAAGCAGAACTAGAACTGGTAACTTTACAGGATGTGGAAACTTTTGAGGTAATTTCATTCAGCATAATCGACATTGTTAGCATGCCTTTAACTGGCATTCACTATATAAGTGATGAAACATGCACAAGTTACATTTTATTTATTTTTCCTTTCTATTTATCAATATTTTGCACAATGGTATTCAAAAATTTATTTGGATTCGCATGCACAAATATACACCCACCAAGTATTTTTTGTGACATTTGCACAGGGATGTAGACCCTGTCAGCATCTCACACTGTAAACTTTTTTTTTTTTTTTTTTTTTTTTTTTTTGTGGTTATAACATACTGAGTTCCCTTCAATCTGCAGAAAAAAACACACATGCAAACCACAATTCTCACTGTTTGTAAAAGTCACAAAAACTAGTTGCATAAATATTTGCATTTCACAATACATGTCGTGTAACCCATGAAAAACTACGAGTCACGTAAACTAAGTTAAGCTGACACTCGACACAGTGACTGATTGGATGCTCCCATCAGCAACTGCATCACGAGTAAACTTGGCACATACTTCCAACAAATAAACGCCAAAAATAATTTTGAATATACAAAAAGTGTCAGGAATCTTAAGTGCATAATGTCTATAAACACTATGCTTGAAAGCAAGTGATGCCAGCATCAATTTACGTCAATTACATCATTTTTACCTTAGCGACCATGGTTTCATAAAGCAAACACAAAAAAAAAAATGTATGTATGTTAGCGCAAAAACAGGGGCGGATTAACAATGTGAACATTCGAAATTTGACAGGACTGACTAAAAATGTTGTAAAATGCAGGAAAAAGTAAAATCCGGAAACATAAAAATGGGGCAAAACTGTATTATTTTGAACATAACACTAAACAAGGCTGTATGTTAGATAGAGTGCAAGAGGAGATAGGGGGGGGGGGGGGGGACTGATGTACCGAGGGTGAGAGGAGTAGTTAGACAGGGAGAGTGTGATGATGACATGGAAAGGGAAGGGGAGGTAGAGATGCACAAAAGGGAGAAGGGGGATTGGATGGACAGGGAGAGGTGAGGTAGAGGGGAAGGAGAGGACAATCACACAGAGAGGAGGAAGGAGGATATGGACATAGAGAAGGGAACCAGAAAAAGAGCAGAGAGAAGGGGACAGAGAAAAGGATGCAAGATGTATATCCAATTCCCATTCACAAAACATTATGAAATTCCACATATTAGAAACAGGTGCTTTTTCTTTCTTTCTTTTCCATTTAATCTGTAACAAGCTACAGCAACTAGTAC
This sequence comes from Locusta migratoria, assembly GCA_026315105.1. Classification (NCBI taxonomy): domain Eukaryota; kingdom Metazoa; phylum Arthropoda; class Insecta; order Orthoptera; family Acrididae; genus Locusta; species Locusta migratoria. The sequence continues at coordinate 147,365,485 of CM048744.1, forward strand.
ATATAGTCTACACATAAAGGAGGACTTAGTAACAAAGCAATATTGCTTACATATTTCAAGTTTTACAAAATGCACTCAGTCGCATTTCGAAACAAAGACTTTATAGTCAACAGTTTCACTTCTGTGGGAAAAATTCTAAACATATTAAAAGGTGGTAAGATTGGAAGTAAAATTAATGCTGTTCTGCCAGATGTATTGATGGCTCACTTGATACAATTCTGCACGTGTGAACCAAAGTCACTAGCCATGATACGGAACGATGCATCTTGTCATGTAGTGAAACAATCACGCCAGATTTAAGGGATTGCCGAAACCTTACTTGTCACCTAGCCTATGTTTACAGCAAACTCACCAATGTATCTATGTATCAATCACTCTGCACTGCATGGTTTTCTTCTTGACTGTTATTTGTGCCTAATTGTTATTTAATGACACTGTTTCACTGGCACCTAAATTTACCTACCAGTCTAACATGGAATTTTCTTTGGCCACCACTCAACTGACCCTTATGTTCCAGGTGAAAACGTGATGGCACATTGGTACATCATGAACATGATTTGCAGCTGAACATACAAGTGTGAGTACTGTTGTTTTATTTCGTTTTGGAAGGAACTAAACTACATAGGCCATCAGTCCCTATGAGTACTGATTCTACAAAGATTGTAGTGTATTAACCACAAGTTGCTCAGTAAGAGTAACTATTAATTTCTGTAATTTAACTGTAAATAATGAGTGCTTAATAATATCTATTATGCTGAAGGAACAGACTTATAAAACTTGTGAATGCCCCAACATCTAGGAAAATGATGGGTAACTCTGCAACTAAATGCACCCATTGTAAAAGCATGCAGCGAATCCTACCAAATTTGCAGGAACTGTGACATTGTATCTGCATTCATGTGCTCAACTGATGTTAAGAGCATAAATGGACTATTACTAATTCCATACATCTACTTGGTCATGAGAGCTTTTCCAAGTCACGTAAGTGTAAACCACTTTCACATTCTCTCTCTACCAAACTGCTCCACTCTCAAAGTTTTCCAATATAATTTCTCTTATTTCATTACAATGATCATTTTTCCCTACTCACAATAATATAAAGCAATCTGCCATTCTTTGGACTTTTTTAATATCCTCTGTCAATCCTCTATGTTAAAGCTCACATAGCACACACAACTACTGTTGCAGATGTCGCCAGTCATAGTGTAGAAAGGGTCTGTATATCCTCTAAGTATTCTGCCAATAAAATAGTCTGTTTCGCCTTCCTGAAAACATAACATGAAGTAATCTTCTACTAGTAGCACGAGCAGCACAGATAACATGAACGTTAAATAGGACATGAGTCACTCAAGATAGTAGCATGGTTAGTACACATGGAAACGAGAATGAGCACAGCTGTGCATGACCTTAAGTGGATCCTGACTGGCGATCTCTGTCAGTCCCAGTGTCACTGACAGCTGTCTCTTGTGGCACCCTCCATGATCGGTATAGTCTCCACTGCCAGCACACACAGCCTATTTAGTCACACTTGCACACATTAGACATCTGTCTTCTCTTGGAGGAGAGAATGACCTCTGGAGACGTCCATGTTGTCATTGTCTTCTTCTTCTTCTTCTTCTTCTTCTTCTTCTGAGTACAATGGACATTAGGTCACGCAGCACACTCCTATAGGTGCATAGGGTCATAAATGTTTATGAGGTGGACAGAATTGGCGACCACCCTTCCTTGGTAGGTCGTACTGCTTTGATTTTGATGTCGGGTACTAGTGATGGTGAAGGCAGCGACCACAGTATCCAGTAACAAATGCAGGGATCCAACTCTGGACAGAAAGGGGGCCGAGCAGTCAAGAACAATATCCTGGTGGACACAGGAGATGTAAGAGTGTCTGAGGCTGGTTCCCGTGGATGAGTTTTGCTGGGATCTTCTCACTAAAAGGCATTAATTGATACAAAGATAGGAACTGATCCGAGACAATTTTGGATGGAGACTGAGCAACATATTTTTCATCTAAGTTTTAAACCTTTCCACATCCCAGTCTGACTGTGGGTGAAACGGAGGAATAAAATGTATTAATACTGGAAATGATTCAAAACGAACTGAATACATAAGGTGAAAATTGTGAACTGTTGTTGTGACCCTCATTGTAAGGAACCCTTGGAGAAAAATATCTTCAACAAAGCAGCAACTGTAGCTGATGTAGATGCACAATGAATAACTAACGAAAAAGGAAAACAAGTGTCACTGGAACCCACATGTATGCATTCCCATGCCTGATAAGGTGTCAACAAGGGTGACGAAGACCTCGGAGGGGGGGGGGGGGGGGGGGGAAGAAGCTTGATGTGTTGAACACGGGAAACAAGAGAAAATGATGCATGTGATGCACCACCTGCACCTGGACTAAACACTTGACACCCTAGTAATCAGTATCTAGAATGGGGAGTATGTCTTAACAAATGACCAAAGAACTACCACTCGCAATGCTGCACAATCTGCTCCTAACAGCAACACACCATCAATAAGGGAAAGTTGTACTTTCAGAGGGTATCTGTTGCAAGAGAAGGTGGAACACTGGGCCAACCATTTTGGAAATACATAAGTTAGCAAGAATACTGTTTTCTTTTAAGTGTTGGTGTGCTCCATGCATCAATTCACATAAGTGAGTGGTTGCCTTACTCTAAGTTTACATAAAATTCATTACTGATTCAGGTAACTGACTGGAGTATGGAATGTTTCACAATTTGTGGTTATAAGGAGAATTAACTGTATCAACATTTTATGGACATTGTAGTTTATTAATAATGGCTGCTTGTTCTGTAATATCAGCTAGAATAAACATGAACTGGATCTTGTAGCTTGAGACTCCTTCTTCTTCTATGTAAGTTGAAATATTACTCAAAATACCAAATGCTATTGTATAACAATTAATGTTTATTCTCTGGTGTGAATTTTTCCTCTCCTAAACCAGTCATACATTCTAAATAACAACTGCTGACATTTATGGTTATTATTTAGTCAGAAAACTCAAACCAAAATTTTTCTCAGTTCATGCTCCTGTCAGAATCTTTGAAGTTCCATGAACTACTGTGCATCTCCTAACCAGGTTTGTCACTGTTATGGAGTAACTGCATCAATGGCAAATGCCACAAAGAACAGAAATGTTACTGCTGGTTCCCTCGCCATGATGATACACTACATCCATTTCATCTCACCTAGATGTCACTGCTTACGATTGCTCCCATCAGCCATTGTGCCGAGGATCAGTTTGTGCAATTGGTAGGGGATTTAAATCGACACATTTAGAGAATTTATTGTAAAGCACAAATATTTACGATTATTTAAAAAAATAAAAAATAAAAAACAGAATGCTGGATGATTTGCCTGTGTGTATTTCTCGGAGCAATGGTTGAGGCACAGCCATGTTATAACCTTAAAAAACCAACAACAGTGTGAGAGACAGATGCTGTGCTAACATCACAAAAAATACTTATGTATATATTTGCCCTTGAGAATGCAAATAAATTCTCAACTATCGTGAGGTGACACATGATAAAATACACAACTTGAACAGTGTTTTATTATTCAAATAATGAATTAAACAGGTACAGGATTGCTGAAATCATCGACTATAATGAACCAAATTTATTTGAAAGTTTCTATTTCCAATGAAGTTGCCAGTCTCACATATGCTTGGCACTAAAAATAGTATCAAATTAAGATAACATTCATTACATAATAAAGCTCCTGATGAATATGTTGGTGCATTTATTTACAATGGGGGACAGAAAGATTACCCGATCCAAATAATTTAAAGTCCAAGAACAGAGCATTGCGCATGCCCCAGTTCCGAAGTGTGAGTGTTGCCAACTCTAGCGATCTTCAGAGCTTCAGCTTGGTGTTCACATCGCCAAATGGAAGCAATATAATAGTTAGGATACAGTGTATGTCGAGTTTTATAGCCGCTGAACTCATACATAATTTATTTTGGAATACATTATTCAAGCATGTAGAAGTGGTTGAGGTTAAAGAGTTCCATGTGGGTAGATTTACTACAATGAACCGGTTCTTAAATATGTTTCACTGTCCGAGTGTATATGCTGATGGTTTACTAACATAAGGGGCACGAGTTCGAGTACCACTGCAGTTTTAGACCTATGCCGGTAATATTTTTTAACATTAATTCGCTATGAATTGTGCAATTATAGGCTTTTATAGATTCATATCTTCCTTATTGACGTATATGTGCCATTTTATAATTTGTCAAAATTATTAGACCACTGTAATTTATCACCAAGAAAGGAATATCAAATTAACAAACTGTAATTAGTTATTTACTAAAGAGTATACTGAAAAAAAGTAAAAACCAATATAATTTAATAACAAAATGTAACTAAACTAAGAAACATTTGCAGTGCAGTGCCATAAAAAAATTATAAACAAATAAAATAAAAAAAGTAAAGGCTTTGGTGGCATCTGATCCGATGCACAGCATTTAACCAGGAAGGCAGACACACTATCAATGAGCTACCTGTCCTTTCTGACTAGCATAATGGTCAAAGACTCCTACTGGAGTTGAAGAACAAATATTAAACTGTAAACAACAGATAATAGAAGGCACAACCACTCACTCATGTAAATTGCACCCAAGGACATAGAAAATTATGCTCATCCGCTGATACATTTATCTTAGCTTAACACTATAGATTCATCATGTGGCAGTCGGGGTAATTACAAATACTGTACATGCATGCATTTTCAACATGCTATCATTTGCCTCATTGTTTAAAGATTGGGCTATTACAAAATGGAATGTATGTAAGAATGTGGAATCTATACGTATTACAAACAAAATACATCTATTTTCAATATTATTACTATGAACCCTTGTTTGTCTGATTAAAGATTAGATTATTATAAAATGAAATCTTCTAAAAACCTATAAAAGCCTACAACTACAATTTTTTTTTTAAATTTCATGTTTAAAATATAACCTGCAAGAGGTCTAAAAAAAAAAAAAAAAAAAAAAAAAAAAAAAAAAAAAAAAAAAAAAAAAAATTGACCCCAATGGGATTTGAGTGCATGCTTGTTGCGTTCATAAAATGTCAGCCTATCTACTAACCCAATGAAACATATGTCAGAAGTGGTTCGCCCAATGTACCAATGTGGAATTCTTATACCTCAACCGTTTCTTAAGTGCTCAAATAATGTTTTCCAAAATAAATGATATGCGAGTTGAAGTGTACTGAATCTCAAGATATGCTGTATCTTAACTATTGTATTGCTTCTATTTGAAGATGTAAACAGCAAGCTGAAGCTCCGAAGACCGCAAGAACTGTAAACATTTACACTTTGGAACTAGGGCATACACAATGTTCTGTTCGTGGGCTTTAAATTTTTTTGGTCAGATAATCTTTATGTCCCCCTATTGTACATATATCAAATAGAGACTACGGAAATGTAGGGGGGACCTTACAGTACATTTTTCCACTTATAACTTCATTTCTCACATTTTACACAAGGTGTTTTTTTTTTTTTTTTTTTTTTTTTTTTTAATTCCTTGAAAAGTGTAAAAGCATAGTTCAACTGTATAATAATAATTTCGTGTGGCTCAATGACCTCGTATGCAAGTCTTTCAACAGTACACCATTTCGGCAAGGTGCGTGTCCTTAACCTACCCCAGTTATCCAAGAGCGGCAAGAGGACTTACTGTTTAACGTGGAATTCGAATCACGTGTTATTTCTGGTGACTCCTTGCATCGTTGAGAGTTGAAGGCTAGGTTAAAACAATTTCTGAAAAATCCGTGGTCCAACTGGAATTCGACTCCGCAACCTCCTGGTCACCAGTCAAGCACTCATACAATGCAAAAACTGTTGATGACGGCAAATGTGCATCCACTGAATTCGATGCAATTGAATTGCTTAAAATTCACAAGGAATTTAATAATGAACTGCTTCAAACTGAATTATAGAAATTTTGAAGAAATGGAACTTGTAGGTACCTACCTTAACTGGCAAACAGTGACAAGACAAATCCACTTTTTGGACCTATTTTTGTGGGGGTATAAATGTGTCTTACATGCTAGAAAACATATTGTATGGCTCCTTTGGAACTTGTTCAAAATTCAAATGTTTGTAATTCTATGAGACCAAACTATGTTGGTCATCAGTCCCTAGACTTACAAACTACTTAATCCAAGTTATACTAATCTAAGGATAACAACACAGCCATGCTCGAGTGAGGATTCGAACCTCTGACGCAGGTTTGGAACTTGACCAAACATATTCCATGCATTCAGTATCTTATGTCATTACAGTAATAATAGCAATTTATTTGACGGACAAGCACGTGGGTGAACAGTCTTAGCTTTAGATTACTGAACTTAATGTTTTGCTCTTATCTGATGTTACTCTTGATGTTATTCTGAGTTACTGCTTCCATTTTACTCATAATTAATGAACCAAGCCAAGAAGACCTGAGATATCACATTTAGCTCCTCGTTTAGACCAGGCTCCAAAAATTGTGGGGGAAAATGGTAAAATTTAAACAATAATGACCTTGAAACTTCCTGACAGATTAAAACCATGTGCCGAAACCAGGACAAGAACCTGAGACCTTTGCCTTTTATGAGCAATTGCTCTACCACTGAGCTATCCCAACACGACACATGGTCCCACCCCACAACTTCAATTCTGCCAGTACCTTTCCTCCTACATTCCAAACTTCACAGAATTTCTTCTCCATAACTTGCAGGACTAACACTCCTAGAAGAAAGGATATAGTAGAGACATGGCTTAGGCATACAGCCTAAGGGAAGTTTCCATAATGAAACTTTTACTTTGCAACGGAGTGTGCGCTGATATGAAACTTCTTGGGAAATTAAAATTGTGTGCCGGAACCGGGACATGAACCTGGGACCTATGTCTTTTTCAGGCAAGTGCTCTACCACTGAGCTATCTCAACACAACTCATGGTTACGCCCCACAACTTCAATTCTGCCAGTACCTCACCTCCTACTTTCTAAACTTCACAGAAGTTCTGCTGCGTAACTTGCAGGACTAGCACTCCTGGAAGAAAGGATATGGTGGAGACATGGCGTAGCCACAGGTCCCAGTTTCGAGTCCCAGTTCCAGCACACAATTTTAATCCGTCAGGAAGTTTCAAATCAGCCCACACTCCACTGCAGAGTGAAAGTTTCATTCTGAATACTGACCTTTTCTCCCACTATAATACTAATCTTTCGTAAATGCAGTTCATGTAGATTTCAGTTTGTTTTTCAGTTATTATCAATTATTTTGTTTTGTAGAATAGCTTGCTGTTTTGTACGAATATGTAAAGATTCTCGTGTATGTTGCTGCGCTGGAACTGAATGTAACAGCTTTAATTGCTTGTCAGAACTATTTCACTGTTTTGTTCTAATGTGTCCCAATTTTAGAGTAGGACTAAATTGTTATGCATGAACCTAATAAACAATGAAAGTAAGACCACAAAGCTTAATTATATACATACTCCTGATTGCTTCCTACCTTTCCCGTAAGTTTTTAAGGTTACTTTCCATTATTATTGCATAATTTGTAATCTAGCTATTAAATAACTGAAATAAATATGATGCTTTGTCTGTTTTAGCGTGTGTTATTCTTTAAGATTTATCAAACACAAAAATGCCATAATTTTTTTTTTAAATAATGGCATAATGGCTGGAAGTGTTAAGAATTTCATAGCACATTCTCACTATTAATGTAATTCATTTTGCATAAATGGACATTAGTCTGAAAGTAGCAGTTCTCAGACTCAAGTGAAGTTCTTACCAGCTAAAATTTTTAAAAAAAGATGGAAAATTCCAGCTACTCTAAAACATTTCCAAGTATATCCCAGGTGAAAAAATCCCAGATCTCCCAGTTGTCCTGGTGCATATACTCCCTGATCTCAACAAATACGTTAAAGTGCCAAGAAATACAAAAGAAACTTACACAATTGGTGCAATGACAGACCCAGCTCTTGATGAAGGCTCTGCATACATTGAATCTACATCACTCTCATCATCTTCATTGTCGGGTGAGTTGCAGCTAACTTCGAGGTTTGACCTCTCAGTAGCTGCACGCACTTCTGCTTCTGTAAGCCTCTTTAACTTCACCTCACACTGTCGAATCTGAGCCACTGCTCGCATTCTCCAGCTTTTGGAATTTATTGGAAGCTGATTTCTCTCCCCGTCTGCTGCCTCTTCCTAGAATGAAAAAGTGTACTTTTAGCACTGAGTGCAAATTTCATAATTAAGAATGGTGACTCCATTCACTCATACAAACATTGAACATTGTGTTATTCCCCCCCCCCCCCCTCTCTCATGCTCTCTGTCTCTCAAAGGAATGCATTTGTGTAGAAATCTGTTGAACTGAAATATTCCTCAGAAATTTTCATACACACACAGAGAGAGAGAGGGGGGGGGGGAGGGGGGGAGAGCTTATACAATGAATATTATAGAAGGAACCATTCCCGGTAGGAAAATATGTATAAAAAATACAGATCGTTTAACTTACCAAAAGCACAGGCTCATTGACAGATACACAAAAATGTTGTTGTTGTTGTTGTATGTTTTGAGGGTACTAAACTGCTGGGTTATCAGTCCCCTGTTCCCAGTTAAGAGATCACACCCATAAAACATAACCGTCTATGACGTAGCACTCTACCAGTATATGTTGCGGAAAGTGTGTCAGTCGATGGTAAAATGAGAATTTCAAATGGAAGACGCATTAATTGTTGACCAAAGAGGCAACCTAAAATACGACAGCAGAAGAGTGTGGCTGGCTGATCACGAGCATAATACAGGATGAGCCAGCCACTCTGCAAATACTTAAAATCTCCAGTTAAGAACTAGACAGAAACGTAATCAAAGACAATGGAGTAAGAGTTCTGGAGGGGTAGTGGGCCCGAGAAATCAGGCAAATGAGCCCATCCCTAACTAGAATGGTGAAAGCCAGTTGCACAAATAAAACCTAAAACACTGACAGCCATCGAGGCATCGTCAGCTAAAATTGATGGAAGCGCAGTTGGAAGATTAAAGGAGTGCCTCATTGGAAGATTAAAGGAGTGCCTCAAAGCAGCTAAAAGCGGACAGTCCATTAAAGTGTGGAGCACTAACAGCAAAGTCCCACAATGGTACTTTGGTGGGTCTTCTCGACGAAGGAGGTGGCCATGGGTTAACTATGTAAGGCCAATACGCAGTAAACAAAGAGCAATAGATTCCTGAGGAGAGGCCCTCAGGGAGAACTTCCATGCACCTGTGGAGGGTTTAACTGCGCGGAGCTTACTTGGTACACTCAAGTCGGCCCATTCAGCATTCCAAAGCCCTAGGACCTTGCAGTTCAACTCCCGTCAGAGATCCTTGTCCTGGAGGCTGAGATAAGGTGGCCTGCTTGACCAAATGATCAACACGTTCATTCCCTTTTATGCCAATATGGGAATGGGGTCCAAACAAAGGCCACAGACCGGCCTCACTTGACCAAGGTGGATACAGAGTCTTGGATAGCCTGTACCAATAGGTGTTTAAGAAAACACTGGTCAAGTGCCTGCAAGCCACTCAGGGAGTCGCTACAGATGACAACGATTCCCCGAGCAGGCTCGGAGATGTTCCAGAGGTCTAGAGATAGTGACCAGCTCTGCAGTGAAGACACTACTCACACTTGGCAAGGACCACTGTTCAAAAAGGTCACCATGGAGATAGGTGTACCCAGCATGGCCATCTACCTGGGAACCATCAGTGTAGATGAATTTTGTGCCACGGAACAAATCAAAGAGTTCCTGGAACTGGTGACGAAGGAGCATCTATGGTGAAACGGAGGCTTTCGAATCCCAGGACAAGTCCAGCCTTAGCTGCAGATGGAGAATATGTCAAGGAGGTGTATGGGAAGAGTCGTGGAAAGTGGGAGGGAAGGGAAGGGACTCAAGTGAGGAGAGAAAGGAATGGACACGGACTGCGATCAGGAGACCCAACCAAGGCCATCTTTGTGGGTATGGGACTGCAGCATTTCAAAAGAGGAGCCTGTAATTTGGATGATGGACTGAGGTGTAGAAGCGGGCAACATACGAGGCCAACAGCTGGTGCCGGCAGAAATGCAGTGGGGGAACCCCAGCCTCAGCACGGAGGCTCGTCATCGGGCTCGTACAAAAAGCTCCCGTTGCCAAGTGAATATCAGCGTGTAGGATGGGGTGTAAGACCCGAAGCACAGAAGGTGCTGCCGAATCGTACACCTGGCTCCCACAATCCAGTTGTGACTGGATGAGAGCCTTATAAAGCTGTAAGAGGGTTGGGCGGGCAGCTCCCCAAGCAGTGTGGCTGCGGCAGCACAGTATGTTTAAGTACCTCCAGCACTTTTGTCGAAGCTGTTGTAGGTGGGGGACCCACGTGAGCCGGGCATCGAACAACATGCCTTAGAAGTGAAGCATATCGTCAACGCGAAGTAGGTCGGCATCCAAATACAGTTCTGGGTCTGGTTGCCCGGGCCGATGGTGACAAAAGTGCATAACCCGAGTTTTGGAGGCAGAGGACCAGAACCCATGGGCTAAGGCCCAGGAATGCGCCTTTTGAATGGCTCCCTGCAGTTGCCTTTCGGCAACACCAATACTAGCGGAACAGTAAAACATACAAAACTCATCGACATACAGTGAGGAGGAAACCGATGACCCAACTGACATAGCAAATCCCGTTGATTGCAATGAGAAATAGCGGAACACTAAGAACAGAGCCCTGTGGGACTCCATTCTCCTGGGTGCATGGGGAGCTGGGTGGGTACCTACCCTAACCTCAAAAGTGCGAAGTGAGAGGAAGTTCTGAATGAACAGCGAAAGCCGTCCTCTCAAGCCCCAGCCATGCAGTGTAGCTAGAATATGGTAGTGTCATAAGCCTTTCGGAGATCGAAAAAGACTGCAACCAGGTGCTCACGCCTGGCGAAAGCAGTGCAAATGGCCAACTCCAGCGGTACTAGATTGTCTAATGCAGAACGGCCTTGGTGGAAGCTCCCCTGTTGTGGGGCGAGGAGACCACATGAGCCGCCGACTCACCATACGTTCGAGGAGCTTGCAAGGAATGTTTGTGAGGGTAATCGGGTGGTAACTGTCAGCCACCTGTGGATCAGAGCCAGGTTTTATCACTGGGATGACGATGCTGTCCCACCATTGAGATGGGAAAACATCTTCAACCCAGAGATGATTGAACAGCGGGGCGAGAAGTTAGTGTTGAAAGTCCTTTGACAGGTGGCTCTGGATTCGATCTGGCCCTGGGGTGGTATCGGGGCAAGCAGTGAGGGCACTCTGGAACTCCCTCTCAGTGAATGGGGCATTATATAGTTCCCGCCAATGTGTGTGAAAAGATAACTGCCTCCGCTCGACCTGTTCCTTGCAAGTGTGGAAGTCTGCATTGTAAGCTGCAGTCGGAGAGTTGCTGGTATATTAGTCCGCCCTGGGTTCAGCGATAGCAGCTGGTTCCAGGCATATAGTACCCTGAACATTCAAGCTGGGGATTCCTGCCTGTGGTCTGAACCCAAAAAGGTGCTGAACCTGTGACCACACCCGATATTGGGCAGTACGAGAACCAATGGTAGCGACATATCTCTCCCAACAATCCTGCTTACTGTGCCATATCAACCTCCAAGCTTGTGCCCGGAGCCGTTTGAAAGCGATCAGGTGCTCCATATAGGGTGGCACTGGAGTGCCTGACAACGTTCCCTGATGGCCTCAGCAATCACTGGAGACCACCACAGGACTAATTTATGCCAAATGGAACCAGCGGCAGTCGAAACAATTGCCTCAGCAGCGCAAACAATGGCCCTAGTGATATAATGAGCTGCCTGATCAACGTCATCCGGGATCGGAGTAGTGACCATAGCAGCCAAGGTGTAAGCAGACCAGTCAGCCCTACACAGAGATCAACGGAGAAAGCGATCTGGAGGTTGAAACTGGAGAAGAGAGATATGAATGGGGAATTGGTCGCTACCACATAGGTCATTATGGATCCCCGAATTAAGCTGTGGTAGGAGGCTTGGGCTGCAGAGAGAAAATCAATAGCTGAGTATGTGCCATGCGCCACACTGAAATGTGTGGGGGCACCGGTATTGAGAAGGCAGCAGTCCAGCTGTGCTATTAGAGCTTCTATGTCCCTGCCACGGCCTGAGATCTGAGAGCCACCTCACGAGGGGTTGTGAGCACTGAAATCCCCCAAAAGGAGAAATGGCGGGGGGAGCTGTGCGATCAAGTTCGCAAGGTCTGCAGGAGTCACTGCCTCATCTGGAGGAAGGTAGATTGAGCAGATGGTAATGTCCTGTCATGTCTGGATTCTCACAGCCACTGCCTCGAGCGTCGTGTAAAGTGGCACTGGTGAACTGGGGACAGTGGCAAGAATGTATGAACAGACACTGCTGGGTACCCTGTTGTATGCTGTGCGGTTTTTATAGTAGCCCCTATACTCACGAAGGGCAGTAGTCTGCTCGGCTCAAAACCAGGTTTCCTTTAGGGCTACACAGAGAGAGGGGTAGTAACAGAGTAACTGCTGTAGCTTGGCCAATTGGCAGAAGAAACTGCCACAGTTCCATTGCAGCACTACACTATCTCCCAACTTACAGGGCATATTTAAGGAGATGGTAGAGGAGGGTCTATGGGACTATCTACAGGCAGAGCCTCGACGCCCATTGCTTCCAAAGTCTTGGCAATTGCCAAGTCTTCAGGGGACGCGAGGATCTCCACCACATTCTCGGAAGCAGATTTTTGTTATGGTGGCATGGTAGCCATCTGTGATTCTTTCATTTTATTCTTTTTCTGCTTTTCTCTCTGATCCATAGGTTTCTCAGGCTGGGAGGGCATGACTCAGTCTCAGGGACTGAGGTGGCCCTTGAGGCCCTACAACCAGCTTTGGGAGGCACTTTGTGCCACTCACTGGCATCCACTGTGCCAGTGAGAGAAACCATGCAAAAAGGTATTAAAGCAATACCTTCCTAGTGAGAGGAGCCAGAACAGGCTGTTGTGGCTCTGGCTCATGTGTGGGGACTGATGTCCCCATTGGTTGAGGGTTTTTGCTTCCAAGGCAGGGGCTTTGGAAGCAACAGAGTGAGATGTGCCCCCTACCACCAAGGGGGCAGATGGTGACTTGTTTTCCAAGTTCTCTACAAAAAAGATAGGCTTTGTATTCGTGAAGGATTCACTGTCTGTCCTGGCACACACTAAATACCTTAGAGCAGATTGCTGTCCTTGGTTTCTAGCCCCGCGTTTCTCACATGGCGTGAGAGGGGGGCGGGGGGGGGGGGGATAACACCAGATAAGACAAAAAGTGGGGGGACGGCTGGAATTGTGACAAAGATAATATCACATTAGAAAAAAGGTCAAATTAAAAACACTGTTAGCAGACACCACATTTCTGTTCTATGCACCATCAAAGCTCAATATCAGTAGAACCCAGTTTTTATACTTTTGAAGGGACTTCAAAGAATGTGACACAAAATTCAGAAAAACATAAAATGCAGAATACAATGTTTTAAACAGTAAAATTTGCTTACTGGATCAACCCTGCATTTTCTTAGTTTATGCACAGTATGATGTTAATACATATTAGGCATAAAAATACTTGCCAGGAAGTTTATTATGTAATAAAGGTTATGGGTGATTTTCTTATAATGGGTCAAAACAAGATTCCTAATTAATATCCCCCCTCCTCCAGAGTTACTTTCCTTTCAATTTCCGATAAAAATTATTCTTAAAAATTTTCTCTTGTAGTAAGAAAAACAGGCAAGCTGGAAAGCAATCAGCTTCACCAAAAATTTTAAAAATGCTCATTTTTGGAACATGCATTAAACTACTTGCAGTACCTATGGTTTTCAACACAAGTTACATTTTCATATTCTGGGTGTAAAACTGAAGTACTGAAACTGTCTGGCAAATATTTAACTGGAAAACGAGAAAATTGGAGGTCAAATTATGGTAAACTTGGTTTACAGTTTATACCAGTAAAGGCAGCAGCCTTTTCAGTAGACACAGGGGCTACAGTCTGGATGATTGACTGAACTGGCCTTGTAACATCAGGTAACATGGCTTTTCCATGCAGCTACTGTGAACGGCTCAAAGCAAGGGGAACCTACAGTCATTACTTTTCCCGAGGACATGCAGCTCTACTGTATGAATATATGATAATGGCGTCTTCTTCGGTAAAATATTCTGGAGGTAAAATAGTACAGCATTCGGATCTCCGGGCAGGGACTACTCAGGAGGATGTCGCCATCAGGGAAAACAAAACAGGCATTCTATGGGTCGGAACATGGAATGTTCTAACCCTTAATTGCATAGGTAAGTTAGAAAAGTTGAAAAGAGAAATGGATAGGTTAAAGTTAGATATGGTAGGGATTAGTGAAGTGTCGTTGGCAGGATGAACTGAATTTCTAGTCAGGAGAGTACAGGGTTATAAATACAAATGCAGTTGCTAGTAACGGAAGCATAAGTCTGATAATGAATAAGAACATAGAAAAGCAGGTAAGTTACTACGAACATCATAGTGAACACATTATCATAGCAAAGATAGACACAAAACTAACACCGACCACAGTAGTGCAAGTTTATATGCCAACTAGCTCTGCCGATGATGATGACATTGAAGAAATGTATGAGGAGATTAAAGAAATTATTCAGAAAATTAAGTGAGATGAAAACAAGATTGTCATGGGGGACTGGACCTCTGTAGTAGGAAAAGGAAGAGAAGGAAATGTTGTAGGTGAATATGGACTGGGTAACAGAAATTAAAGATGAGATCACTTGGTACAATTTTGTGCAGAGCACAATTTAATGATCACCAACACTTGTTTAAACATCATGAAAGAAGGCTGTATATGTGGAAGAGATCAGGAGACACTGGACAGTACCAGATTGACTTTATAATGGTGAGGAATAAATTTAGTAACCAGGTTTTAAATTGTAAGACATACCCAGGGGCAGATATAGACTCTGACCATAATTTATTGGCAAAGAACGGTAGATTAAATCTCAAAAGTCTGCAGAAAGGTAGGAATTTTAGGCAATGGAACCTGGACAAACTGAAGGAATCAGATGTGGTTGAGGGTTTCAGAGGGAGCATTACGCAAGGATTGCCTGAAATAAGGGGAAGTAATACAATAGATGAAGAATGGGTAGCTCTGAGAGATAGGGTAGTTAAGGCTGTAGAGGATCATATAGGCAGAAGAACAAGGCCTAACAGAAATCCCTGGATAACACAAGATATACTGGACCTAATTGATCAGAGGAGAAAATATAAAAATGCATCAATTGCAGCAGGCAAAAGGGACTACAAACGTCTGACAAATGAGAATGACAGGAAATGCAGACTGGCTAAGCAAGAGTGGCTAGATGACAAATGAAGAACCATAGAAGAATGTATAACCACAGGAAACATAGATACTGCCTACGGGAAAATAAAAGAGATATTTAGAGACAAGAAAAGCAGCTGTATGAATATCAAGAACTCAGAGGAAAACCAGTACTAAGCAAAGGGGGGAAAGCTGAAATGTGGAGGGAATATATAAAGGGTCTGTACAAAGGAAATAAATTTCAAGGTAGTATTCTAGAAATGGAAGATGAAGTGCAAGAAGATGAGATAGGAGATACGATAATGTGAGAAGAATCTGACAGGGCGCTGAAAGATTTGAGTCGAGACAAGGCCCCTGGAGTAGATGATATTCCGTCTGAACTGCTGATATCAGTCATGAAGAAATTGTTCCACCTGGTATGCAAGATGTATGAGACAGGGGAAATACCCTCCAACTTCAAGAAAAATATAATAATTATAATTCTAAAGAAAGCAAGAGCAGCCAAGTGTGAAAATTACAGAACTATCAGTTTAATAAGTCATAGTTGCAGAATACTAACACACATTTTTTACAAACAAATGCAAAAACTTGTGGAATGCAACCTTGAGGAAGATCAGTTTGGATTTAGGAGAAATGTAGGAACATGGGATGCAATACTCACATTACGACTTATCTTAGAAGATGGGCTAAGGAAAGGCAAACCTACGTTTTTAGCATTCGTAGATTTAGAGAAACCTTTTGACAATGTCGACTGGAATAATCTCTTTCAAATTCGGAAAGTAACAGGGGTAAAATATAGGGACCAAAGAGTTATATTCAACTTGTACTAAAAACCAGACAGCTGTTATTAGAGTCAAATGGCATGAAAGGAACGCAGAGGTTGGGAAGGAAGTAAGACAGGGTTGTAGCCTTTCCTCAATATTGATCAATCTGTACATCAAGCAAGCAGTGAAGTAATGCAAGGAGAAATTTAGAAAAAAATGTTCAAATGTTTGTAAATCTATCGGACCAAACTGCGTGTCATCAGTCCGTAGCTTACAAACTACGTAAACCTAGGTAAACTAACCTAAGGACAAACACACACACCCATGCCCCAGGGAGGACTCGAACCTCCATGGCGAGCAACCGCGCGCTACGCAGCAAGACGCTTTAGACCGCTCGGCTACTCCACTGCGGCGGAGAAATTTAGAGAGGGAATTAAAGTTCAGGGAGAAAAAATAAAAACTCTGCAGTTTGCCGATGACATAGTAATTCTGTCAGAGACTGCAAAGTATCTGTAAGAGCAATTGAATGGAATTAAACAGTGTCATGAAAAGAGGGTATACAGTATTTTAGGAGAAATCTAAAAATAAATAGAAACTTAAGGGACCAACCTGTAAAAAAAAGGGGGGGAGGGGGCCTAAAGAACTTTTAAGGGACCAACAGGGATATGATATATGAGGCATGAATAAATTTCTTTGTGATGAACAGCCCTACCCAATGACCCATTTTGCTTTATTTATTTAATAAAGAAGTCTTGATTGTACCTTATTTTTTTACTGCTAATGTGTTTTGCCATTTTGAGGCATCTTCAGAATGATTTATACACATTAGTCTTAAGGATTTAATATTTTGACTTCGTAGTTTCATTTATGCACATCAGCAGAGACAGTCCTATTGTTCTGAAGGTGACCAAAAAGTATGAGACAAGTTAGCAGTATATAAATAAAGTAAAATCAAGGCTGTTTTTGATTTGCAAATCGTTATCACAGCAAACAGGTGAACACTACAATTTGTTTTTATTATTCTCACTAAGGCCTGCGAACACCATCTTAACAACAACAGTGGTTTCCTGTTACAGGATTACCGTACTCGAGTATAACATTGTTGCATGCAGGTTATGTCATTTTTATGCAAGTCTTGTGATATATCGTGACATATCTTATTGATTCTTTGATTGACCCTATACTTGATTAAATTACTGGCGCAAGTACTATCAATCTCTCTGTGCGTGCACCGGTCGTGGCGCTATCTGATCTACTGCGCGTGGTGCATGGCATCACTAGGATCGAGATATTTTGATTAAGGGGCCATTTGTGGCTGGGCCCGGCATGTGCATTGGAGTTGTTCTGGGTGGGACTCTGTCCATGGGGAGCCATGCATGCCATGAGATGAAAAGGTTGGTTCAGAGAGGTCTTTCTGTCAAGTTATAACAGCACCTTGGCGTGAGCTGTTTACCTTGCCCCCCAGCTACGTGGTCGCGTTCCTAGTGGCCGTGCAACACCGCATCTGTCCCTCACCAAGTGTCGGAGTGCCTGCACTTGTCATGGAGTAAGAAATAAATAAGTGACTCATAAAGTCCTGCTCCACAAATATGTGTGTGTGAATTTGTCAAGATTGGTGGTCGTTCCCCAGGGGCCACCGTTGCCTGTGTCTATGAATTTAGTTGATTATTCATGCGTTATGCCGCACTTCTAGTTCGGTTCAATTGAATTATTTTTCTCTCTTTGCTCTAAGCAACAAGTACTCTATATTCATTAACTTGGTTAACGTAACTGGGGAATTTATCTGGTTTCTGCTCCTCTGCTAGCCCACATCTGCACGGGCGGAAGTTGTATAGCTTTGTTTTTCTCTTTTTTTATCTTCTCTTTGCAGAAATTTTCCCTCCGAGAGGCATCGCCACCCCGCGGTTGTAATTTGGCATTTTATCCGTTTGTGTAAGCCCCTTCGAGTCAGAGCTGTAGTTCTTGTCGAGCGTTGGGCACCTTATTCCAATCCTTCCTGTTTTGAATCAGTCACCTGTTTTATCTGTGTGGGTGTATTTAATTAATGTATTTAATTAATGAGTGAGTAGCCAGCTCCCCCACCTCAGTGCGATTTTCCTGTAACTAAGCTGAACTGCTGTCATTTAAATTGCAGGGCTCATTTGTAAATTTTATTGTGTGTTGTTTAATTGGACTTCTGCCTACTGATATAATTGAGCACAGTTTCCTGCTACCAGCCACTATTAGTTAAAGTAAAACTCAGTGTTTACTTAAATTTTTGAGCTCATCTTCATTCTGTTTTGGTAATTATATTTTTAAAGGGCTGTGTTCACTTAAATTTTGGAAACCCACTTTAGTATGATTTGTACATTCTATTGTATTTACAACGGTTACTTTTCATTTAAAGTTTTCCACTTTTGCTTAAATTGCTGGGTTCATTGTATCTCTTATTGTATTTTTAAAAAGTTGCTTTTACCCACCGCTCCCACAAATCTACCCTCTCAGATTCCATTTTCAGTACAGCTATGGGCTGACGAAAAGAATAGTTTATAAATGTTGGAAGATCTGCAGTTTTAAGGTTTATCATGCACTGTAAGAACTCTTGGGGGGGGGGGGGGGGGGTTGAAATCTACAGTACCGAATTCCACATTGTCTGTGATCTACAAGTTATAAATTGTTTACTTTAATTTGAATTAATTGCCTGCTCCACTAAATTTAAAAGTACTCGCATATGTAAATCTCATTCTTACATCTAATCATTAATAAAATATCATAAGACAATGCCAATCCAAAAGTAGTTACTATACCAATTAAGTGTATTTTCGTGACTTCCACAGCCACAGTAGTTTAGGAGGAAATGTGGAACATACAATACATACATACATAGATACATACACACATACAGCCTATTTTATAAGATGTAAGATTAAAATACGACAAAATATATGTTCTAATTTGGAAAAAAGATACTTTAGGGACCAAATTGAAAATATATGTACCTTTTAGGTATTTTTGGAAAAAAAAATGGGGACGTTAGGGGCCAATGGGAGCTCCACTAAATACACTAGGTACAAGATGAACGTCAAAAACAAGAGTAAAATAAGGATAATGGAATGTAGCAGCAGACAGTCAGGAGATGCTGAAAGAATTAGATTAGATAATCAGACAATAAAAGTAGTAGATGAGCTTTGTTATTTGGGTAGCAAAATAACTTTTGATGGCTGAAGTAAACAAGATATAAAATGCAGAATGGCTATGGGAAGAAAAGCATTTCTGAAGAAGTGAAATTTGTTGACATCCAATATTAATTTCAATGTTATGAAGTCCTTTCTGAAAGCATTTGTCTGGAATGTAGCATTGTATGAGAGTGAAATGTGGATGATAAGGAGTTCAGACAAATAGATGACAGAAGCTTTTGAAATGTGATGCTACAGGCGAATGATGAAAATTAGATGGGTAGAACACGTAACTAATGAGGAGGTGATTAAATGAGTTAAGCTTAAAGGAGTGTCTGGCACATCCTGACTACGAGAAGCGATACATGGGTGGGACACATTCTGAGGCATCAAGGAATCATCGACTTAGCATTAGAGGGAAGTGCATGGGGTAAAAATCGTAGAGGGAGACCGAGGGATGAATACAGTGAGCAGATTCAAAAGGATGTAGATTGCCGAATTTATTCCCAGATGAAGAGACTTACACAGAACAGGGTAGTGTGGAGAGCTGCATCAAACCAGTTCACGGACTGAAGACCACAACAATAACCAGTAAACTAGAGGCGAGAATAATGGAAAAATTTTTACTGTATATGATAGTTTGCACCCAGAAGGTTCTCCAAATCACAATATAACTATTAATTAATAATGTGCCCATTATAACCCCATCTTGAAGCATAACAGGAATGAAAATCAGCAGGAGAGGAATGAAAACCAGCATGAGGAAGGAAATCATGCATAAAGTGACAGACATAATCACAGTTTATTTAAATAATATATGAGTTGAAGAATATCATAGAAATCAACCAGAAATAAAGACAGTACGGAATTGTTGTTTTAAAGCTTCACAAAATTCTAATTCTACTTTTAATCCTCTGTCTAACTCTAACAGTAACATTTTCTTTTGAAGGGGCTGTATTAGTTTTTATGTCCCTATTGGCTGTCATGACAAAGAACTTGAATTCTCTAGCTACACTTTTATTAAAAGGGCCCAATTTTGCTTTTGAGATTTTTAGTAGCTCCCTAACCTCTTTCTTCCTCATTCTCTCTCCCCTGTGTTTTGTGTTCATTCAGGGCTAAGTCTTTTCTCTATCATGTTCAATTCCAATTGATAAGCTGCCTGCATGCAATCCTGCAACTTGGCGGGATAGAGGATAAAGATTGTAATCTTTCCTAAAACAGTTTTCCGGATGGTCTTTTTAGGAACAACCCATTTATTCCACAAATGTTTGTATCTGGATTTTTTCACAACCACATAATACATGCATTTACTTCATCAACAAAAATAATAAACATTTTGAAGTTGCGTCTATTATCATTGCTGTTGTGTGTTTCATCATTCCAGAAACACACAAAATGAAAGGCTTAACACTAATGAGATGCAATGAAAATCAGTAACTGTTTTATGTGAGACAGGTTATGAGAGTAGGTCTGAGAAAGTGATCTTACAATTGAAAATTTGGAGAACTATAACTTAGCAAATAAAGCTTATTTTAGACAATCTTGGTAGAGGTATGCAACCTTCATGATAATTTTTTTTATGATTCTAAAATTACTAGAGATTGCTTAAATAATCACTGGTTGTTATAAGTAGATTATTTATTGTCAATTCACAACATGTTTCGGGCTTAGTCCATCACCTGGTGATCGAATTATATATATTTAGATTTGATGCATTCAAATTTGTCATTTAAAATATTGTTCAGATGATGGGCTAAGCCCGAAACATGTTGTGAATTGACAATAAATAATCTACTAATAACAACCAATGATTATTTAAGCAATCTCTAGTAATTTCAGAATCAGTAAAAAACAACTTAGCAAATAGTTACAGTTCAAAGATGAGGTGGTGTGGCATTGTACATTAACCATTCACTCAAGTGCCTGAAGTTGGATCTATGAACTGAATTTTGAGGTTACTGCTAAAGTTATTGTCAATTTTAAATTACTAATAATATCCTTGTACTGCTCACCAGAGAGTATCAATTAGTGAATTTCTAGGAGAACTAGACATGCTACTAGAGATATTTAGTGAGAAAAAATGGTCGCATTATGACATAGTTATAGGTGGTGATCTGGATTCAGATATTGATTTAACAATGCCTAAACATAGTGTCACTGAGCCCAAAAAATATTTTAAGATAGTAAAATTTACACTTCTTCAATAATATACCCACAATCGATAAAGCATGTCTTGACAATATTTTTGTAAATTTTGAAATTACAGAAGAATCCTCTAATGTGACAATATTTCCACTCTCAGATCATGATCCTGTATGTAAGTAGATTATATGATGATAAGATAAATATTTAAATGCCTGTTCCAAAGGTGGTAATAACCAGATCTGTCACAAATAATAAAATTGTCAGATTTTGTCAGTGCCTTAATAGATATTGGTTTGGCCAACACTATGGTGGCACACATATTGTTTAGGTAATGATCTGCCAGCAAAGCTAATATTTGAAATTAATGCATTTTTTATACAATTTAATGACTGCATCTCCACAAAAAAATGCAAAATAACTGACAAAGGCTCTAACAAATAAGAAAAATGAAGTTATGCTGTTGGACAATACACAAAAGAATCTGCCTATGTTAAAAGCAGAGATGAGTCTAAAAAATCCACTGTAGAAGCCAAAAAAGCAAACAATTTAGTAGTATTGAGAATTCAACAAATAAGTGTAAATCTGCCTGAAAAGTAATTAACAGTGTTGGTGAAAATGAAAAGGAACAAAAAGAATCAATTTCAGTTGCCAGAAATTCAATGATTTTCTTAATTAAATCTGTAGAAGTATTAGGAAACCTGATATTAACACGTCACAGATTCTCTCATGTATCTAAACCACGAGCAGATACAAGTATATTTCCTTCTCAGAGGTGTCACCAAGTCTTGTCCTAAGAATAGTAAAACAGCTGAAACCATCTGACAGTGTAGATGTAAATGAAATATCTTGCACTATTTCAAGGAAAGTTATAGATTGTATTGTGTACCTATTAACATATTGTATAAACAAGTGTATAACTGAGGGATATTTTCCTGACAAGCTAAAAGTGCCGATATATAAAAAAGGAGATATTGACTACTTGTCAAGTTACATGCCAATTTCCATACTCCCAGCTCCTTCTAAAGTATTTGAATGTGTAATCTTCCAGCAGTTAACTGCTTACATTGAAAATTCAGAAATAATTTAACAAGTCACAATATGGTTTCAGAAAAAAAAAAAAAAATGTCAACTCTTGATGCTATAGACACATGAAGTGCTTGAAAACAAAACTTTGCTCAAGCCACGTTCTGCAAGTTAAATAAAACATATGAATGAGTAGAGCGTAAAGCACTCTTAGGAAAAATGGAATTCTATGACATAGATAACAGCCTTACATTATTAAAATTGTACCTACAGAATCGAAGGCCAGTTGTCTGTGTTGGCAAAGAAATGTCCAGGATACAACGAGTGAAAATAAGTGTTCCACAGGGATTTGTATTAGGCCCTTCCCTGATTCTAATAATGATTAACTATCTCCCATCATTTATCAAGTCCACAAGAGTTCTAAATGCAGATGACACAACTTTCCTTCACTATAGCAATGAATTCAATAGACTTAAGGCTTGTGTTGCACAGACAATCAATCAAGCATCCTACTGGATTCATAATGAATAATGAGAAAACACAACAAATGGTTTTTACCTAAAAGACAAACTTCTGCCAGATGATCCTAGTTACGTTAAGTTTTTGGAGGTATATTAGAATAATAAATAACCTTGAAGTCGACATACAAAACATATAAGTGGTAAATTGTCTACAGTGATGTATTTGTTAAGGCATCTTGTGTACCTGGAAAGTATGTTAGAACATTATTTTTCATTCTTCCAAAGAATACTAACATATGGCATTGTTTTATGGGGAAACTCAAGTTCTGTGCATGGCATCCTGATACTACAAATGAAAGCTATTAGTGTAATTTCAGGTACCTCATATACAGCACACTGTACACCTTTGTTTTGTAAACTAAAGAAAATGAGTGTCATAATCCTATACATATAGTATGTTTTACTTTACATCACAAAAGAATTTATCAGAAGCAAAGTGTAGATAAAACAGTCATGGTTACAGCACTAGAAGGAACAGATGCATTTATATCCCATACCACAAACTATCAAAATCTCTTGGCAGCTATGAAGTCATGGAACATTTTTTTTTTTTTTTTTTTTTTTTTTTTTTTTAATAAGTTACCACAGTCTGTACAAGAATTACGTGAACAAGTATACAACCAAACACTGAATGACTGGTTAATTGGCCACCCATCCTATGAGATAAATTAATATGTAAACTGTAATATAATATAGTACTATTATTGAACGCCTGTTTCTTTTGAATAATCAATTTCTGATTTATGTCTATGACTTTGTCTATTGTTGTAATGGCTGAATGAGAATGAAATTATTATTATTAGTACAGTATCATTATTGTAAGTGAATCCAATTACGGCAGCTATTACTTAATTTATAAAACACGTTACAGAAATTAAACACAAATAAATCACGCACAATATTAACGTCAAACTTTTCACAATAGTTTTTGTATATTCCATCCGCGATCTCAACAGAATACAGCAACCCCTTAGCAGCAGCTATTGTAATTTTTTTATAGTAATTCGATCGGCAGTGGAATTTTTTTCAATATTGTCATGAAAACTGTAGGTTTTGTTGGCATAACAGGAAATGAGATGTTAAGTCGCCGACAACAATTAACACGTAATATTCTGCCGATTCAATCGCTATATATTGATATATGCTCTATTTGTATTTATCTTTTATCCTTTAGTGCAAGAATAGGATACAAAATATAATGAAAAAGGTAAATACCAATGTTTTATACTTTTACAAATAGTGAATAATGTATTTCGCGCCGGTTAGAGAAGTGATAACTTAGCACTTACAAATCCATAAGTAAAAAATTACTGCGCCAACACTAAGGATTTATTATTATTTGGAGGTTGGGAAAACCTATTCCATTTAATAGAAATGTGTATGTAATAAAATAGTGCGTATTTTATTTTGTTTATTTCAAATTTTTACTGGGACATGTTTTGATACATTATATGAAAACCACCTATATTAAAATTTTGTACTACCTTCAGCGCTAAGCGAACTATGGTAATTAGAAATTATTGACGTAATTTCAGTCGTCATAATAGACTTTGTTAGCGTTCATTATGTTAGAAATGAAACATTACACAAGTATTTTTTTCCGATGTTCCGCACGACGGTATTCGAGAATTTATTCACATTCTCAAGCGCAAATATATAGGTAAGTATTTTTGTGACATTTTCGGAAGGTGGGCAGCTCACACTGTACCGGTAAATATCTGTTTAAGGTTATAATATTCCGTAGCCTCTTTAATGTGCAGAAACAGACACACACAAGCAGTCCATCATTTGACAGTTATAAAACATCACAAAAAATAGTTATTTGCACTTCACAATAAGAATAAATTCTCGAAACGCGTCATACAAAGCATGAGAAATTACCCGTCGCGTAAACTAGGGAAGCGGACACTCGGTGCGGCGACTGAGGGGCTACTCCCCTCTGATGCTCCCATCAGCACCCCCGTCTTTAGTCAATATGGCGCGTAATGCAAACAACGAAACGTGAGGTATAAGTTTCAATTAACGCAAACCATCGGCGCACCCACGATTTGGAGGGAGGGGGGGCTAATGGGCTGAAGCCGCCCCCCCTCCAACCCCTCCGAAAGACCGAAATATATATATATATAGGTTTCATTTTTACATGTCGATAACGGAAATTTGAAATAATATATAATGTAGTAAATAACAACGTAACTATAATTTGCCAAGCACAAGTAAACGTGACACTGGGTCGCCAGCGTGATGCCGCCACTGAGGTGTGCTGCTGTTACTGTGAGCGGTTTTAATGCCGCCGCGATCAGCTTGATGCTGCCACTATTGTTACTGCTATGCTGAAGAGCCGATTGTTCATATGTGGCGCCGCCGAGTGGAATCTTATCAACAACAATAAGAGTTCTGGGGCGCCGACTCCGTGGGTGCTCCAGTGCAGGTGCACCCCTCCACCCCCACGAAATCTATGGGGGTGCTCAGCCGCCACACAAAATGAGGGAGGAAAACAAAGTACCACAAAAATGTGGAAAAGTCATAGCTGTCAATTATGCAATTTTGCCATTGCAGTGTAGCAATCACGACATAGCCGCTAGGCTGTTCCAACAGTGCCCCAAGGAGCACTCACTGCAGATGCTTGGAGCCCGTTCAGAAGTAGTGGTGGTGGGAGGGGGGAAGGTCGAGACCACTGAACCCTGGCCGCATGACGTCGTAACCGATGCAACAATCAGAGTTCGGGGACAGCCATAGTTTGCTGTGGTGCTCCATTAATTCTCATGCAGTGAAGGCTTTCACGACCGGCTCAAATAATTGCTGTTGAATCTTCCGGGTTATGTGGTCGTGGTCGAAGAAACATATCTGCTCCTGACGTTTCGTCCAGAGCTGCGCTGGACATCCTCAGCGGAGTGGCGCTGATATGAAACTTTCTGGCAGATTAAAATTGTGTACCGGAACCGGGACTCGAATCCTTTGCGGGCAAGCGCTCTACCGACTGAGCTATCCCGACACGACTCACGATGCCGCCTCACAACTTTACTTCCGGCAGTACCTCGCCTTCTACTTTCTAAACTTCACAGAAGTTCTGCGAACCATGCAAGACTAGCATTCCTGGAAGAAAGGATATGGTGCGCTGCAGAGTGAAAGTTTCATTCTGGAAACATCCCTTAGGCTGTGGCTAAGCCATGTCTCCACCATATCCTTTCTTCCAGGAGTGCTAGTCTTGCATGGTTCGCGGGAGAGCTTCTGTGAAGTTTGGAAAGTAGAAGGCGAGGTACTGTACTGGCGGAAGTAAAGTTGTGAAGCGGCATCGTGAGTCGTGTCGGGATAGCTCAATCGGTAGAGCGCTTGCCCGCGAAAGGCAAAGGTCCCAGGTTCGAGTCCCGATTCCGGCACGCAATTTTAATCTGCCAGGAAGTTTCATGTCAAGAAACTTGACTGCATAACGTTTATAATAAGGCGGCCAACTTTTTCAAAACTCAATGCGGGGCATTTCGAGGACGTGAAGGAAGAATAAGACCACGCAACTCGTGTGCCAGTTATTCTGAAACTAGGAAATAAATTTAGGCAAGCAGAGTAGGCCTACTGATTAACTTTATTCCAAATTTTCAATCTTTTTTTACAGTTCATAAATATTTTTTCATGCTCCTGTTTCGAATTTTAGAGTCCGACAATTTTTACGTAATATCCTTTCTCTACTACGTTTATCCGATCACCTTCGTTGTCTGCAGTATTCCTCTTTGTTCCAGCTCTTACATCATCGTCGTCCACACATTGTGATAAGTAGCTTACTCCGCCCAAAGAATTATGTTTTGCACTAACCTCGAATTAAATTAGATAAAAGCTACTTTCTAAAACCATTTGAACTATTCTATTATGGGTGTTCTTTGGATGACGTGCAGGGTTTAATTGTGCCTTACTACATGCAATGCTCACACACTTTCGTTGTTACATTTTCAGAATTTCACCACCTGTTTACTCATGAAGGAAGTAAGATGAACGCTGATATTGTATTTCAATGTCAGATTTTGCCGACCGCGGTGGCCGAGGGGACTGCGGCACGCCAGTCACGGTCTGCACAGCCACTAAGGACGGGGTTTCGAAGCCCCCTCGGGCATGGATATTTGTGCCGTCCTTAGTATTAGCTAGTTTATAAGTAGTTTGTAAGTTTAGGGACTGATGACCCTGTCGTTATGTCCCATAAATAAGCTCTACAAACATTTGAATTTGACAGATTTTAAATACGTTTGTACAGAAGGTGATAATATTAAATCATTTTCCACCTTGTCAACCTAAAAATATTCCATTACACTTATTGGAACGTACTTAAGAAGACACAGAAAATATCCCAAAAACAGAATGTTTTAATAAGTCATACTATTGCCAATAGCAGTACCAGCATCAAACTTCCAATGCTAGCGAATTTGTCATACTTTTTTTTTCTTTTGTATTTAATGTAAAAAGACTATCATTTATTCGTAGATGCATTGTGTTGAAGTTGACTTGCAAGCAGTATGACAAAGCATGCCGTACACAGTTTCGACTTGTGCTCTTAGAACAATAACTTCAAAATTACTGGAATGCGAGATGCTTCTGCCATTTTGCGGGACATTTTCAGTGATTATCCTAATGCGGCACAACGAGTCCAAATGCGGGACTGTCCCGCAGAATCCGGGACGGTTGTCCCCGTTAGTTTATACACATTACACTTAAAGGCGAAAGCCACGCCAACGTCAATTTATGTCAGTTTTTCCTCGCACATGATATACAACGTATAACGCGGGAAAAATGTTAGTATGTTAACGCAGAATCGGAAGCGAGTTAAAGTTGTGAAATGGCGGAAAAACAAAAATCCGAGAACCTAAATGCGGGGTTATACCACAGTCTACAGTCACGACACTCCCGCAGATTTTTGTTATACACCGCGACAGCAGCGCTCCAAGCGGCCGGCAAGCTACGTTTTTCAATACAATATTGCATGAGTGCGAATAGTATCGTTTATATTGATTTTAAGATACTTTTTTACATCAGGAAACGTATGTAGTGTCATAAAAATAGGCAATAATTTAAAAATAGCTCCACCTTTGACTTTCTTAGGTTTCCTAAGATCCCTGACACGGTACGAAACGGTACATTACAGCACAGTTTACTTCCTATTATCTTGTAACCTACAAGCTTTTACTGAATAATCTCATCTAGTATTAAAATTAGAAAAATGGCTAGGAAACACCAGAAGACCTGCCCTTTGGGAAAAAGACGTCGCTTTTCTATTCAAGAACGTCAACACTTCTTCACTACAATTTCAGTAAAATCTATGAGGGTGGAACGTAGGAAACGAAGACAGAATATAATAACTACAGTATTTAACATAATAAATCAGCCGTCACAACTGTAGATGAAAGATAAAGTCACAGACCTGACAAGAAAACGGAAAAAGCAATCAAACAGTGTCAACAAAGAAGAACCCAATTCTACAATTGTTGCTACAATTTAACCACAAACGGCAAGAATCTTCAAGGCATTGTCTTATGTTTATATTCTATTTACTTTCAGCGGAAAAAGCTGCAAATATACACGTATTCGTAAGTATTGGTTCATGACGAAGTTCTTCGTTTTACCACTCAATCCGTTAAATTCGGCTGTTTTTACATTAGTTTCCGTATTATGTATGACTGTTGATGTTTTATTAATGTTTGCAACTCAAAAATTATACTATACTATCTATTTCGTTAATTGCGCACACAAATAATGATAAACAAACATTGCTCCTTCGGCAGCTTGCCCACCGCTAGGAGCGCTAGTTTCGTTGCAACTGTCAGTTAGTAACAACTTTCACAGCAGTGAGTGTCGCGACTGTATATGTTAGACTGTGGTTATACTGTAACAACATTAAACATGTTGACACCGACAGTCAAGGATAAAACATAAGATACAGAAATTTTCGGGTAGAAAATCTATACGTGGTGGAAGATGTCTTCTCCAAGACTTTTTATTGATAACTAGCTGTAAAACCGGCGTTGCCCGGTGTTTATTTATCCTACACTCTCGTAGTCCACATCCCCTTCCTCCCTCGCTCTGCATCCACCTCTTTCTCTCCCATCTCTTCGTTCATTTCCACCTTTCTCGCCCTCGGAAAAGTTTTCTGCAAGGTACCTTCTGTCATATACCATACAAACATTTATGTACCCAGTTATCTTCCTCTTGGTTTAAAGGTCATGTGTGCAAAAAAATCAAAGATTGGAGCAAAACTGCATTTTGTAAAATTCCGTAAGTTAAGTACCCTCCACCATGCACCGAACGAAAGTTTATACAGGCAGTGACTGTTTTTAATATAGTGTGTGCAAAATTTCATCAATATCAAAACAAAACTATAGATTTTTGTGGAATAGAAACGCAGGGTCACATTGAAAAACGCACTTTGTTGTTCTCAAATATTCCAGTTTTATTTTATACAACCCTCGTTCTGAGAATAACGAAGACAACAACAAGGAAAAAGATCTGTGAAATCGGTCGAGCCGTTCTCAAGTTATGGCGCGACCAAGGTGTTTAGAAATCCATCTTATGTTGCAAAGTACCCTTCCTCATGCACCGTATGAAACCGTAGACGGTAACCTTCCTCTCTTGTTTTGAAGGTCAAGCGTGAGAAATTTCGTAAAGTTGGAAATGAAACTGTAGATTTCGTGAGTCTGTAGGAGAAGTATGCTCCGCTATGCACCAATCACAAAATACAATCTTAGCTGACGTTTTCTATCTATAAACTACATTCTTGACAAATTTCAGCTTCATAGGTGAAG
The DNA here is from genome assembly GCA_026315105.1 of Locusta migratoria. NCBI lineage: Eukaryota > Metazoa > Arthropoda > Insecta > Orthoptera > Acrididae > Locusta > Locusta migratoria. The sequence goes on from CM048744.1 coordinate 147,395,196, forward strand.
TAGTTTTCGAGATTTTGTGTTTAGTCAGTCCGCGAGTGTCCTTTCGCTTTTATATGGATAGAGATTAAGAAAACAAATCGCTAAATTTTGGATAAAAGAGAATTAATTAGACTTGCAGACAAAAATAAATTGTAACTTGCAAATCTGTAATGCTAACTTTATGTGATACAAGGTCATGCCTGATGCAACAGTTTTACGGCATCTACAACGAAACTGTTGTGTGTGTACGTGTGTGTGTGGGGGGGGGGGGGGGGGGGCAGTTACAAAACTCTTCATAAGCGTCCGAAATTACATGCAAACTTTGTTGCAGGTCCCTAACTACTCCCATTTTTTAATAATTGACGCATAAATCTGGGTATTCTCACGCGGTGGCCTCTATTTATGACGTCGTATCTCCCGAGGTATGTGTCGTTCTCTTTTGTTTTTGGGCCAGAAACCTTCGTGGGCGTACGGTGAACAGTTCACCAAAGTTCCATTGCAATCGAATGAATGGTTTATGAATATATACCGGACATACAGACAAAAATTCATTTATATATAAATTAGACGTTTCGTCAAACGAGGTGATTTCGGACACGCTATGGTTAATTTTCTCTTCCACACTGCATAGCAACGAATCAGCGCTAATTTCCACCTCCGCGCTGCTCATTTTATGCACGAGACTGTAACTGCCATATCCCACGCTTGGATCGATTGTTTACCGACGCAGTAATCAGTCGGAGTGTCTCACTGTAGAAACTTCTCGCTGCGTTAAGGAGCAGAAACTTCCTGTTGTTGCGACTGGCGGAAAAGTATTGTAGCGTCAGTTGCCAACGATTTGGAACATTGCCGATAACGTATAAAAGTAAGAAAGGTGTTCAAGGTCGGTGTAATTATGACCCAGAAATTTTAAAGAAAGCAGTTAGAGATATTCAGTGTGGCAAATTAACGTACAAAAAAGCCTTTAATAAATAAAATTCCTTATCTCAGTCTTTATCCCTTATTTTAATGACGGACGTCCTTAAAACATGTTAACTAAAATCAAACAGAAAGAAACCAGAATTAAAAAAAAATAATAATAATAAAATAAAATAATCTGAGTCTGAAATCACCCCCATACACTTCGAAACACCGAACAGAGATTAAAAATACAGATGTCCGATATCAGTTCAGTCCATGGCATGATTTCGGACAATTTATTTGTCTGTCCAGGCAAAAGCAGATGCACACGGACATTCTGTTTCTAGGATATTTTATTGTTTAAAAATATACCCCACCACTTCCATAAAAAACAATGAATTCTGACAAAACCTACGAGTGTTATAGTGAAAATAATCTCAAAACTGCCCGAAATCACGCCATTTGACGGTAAAATAAAGTCACCTACCTTCTCCTTGTGAACAGTGTCTGCGGATGATACGTCAGCTGAAATTCTTCCTGCCGTCATGTGATCAGGTACTTTAAACTGTTGACTGGACGTCTCAGACTGTACTGTAACTTTCTCACCATCTGGTGAGATGTCCACGTGTACATCAGGTACAGTTTTTCTGCGACCTTTCCGTCTGTTAAATTTCGCAGTCTGCTTTCTTGCGATTTGACGACTATTTCTAGGAAGTGAGCCTGTGTCACTTTCAAAAGACAATTCATCTGAACTAATTATCTCAGTTTTGACGTTTGGTGTTGAATGTTTTGCAGTATTCGATTTCTGCACTTTAACCTCTGACTCTATGGATCTCCTTTTAGACATCACACGTGGGTCTGTCTTCTTGGTAGCAGATATTTTTCTTTTGGCTTCTTCAAGAGCATCACACTTTTGATCATCATCATCATCATCATCACTGCTGGTTCCCAGTTCAAGAGATTCCGACCTCTCAGCTGTGGTTGCTAGAGCTGAATTTTCTTCAGTATCAGATTTCTGCAGTTTAACATCTGACTCTGTGGATTTTCCTCTGGATTTCAAGCGTGCCCCTGGCTTCTTTGTAGAAGACCCTTTTTTAGGCAAAGGTGATTTTCTTTTTCTACCTTTGAAAACATCATCACACTTTTCATTATCACCACTGGTGGTTCCAAATTCATCAGCATTAGATCTCTCAGCTCCGACTGCTGGTACTTTATTTGTTTCAGCATCAGCTATCTGCAACTTATCATCAGAATCTGTAAATCTCACTCTAGATTTTGTGTGTGCCTCTGTCTTTTTAGTGGACAATGTACTTTTAGGCAAAGATGATTTCCTCCTGGTTTCTTGGAGACTATCACACATCTCAATGTCGCCACTGCTGTTCCCTTCAATAATTTCTGTACTGGGACCTGTTGACAGAGATCTAGAATTATTTTCTGCATTTTCATCACAACTGCTGTGTCGTGATGATTGATGAACTCCTTTGTGTTTTCTGGTCTCCTTTACACTGCCAGATTCTGACACATCTGACTCTTCTTGTTTAATAGAATTAGCAGTCAGCACAGCAGCAAAGCTTCTACCTCTCCTCCTCTTACTGCCTGTAGCAGTAGTTCTGTTCTCCGTGTTGGTCGCAGGAGACTCTTCGGAAGACTCTTGCCCTACTGATTCACTAAAGAGTCGTTTCCTTCTTGTACTTCTGCAGTTAGGAAACACATTTTCTAGGATGTTTATTTCCGACTGATGTTTATTTGTTGTCACTGAGGTACTGCTACCAGATTCTGGTTCACTTGTGAGCAAGTAACTTTTTGGTTCTGGGCTATCTTTAGGATCTGTTACATCCCCCTTCTCCAGCATGTCTGCATCAACTTTTGCTGTTGACTTTGATCTCTTTGAATTTGAAGATTTTGAAGCAGTTGTCAATTTTGTTCTCCCTCTCTTGGTTAAACATGGAGAAGTGACCAACCGTTCTTCCTCCACAGATTTTTGAAATGATTCATCATTTTCTAATAAGGGTGTTTCCTGTACAGTGCCAACAACATTGTTTTCTTTAGCCTTTGCAATTGATTCCTGGGGGGTATCCTGTTTCAATGCACTGTCTTCAGTTGTTTTCCTTCTTGTTTTAATGCAAACTTCAGATATATCCACCAGTTTCACAATGGGCTCCAGAGTCAATGATTTTTCTTTTGAAGTTGAATGTTTATCATCATTCTGAGAGCCTGTGGGAGCCTCCTCCAAAGACTCTTGAGATGAAACATGCTCTTTCTGCCTCTTTGACTTAGCTGCCCTACTTCTTTTAGGGACTATAGGTTCACAAACTGTTTCATTATCAACTTCATTTGTAACAACAGTATTTTCACACTCAGCCCCAACAGATGCTTGATGGTTTGTTGTATCTAAGGAGTCTGAAGTCTTAGTCATATTGCTATCAGTTTCATTACATGAGCTTTCATCCACTGTGTCTTCTTTTGATTTCATTGTATGGTTCTCTTCAAGACTGGTAAATGAATTAACCTCATCCTCTACAGAAGGCCTTGCCTGTGTAGTGTTTTCTGAGACAACTACTTCAGAATTTTCTAAATTAGGGAGTGTCGAAGTTAGTAACTGTTGATCATCTCTTTTATTTGTGACTGGTGTATCTAAATGCATCTCACAAGTTTCAACACCTTCAACAGTGTCGTGACTATTTTCTATACAGTTATTAAGAGATTTATGTTCTGGTCTTATAACTGTTTCCTCCCTGTGGAGTATAGGTATGGTCTGCGACCCCAGAACTCCCTGTACATTTGGAACATCCATCACAGCACTTTCCAAAACAGGCATTGGGTTTGTATTATCTTCTGGAATTACATTGCTGACTGCCTGAGCACTAGTAGCAAGCTGGGCCAGTTTTTTCCTCATCAGGCGTTGACGTTTTTTCCATGACTTCTTTGATATCATACCACCATTTGTATTGATATTTAAAACTCTGTTATCACCAGTTGTAGATAAACTGTTTGTCTGCTGCGGCTGAGGAGTAACATAAACTCCCTCTAGCCGCTTATATAATTCTAATTTCCTCTGCATGAGTTGAGTTACTGCACTGTCTATTTCAAACATTTGTTTAAATATACTGTTTGAATCAGGCATAGTACACTGTGCTGGATTGCTAGTACTAAAGTTTTCAAAATGATTGTTCATATAAACTGAGGCATCATTGTTAAATCTGTTCTGAGGAAAACCAGTTGAAATATTATTCATGCATGCAACTGTACTAATTTGTTCCCTTGTATGTGACAAAACGGCCTGTGTGGAGGAATTATTTTCCTCAGATAAAGAACAATTGCTCACAGCTTCTAAATTTTTATCAGTATCCAAGTTTGAATTAAACGATGAAGAATGAGGTTGTATTGGTTTACTACAGTGTGCTGTATGTTTTTTGGAGGGTGATACAAATCGAAAATCTTTCCTATTTCTCAGAACAGAATTTCGTTTTTGTACTTTTCTTTTATGGAAGAGTTGTGGTTTAGCAGATAAAAGAGAATGTGAATTTGGAACTTTGCTATGAGATTGAAGGATATTATTATTGTCTTCCGAACTTCTAGATGGCAACACATGATCATTGTGCCTTTCAGTAGTCTCTTCAGGTTCAGCATTGGTTTGGACAGAATGAACAACAGTGTGCAGATTAGAATCGATACTGGTGTTGCAAGATTCTCCTAACACTCTTTGGACCCTCTCCGCCAGAAGCAAGTGAGAATGTTCAGTGGCAATAGACTTTTGACTGCTTGCAGTGTCATCAGTTGGTAAACTATCCAATACACTCTGCTGTCGCTTACAAACACTATAATCCACAATGCTGTCAGTATCAACATTATCTGAAGTCTTTGGTTGTGATTTAGAACTACTCTTTCCAGAACTATTTACATGGCTAAGATAACTTCTCACAGTTTTAATCAAATCAATAGGAACACTGAACTTATTCTGCAGTATTTGGAGTAATGTGTCAGGTTCGACTGATGTCGAATTCTCAGTCTGAGTTCCTGTATCTATGGGAGATTTGTTACTTTTATATTCCTTCCTTGCAGCAAGGGTGCGGATACGATACATTCGATCAACAGAATTATTGTTGTTGTTATTATTATTATTACTGAACTGATTTTCCATGTCATCACTTTCTTTGGTCATAACACTATCACAAGTAACACTCATTATAGAATTTGTCACATTTGTTTGCTCATTCATAATTGCATCACATGATTCTTTTTCAGTAATGCTTGCTTGTTCATCACATAATGCTACATTCAAATCTTCCCCAGTCAATGTTGCTTCTTGAGTATTGGTGTCATTTTGTGCTATTCGGGCAGTTTCTACAGGCTGTAAAGAATCCTTTGCAACTGAATGTGTATCACTTCCTGATACTGTAGATGCAACATCACTTTGCAAATCTCTGGTTATTACAGGAGGTGTTTCCTGTAAATGCTCAGATGTTTGGAGTGCTGAAACACAAAACAATAATGATTAGACATTGACTGAAAACAAAAATATTTTTCACAGTTTCTACAAAAATAAGTTGTAGCAAATCCAAGAGAACAGAAAAACAAACAACTCTTCCCATCAGATGAAGGATAAAAACTGACAACTATACAAATTAATTAAAATACAATTCACAAGACATTACACCACTTCACGGCAAGAGAAGCCAAACAGTTTAATGATGTTAATTTATATCTCACTTCACTTATTGATGGCAGGAAATGAAAACCTCGTAACTCCACTTGTTGGCATAATTCTTTTAATTCCAGTAACATTATTATGTTTGTTGGTGACAAAGAAGCATTTGGGCTTGATGCACCCTTACTTATATACAAGTGTAAGACAATTATTACCCGCAAAGTAGTTATAAAATTTTAAATCAAATAGGAAACTTACATAAACATAATTTTTTGACATTGTCTCCTTGCATTTCAAAGCACTTGGTCCATCGTAGCACAAGCTACCTGATGCCCTCATAAAAGAAGGTTCTCGGATGAGGTGCGAGCCAGAATGCACCGCTTCTTTCACTGCTTTTTCTGAGGCAAATCAACGGCCCCTTAATGCCTGTTTGAGTGGACCAAACAAGTGATAGTCAGAAGGGGCAAGATCAGGACTATATGGAGGATGATCCAGTAGTTCAGATTTGAGTTCCTGGAGCAATTCAGCAATGTGGGCAGCAGTATGCAGATGGGCATTGTCGTGCAACAACACACTTTTTGACAGCAACCCTCGGCATTTACTTCAAATTGCAGGCTTTAGCCTGGCAGAGCATCTCACTGTAAAGTACACTGTTTATTGTTGTGCTCCTTTCCACCTTGTGCATCCCAAAAAACCCTAAGCAGCAGTTTTCCTGCAGAAGGTTGGGTCTTGAACTTTTTCTTGCATGACTAATTCGGTTGTTTCCATTCCATACTCTATTGTTTACTCTCCAGCTTGTAATGATGGCTCCATGTTTCATGAGCAGTAATGATCCTGTCTAAGAAGACAAGCAGCTGTCCAAGTGTGTTTGTTTATGCAACTGTGTCAGTTGTTTTGGGGCCCATCTTTCACAAACTTTATGAAACCCAAGTCTGTTGTGGATGATTTCGTAGTCAGAACCATTACTAATTTGCAGTCGATGTGCCACTTTGTCAATAGTTAATTTCTGTCTAAGAGAATCATTTCATGTGAACGCTCAATGGTTTCCTCATTTGTGGCGGTAAACGGTCATCCAGCTCCTTTATCATACATAACACTTGTGTGACCATTTCAGAATTTTTCAATCCATTCATTGACACTCCATTGTGGCAAAACACTGTTCCCGTACTGTACCAAAAGTCTTCAATGAATTTCGGCCCCTGATACACCTTCCAACCAAAAAATGGATCATTGAATGTTGCTCTTCTTTGATGCAAATAGACAATGGAGCAGCCATGATTAACAGCATGGCAGCAATAACAAAACTAACCTAGTAGTTTGAAAATTGCAAAGATATAAAGACAAACTAAGCATCCATCATCAACATAAAATGATAGGACTAACAAAATAAACGAAATATAACTAAATTGCGGATAATAATTGACTTACCCTAGTGGATACCCTTAAAAAACTTTATTACTTGGGTCATTCCATATCAAGTGGCCTAAATGCAGATAAGCTCCCCACTCGATTTCTTCGCTTTTGAAGTATTTTTTACAGGATGTACATACAGGCCTTACATGAATCTCCACCAAATTACAGGTCCATAATTAGTATGGTAGGACCACCAGCCACTTTTTCGTAAAGGATAGTTTTAAGACATCACAAATTAAATGAATAAATGATTGAATTTATTTTATCCATGCTCAGGATCTAAGACACCTGTCATGCTGAAACTTTGTGATCCTGTTAAAATTTTTGGGCACAATAGCTTAGCTGTAGAACGAATGGTCAAACTGTGGTAAACCCATCACAATGTGATGTCAAAGTGACTATTTTAGATTTTGACTATACTTTATTGCCTCGTATCTACTGAAAGAATAACTTTTTTAAGCTGATTCTTTGCTACCTGCAGTCTGCCTGCATGTCAAAAATTTCTGCAAGTCGCACACAGATTGTTCAAATAAAAACTGGGTTATCAAAGTTGGAAGTTTACTCAAAATTTAATTAATCAATTTTGGTTTAATTTCAAGAGGCCATATCTCAAAAGGGATCAATTAAATCGGATTTTTCTGGGCACCATAAACTTACTTTTTTATTACATCAAAAAATACACAGCCGCACTATCACGTGTTGGTACATGGTGGCTTACAGTCTTACTGTTTATGGTTCCCAAGCTGTAATATTTAATTCTTATCAATTCAGTTGCTGAAATATGTTATTAATAGCAATTACAGTTGATTCTAACAAGCTATAATGTCGGCCTATTCTTGCTGCTAATAGAGCTGGAATGACAAAAATGTGATGTTTGAAATCTAACAAGTGTCCTGCCTAGCAGGCCAATAGCATGAAACTGACTAAAACATTATTTTCTTCTTCTGAAACATCACAGATATTACCAATCTACCAATTTCTATCATAAATACAGACAATATATTGGCCCAGTTGTAAGGCTGCAACATTTGTGTAAGAATTTGTAGCTTTACATTGGTCATCATTTGCCACAAAACAATTTGTATCATTGGAAAGTCTTCTAATACAAAGCTGCTTTTCATTTAAGGGCTCAAGTTGTGATTCTCTCTTGTTCTTGATACTGTACAGAATTTTTTAAACCTTTCTTCTTGATCAGCTTTTAAATCTTCAATTTATTCTTTTGAAAAAAAAAAAAAAAAAAGAGAGAGAGAGAGACTATGTCCCTCATTTTATGTGACTGCTTTTCCGGAGTGTCTCATTTGTCGGTTGTTGCCAACTTCAGCACACTACACCACCTCTGCCCCAAGTAAAATTTTTTTGTGTACTAGACCAAAATATAGTATACAAAACGAGAACACACATTTATATTCTCCTATGTCATTTGTGGCTTGGCACCTTAGACTATACTTCCTACAAAAAGAAATGATATGCCATAAAAAACATGATATGTACAAAATTGCAAGTCTCGTGGCATATTCCTTCCACCATAAAAAGTCATAAGATCTCATGAGAAACCAAGATATTTTAGTTACTGTTCATGGAACCACCTATTCAACACCTTGTCATAATTTTTTATGTAATTAGTTATATACAAACACCTGTATTGACTATATCAAAATTATACATCTTTATTTCTATAATAAGTATAATGGCTTGGCAGTCACATCGTAATATAATGACATCTTAATACATATACAGATTGGAAAATTACACATTGACATATAAAAATAATTTATATTCCACTATGTAACCAAACGTAATCACGTAGGAATGACATACCTCACATTTGCACAAAGTGTGTTAACCCAGATAGTGCAGAATTACTTTTGGATTTATTTTTATTTAAATGGTAAAAATTACCTACATATGACTGCACAATAATGTTATCAGCGATTTTTTTTTTTTTTTTTTTTTTTTTTCCACATACATACCATTAGTTTTGGAGTATTGCCATCTTCCCAGAAGGACGTCAAAATGATTGTTTTAGAATTTTTATCTGATGAAGCATTATGATTAAAACACTGTTTCAGATGAAATATTTGGATTTAAATGTCACAAAAATTAATTATGTTCAAGAAATTCCAACCTAACTACGAGCAAATCTTCAATATATATTGCATGAACCTCAACTTTGCAGCCATGTCCTACCACTTTGCAATCAACAATATAAACTAAAATTGATCTGAAATGGAAGCAGGAGCTTCAAAGAAATGAAATACGACACTGTGCGCGAATTTGTAACAACAAGTATGAAAAACTTCAGGAAGGACGTCAGCGCTATCTGGGTTAAATATTAGTTTACGTTGCCATGCAATTGCCAAGTCATTATACTTATTATAGAAATAAAGATGTATAATTTTGAGTCACTACAGATGGTAGTAGATAACTAATTAGATAAAAAATTATGACAAAGTGTAGAATAGGTTATTCCATGAACACTAACTAAAATAACCACCTTGGTTTTCCATGAGATCTCACGACTTTTTATGGTGGAAGGAATTTGCCGTGAGATTTGCAATTTTGTACACTTTATGTTTTTTGATGGCATCAAACTTACAAACAGTGGGTAGTTCAACTTTGGGGGTTAACCTGCCACTGTATTTCCAAGTGTGAGTATGGTCAGAACTGCAGTATAATGAGATGCTATTGCACAATGTGTGTCAAACTTTTACATTTGCAATCAAATTTTGAAGTATCCCACACCCACCCACAAAGAACTGCTTCATTTAATTGAACATAAAGCTCGTGTCCCACTGCAGTGGCTACTTTTGATTCTGCATCACTTTATGCTGTGCAAGGTACTTGTAAACCATGTTCACCCAACCAGTACAAACCTGTTAACAGTCAGATTTCGCAAGCTAATTCAGTGCAATATGGTAAACACAGGCAGCACCCACAGAAATAGTTGGGGGGGGGGGGGGGAGAGCCAAATCTGCCCCCGTTGCTTCAAAATGCAGATGCCATGCTTGTTCTTCCCGTGATACTGTTTCCACTGCGGAGAACTTGGTAACATAAAGATAGTTTTCCCACAGGAAAATAAAGTGTAAAAATACTTAGCACATTCAGTCAATGCAATTTTATTAAAATAGTTGTGATTCTCCAGTAACCAGTTTTCTAGTGCATCTTGCGGCGGGGGGGGGGGGGGGGGGAGAGAAACAGTATGCTTCTTCCAGTTAATGTCAAGAATTCATACTTTTTATCACATTGTAAATTGCCAACCAGAAAGTTTGCTTGTGATTGGTTACTGGTGCTACAGTTGCCTTACACATTAAAAAGACATATATTAAATTACTAGGCAAGTCACACTTGCTTTGTCTGCTTGCAATCGAAATGACATTCTGGTGTTAGGTATATGTAGCTTCTCCTACTTTTCAAACTTCACAAAAACAGTTTCATTTCTAATGATCTGTTTGCATGACTGCAAAAATATTTTTGACAAATCTTAATTTTCTTTGCTTGAAAGAGAAAGACGTCACTGAACTCATTTGTGCTTTCCACTGCAGCTGCTGAACTTCACAATTAATTTAGTAGTTGTTTTCGAGATGGTCTAGGAAGAAAAACTAATTTTGAGGCTCATATCCACAAAAAATTACTCAGCTTTACTTATTTTATGCTTGCTCTGTTCCTCATGCCATTAGTGACCAATTTGCTTGGCAAGAAAGTGGAATGATTGTCCCCATAGCAACCAGTCAAATGCAATTTTGCACAGAACTTAATTTAATCATAACACATACTTGGTTTAAGAATATTGAAAGAAGTTTGTGTATGTGGAAGAGCCCAGGTGACAATGGAAGGTACCAGATACATATTATAATTGTAAGACAGATTTCAGAGCCAGTTTTTAAATTGTAAGACATATCCATGGGTAGATATAGACTCTGGCCACTTCTTATTGGTTACAAATGCAGAAAGGTAGGACAATAAGGAGATTGGACCTGGAGAAATTTAAGGAGCCTGAGGTTCCTGAGACTTTCAGAGGGGGGAGGCGGAAGGAGCAACAACTGACAGAAATTGGAGGAAACAACACAGCAGAAAAAGAATGGGTAGCTTTGAGAGATGAAATGCTGAAGGCAGCAGATAACTAAGTAGATAGAAAAACAAGACCTAGAAAAATCCTAGGATATCACACAAAATACCTAATAGACACGATGAAAGAAGAAAATATAAAAATGCAGTTAATGAAGTGGTTAAAATGGAGTACAGGGGCCTAAAAAATGAGGTTGTCAACAAGTGCTAAATGGCTACGCAGGAGTGGCCAGAGGTAAAAAAAGCAAGTTCGTCAAAGAACATATAACTAGGGAAAGACAGATACTGCCTATAGGAAAATCAAAGAGACATTCAGAGACATGAAAAGCAGCCCTATAAATATCAAGAACTTGTATGGGAAACCATTTCTGAGCAAAGAAGGGAAAGCTGAAAGATGAAATTAATGATTAGGTTGAAGCTGAAAGCACCACGAAGGTAAGACAGAAATGCAAATTTGTTTACATTCGGGAAGACACAGCTGGCACACGCTTGGCCATCCATAATTCCCATTACTTACTATGCCATTATCAACAACTGCCGGCAACATTTAAAAAATATTTGCACCGAAACAGCCCTGCTTAAGATTCATTGGTAAGTTTACAACTTGAACACAAGTACAGTAGCCATATCTTCATCCATTCTACCTAATTTGAATCTCGTGTTATAATGAATCTATTGTTTCGGTTTCGAAATGTGACCTACAACATCCCCAACCACTTGAATTTTGAGTGTTATTTTGGGTTGTTGGTTAGATTCTGGTACTTTTAATTTCTTGAAATTAGAGTCTCATTTTTTGGGTGCAGCTTAGATTCGAGTAAATACGGTATTTCATTATTGTAAAATACTTTGCTATTATGTAAAAATATTTACGATTTTCAAATAAATGGTTTGGCTGGACCCAAGAGCACAGCTCAAATATGGTGAGTGAAACAAGCAGTAACCAAATTTACTCTTTTGCTTCTCATAAACATCTGCTGTTTTCTATAAATAGTTTGTGTTCAGTTCACTTTTTCTTTTGTTATGGTCCTCAACGAACAAGGGTCCTCTGTCATCATGACCTTGAACAAAACATATTCTGGTTTTTGTTTAGTTGAGAAAGAGCAGTATACAGTATATCTTCATACTGTCAAACGCTTGCCCCCTCCCCCCCCCCCCCCCAAAAAAAAAAAAAAATAAATAAATAAATAAATAAAAAATGTTCAATTGTGTGAGAGTTCTTAAGGGACAAAACTGCTGACATCATCACTTCCTAGACTTACACTCTATTTAAACTAACTTATTTTGAGGACAGCACACATACCCATACCCAAGGTGTGATTCGAACTTCCGACGGGAGCATACAATACAATAACATTCACATTATGACTTGTACGCCATTGAGCTAGTGTGTCATGTAATACAACAAAGAATAATCTTAACAAACACTTTAAGACACTAAGATTTAATTAGAACTGATGTTTTAATTTCAATTTTTATCCATTATACATTTTATATCTGTATGTTAATTTAAAAAAATGATCCAATGGTTGTTTGCCAAACTGTTCATTGTAATATTTTGGCAGTCTCTAAAGATACCAAATTGAGACCAGCGTGAAATCCCAAGGAGACATCAGAAGTGGCAGCAAACCTCTGGAGAACAGCAACTGTAATTGCAGCTTCAGAGCAAGTTGGCACTGTCATGTCTTCATGTTACTCTCAGAAGATGACTGTAAGGCATTATTATCATCATCTTCTTGATCATCAGCAGAACTGATGACTGGTTCTTCAGTAGAAATGTTGTCATCTGTTTGCATCCATTGTTTCATACTGACGGTAGAAGAGGGCACCAACCGGGTGTAAGCCTGCAGAAGAGCTGCAGCAGAATTCAAAGGTGTATCCCCATCAGGAGCAAGTTCCGATGTTGGATCATTGGTTTCATCTTCAGTTTCAGCTGCATTATCAGGTGCTGTCCAAGCCTACTTAAAACAGTTATTTATGGTGTCCATTTTAACTTCATCCCAAACAGCAGCTGTGTTATGAATAGCTTGCAGTACATTCCAATTTAGAGCTATTTCTTGTAGCTCAATTGCAGTGATGGCAGCCTTAACAAGTTGCCATCTCTAGTTATGTTTCATTGAGGTGATTATTCCTTGATTTAGTGGCTGTAGGTGTATCATGGTGATAGCTGGTAGGAACGCAACTTCTATGTTCGGAAGTTCCAGGTCATCCACGTGCTGAGCAGTGGTCCAAATTTAGCAAAATATTTCTCTTCCTCACAGCCATTTGTTGTTGAACCTTCAAGAGCCAGCTGTAAAAGAGAGACCTGGTCATCCAGGCTTTATTGTTAGTCTTGTAGAAGCATGGCAAACTGAATAAGTTAATATTTTTAAAACAATGTGGCTTTTTGTATTTTCCAATCACTAATGGTTGGAGCTTCTCAGAACCATCTGAATTACAAGACCACTGTCTGTCTCTCCTTGCTGCGATTTCCTCCACGGCACTTTTTTCCCCCTTGACCTGCGGTGTTTTTTCAGGCATCAAGTTATAGAAAACGCCAGCTTCATCCATATTAAAAACATCTCTTTGATGAAAATGGGAAAGCTTGGTTTTACATTCCTGCACCCACTCATTGACATATTCCTCGTTTACTCTATGTGCCTCCCCACTGTCCACAAACAAACAGAGAGATCTCTGGATTCTAGCATGTCAGGCACTGATTTTATTCTTATGAAAACGCCACAGCCAGCCCTCAGAACACACATACCCAGAAGTTCCTTTTTCTGGGCGATTTTATGAGCCTTTCCTCTAAGCATGGGTCCAGACAATGGAATTTGCTGTGAGCACATGTGCTGTAACCAATCAAACAGGGAATCCTCAACTTATTCATGTTTGGCCGGCCTAATGCACTTGCTGCTAAATGAACAGCTTGCCTCCATTTTATCTCTAGAACCTATTATCGATGAGACAGCAGACTCCAGATTCTGAAAGTGTTCTGCAACCTGTGTTTTGGTCTTCTCTCCTCTGGAGACCATATGCAGAATTTGCTGCTTTTGTTTGTGTCAAAGCATTTTGAGAGTGTTCCTTCTTCGGCGGGACATTTTATGGTGAGTGATGTAGTGAAAGGGGAAAAAAAAAAAAAAAAAAAAAAAAAAAAAACCACTTTCGCTGTCCACAAACAGAGAGATCTCTGGATTCTAGCATGTCAGGCACTGACCCTCCTTCCCATGGAGCCGTCTTCATACAATTCCACTCACTGGGTGCTGCTGACCGGCCAAGGACTGGGTCGCTGTATACATGAACAGTTGGAAAGTGACGTTACTGTCAAAGAACAGCAGCATCATAGCAACAGCTGCACCTGTTGTCAGTGGCGAGATGCTGCGAAGCGCTGTGTGAAATATTAGGTGCTGCATTTCTCAGTGTCATGTGTGGAGGGTCCACACTGTGGAAGTGGCACATGAGCAGCAAGCAAGCAATCGGGTCACTGTTGCGATATTATAGTACAGTAACTTTATGAGAAAATTTATGTAAAATTTATAATGGGTAAATACATTAGTGCGCAGGACGTACGGTACTTATTCAATTTAAGTGGAGAAGAAAATATGGAATATCTAATGTGGGGGGTCAGTTTTTAGTTTATAGTACAAATTATCCGACAGCTAGTCTCACTCACAGGATGGAAGCACAGATACAGATTTGTAACAGAGTGCCCAGAACTGATTGAAGTCTTCTGAATTTCAGCCAAGCTGAAGGCTTAAACGAAAAGCTCAGAGAACTTTGCCTTGATCTTAAATACAGATTTCCTGATCTTTGTTATTGGACAGGTAAATATAGGACCACCTAAACAGGTAGATCAGGTGTGCACTATATCCACAAAGGGGCTACTGGAGTTCTGGGTTATGTGTGTCATGAATATTTAGATCTTTTAGGACAGAGAAATTCCTCCACAGGTTCAAAAATACAATACCCTGTATCCAGGCAAGGCAAAATTTGTCATAACAGAATGGAGAAAGAAAAAGTTCTTATAGTAATATAGTAGAAACTCGTTTTTACACTTTTGAAGGGACTTCAGTGAAATGGTGCAAAATGCAGGAAAACATAAAATGCAGGAAATAATGTTTTAAGTGGTAAAATATGCTAACTGGATCACCCTTGCATGTTCGTAGTTTATTAGTTATCTATGTACATAATAGGCATCTAAATACTCGCCAGGAAGTTTATTATATAATAAAGACTATCCAAATTTTTACTATTTTAAGTGTCAGGCAGAACTGGTAATTTTATGGGAAGTAGAAATTTTTGACGTAAATTCATTCATTATAATCGAGGACGCCGCTGCTGGGCTATGTAACACATCTTCAAAATTACCTGAACCGCTTCGATAGATATTTGTTTGGACGCCGCTGCCAGGCTATGTAACACATCATCAAAATTATTGCCTTTCACCAGCATTAATTATTTATGCAGTAAAACTAAAGTTCCTTCTTTTTGTATTTTTCGATATTTCACATGAAGATATTAGACAATTTATTCGTGTTTTCAAGTGCAAATATAGGTATAAGTATTTTTGTGATGTTTGCATAGGATCGGCATCTCACACTATTATCGCTTTTTTGAGTTTGTAGGTATTATGATATCCAATTTAAACAGATAACGTTCTTTATTAATCAGAAATATGTATCACAAAAACAATGCAACTCTTTATTCTCACAGTTCTGATTGTTTTAGTACACACCAGCCGCTCTGGCAAAGAAGCTGGTGGAAAGAGGAAGTACACCGCCTCAAATCTGAGTTATTCTCACGTCAACAAACCGTTCTGTTTGTCTGAGGACACACCATGCACTCTGGCAAAGAAGCTGGTGGCAAGAAGAACTACACTACCACAAATTGGCGCGTCTTAAGTCAACTAGACGCGTACTGCCAACAACAAAACGTGAAATATACATTTGAATCAATGCAAAGTGTCAAGAAACTCGACTGCAAATAATTTTTAAGCGCTATATGTTAAGGCAAAAGCCATGCCAGCGTCAATTTATATAGATTACGTCATTTTTTTCTTCATGAACATGCTTTCGAAAAGCATAAAATGCGGGAAAAGTGTAAATATATGAACGTAAAAATGGGGCTAATTAACATTGTGAACTTAGGAAATTTGACAGGACCAACAAAAAATGGTGTAAACGGCAGGAAAACGTAAAAACCGGGAACGTAAAAACGAGGTTTTACTATAGTTAACTGCAAGAATGTATATGGTTCGGTCACAGAACTACACTCTAGGGATTGGCTAAACTGTGACTTTCCGATATCAGTGATTTCTGTGAAAGCTACTTGTAAGTATCTTGCAATCCTTAGTTGCAATTTGTCACTTTTTAAAATCACAGTGCACAAATCTACAACATGTATCCCTCAATCTGCAATTTCTGTAACTACTACTTCTGTGATTTCTGTAACTTCTGAAATTTAAAGTGGTAGATGCTAAACTGTGGTTAGTCACAAGTAATATCTAATAAACATAGGCAATTATAGCCCACCCAAATGAAATATAAGACCAGATTAACTGTGTCAGTGCAACAAAAGTGCTATGTTCTTGCCTGTAAAATGTTTCAACTGATTTTTTAATATTGTGTAGTTAACTCACTTAGAAATTTGACAGGGATGATAAATAAATATAAAATACACTGTGAGTGACGTAAAAAAATTCAGTTTTCCCTTTAAAACCTTTCAGTGCCACTAAAAATTCTCCCAAATAACTATTGATAAAAGCTTACATTAATTTTTGTTTTAAACAGCGCTAGCCTAGAATGCTAGTGCTGGCAACGATATTTTCAGTTTCTAAGAATATTTAATTTACTGACCGGATAAAGGTACACACAAGAACCTGTCAACCACAGACCAAGAATAGCATTAATTACTTATTTTATGATAAAAGATTATTTCCCTCATTCTATGTAATTTAATTTCAAAGCGCATTCAGCAGTCATTGCCAACATCGACTCACTATGCCACCATTGTTGTTGTTGTGGTCTTCAGTCCACAGACGGGTTTGATACAGCTCTCCACACTATGACTTCTGATAGTTCTGTAATTTTCACATTTGTCTGTACTTGCTTTCTTAGGAACTGAAATTGCTATTTTCTTCATGAAGTCGCAGGGTATTTCCCCTGTATCATACATCTTGCATACCAGGTGGAACAATTTCTTCATGACTGGCTCTCCTAACATTATCAGCAGTTCATATGAAAAGTCATCCACTTCAGGGTCCTTGTTTCTACTAAAATATTTTACTACTCTGCCAAATTCTCACAGTAATGTATCTCCTATCTCATATTCCTTTACTTCATCTTCCATTTCTAGAATACTGCCTTCAAGTTTATTTCCTTTCCCTCTACACATTCCTCCCTTTCAGCTTTCCCTTCTTTTCTTAGTACTGGTTTTCCATCGAGTTCTTGATATTCATACAGCTGCTTTTCTTGTCTCCAAATGTTTCTTATTTTCCTGTAGGCAGTATTTTTCCCCTAGTTACACATTCTTATTTGGTCTTCCATTTCTCCTCTAGCCGCTCCTCCTTAGCCAGTCTGCACTTCCAGTCAGCCCCATTTTTCCTATGTCTGTACTCCCTTTTGCCTGCTTCACTTGCAGCTTTTATATTTACTCCTTTCATTAATTAAGTTCAGTATCTCCTATGTAAGTCAAGGATTTCTATCAGGCCCTGTCCTTCTGGCTATATGATACTCTGCGGCCTTCACTACTATGTCTTTCAAAGCTACCCATTCTTCTTCTACAGTACTACTATCTCCTGTTTCACACAATCCTTCCCTAATGCTCCCTCTGAAACTCTCAACCAACTCTGGTTCTTTCAATTTGTCCAAATTCCATCTCCTCGATTTTCTACTTTTTTGCAGTCTCTTAAGTTTTTAATCTACAGTTCATAACAACTAAGTTATGGTCAGAGTCTACATCTGCCCCTGGATACTTCTTACAGTTTCAAATCTGGTTTCATCTTTGCCTTTCCATTATAAAGCCAATCTGGTACCTCTCAGTGTCTCCTGGTCTCTTGCACATATATAATCTTCTTTCATGATGATTAAACCAAAATTCTACCAGACGATCTCTTCTTTCATTCCTCGATTCAACAACTAAATTTCCTTCTCTTCTATTTCCTACTACCAAGTTCCAGTCCCCCATTACACTCAAGTTTTCCTCCCCTTTAACTGCCTGAATACTTTCTTTTATCTTTTCATACATTTATTCCTTCTCCTCATTGTCGGCAGAGCTAGTTGGTATATAAAGTTATACTACTGTAGTCGGTGTTGGCTTTGTGTCTATCTTGGTTACGATAATACGTTCACTATGCAGTTCATAGTAACCTACTCCAGATGGTAACAGTGATGCATTGATCTGGGTTTTAAAAGGGAATTAAAATTGCATTTCTCCACAAGTCAGGAAAGTGACCTGAAATCCAAATGGCATTAAAGAGGTTAAGGATGATCAGTTTGTTTTGCTCTGTAAGGTGCCAAACATAGCATAGTGGATTCCATCATGACCAGGCAAAGTGTCTCGAGCCACACACAATGCAGAATTCAATTCTCACAGGGAGAAAGGGTGGTTATACTCCTCAGTAATTCCAGACCTGAAGTCCAGGAGGCCCCTCTCAGCAACCACTCTGTGGCACCAGAATTCTGGATCCTGACTAGCAGTGGCAGTAACGATAGCAAAGTAAGTAGCCATGGTCTGGGCATATTTGAAGAGTGCCATTATCCATTACGGCAGCTATGGGGCATCTTCCTCCTCTTCCAGAAATCATCCTGGTGGTCTCCCATACTTTCGTGCTGGCTGTAACACGGTTAATGGAACTCAGGAACTGCTGCCACAACTTCTGCTTGCTCTCTCTAATAACCTGACGATACTTGGGCCTTGCCACCCGAAAAGCAGCAAGATTCTCTGTTCGGCTGACACTTAAACCGATGCAGAGCTGCCCGCCTGATCCTGATGGCAGAGCAGCATTTGTCATTCCACTATGGGACTGGCTGCAGTTTTGGACGTCCTGAAGACCATGGAATGGATGCATCTGCGGTGCTGTGGATCACAGCAGTAATATGGTGCAACCATTCTGTTACACTGTCACAATGTTCAAAGTTAGCAAGTCAGCCGTAAAGTGACCAGTCCGCTCTACTGAGCATCCATCGTGGTGAGTGTCTTTCAGGCTCCATTCCTCATGGTTGGCAAATGGAGATTGGAAAGTGATCACTTCCATGAAGATCATCGACCACTTCCCATTGCAAAATATGGGCAAGGCCTGGAGAGCAAAGAGAGAGAATGACACTGTCTCAGTACAGAAGTGTCTGGGTTGACCGATGTTAAGTAAATATGTGTTTGACGACAAGAGGAGCCACTCAATTGCTCTACCCCTGGGGCAGGTAGTCATGAAGCTCCAAAGCACGTTATGAGCATTAAAGTCTCCACAGAGCAGAAATGGCTGGGGGAGCTGGGTAATTAGGTCTTTGAGGGCCTGTTCATTGAGTGTATCATGAAGAGGCAGATAGAGGGAGCAAATAGTCAGTCGATGACACACATGTACAGATACTGCGACAGCTTGGAGGCTTGTGGTGAGAGAGAAGGGCTCGGAGTAGTAGGCTGTATGAACAAAAATAGCCACTCCACCCTTAGCTCTCTCCCCACTAACGTTGTCCTTTCTATGTACAGTGTAACCACATATCTCACGGGAGTCAAAAGGCTAGAAATTTGTCTCCTGGAGACACATACAAATAGGTCGACACTGAGATAGAGAGACGGAGTTCCTCCACAGGCGTCCTGAAGCCCTGTATATTCCATTTTAGTATGGGAGCCATTGCTTACGGAGGTTGCACCCTCAGCTTCTCTTTCCGACGAGGCGGCGAGACTCTCTGGCAGAGGTCGGCAAGTAATCTTGGATGGGGTCCGGATACTTTTGTAATTCTTTAATGAGGTTCAGAAGTAAAACAGCACATTCCTTATCAATTTTTTATTTTAAATTTCAGTCAAACTAATACAAAATACAAAAAAAGATATGAAATAAAAATGTATAACAATCCAGTAAAGCGTATATTATTTCATATTTATTTATTTTTATGTTCACTCACAAAAAGTATGAAAGAAAACGTGTAGTCAAATTTCTGTTGAAAATTTTCACTATAAAGTATGAAATACAATGAACTGCACATATTTGTGTTATAAAAATCTATGGAAGAAATTAAATTTGCAATCTCCAGCCAGTTTCTTAAAGTTAGGTTCACATGCGGAACAGCTTAGGCAAATAGTGTCTTCAAAACGCGCGGCCGTTAGTCTTGAGTGATACGCATTCTTCAAGAAATTAATTGTTTGATTGAAATTTGACGAAGACATGTGGATCTAAACATACTATCCAGGTAGATGGCTAATGTTTTGAAATTTTCATTATTTTTCCGGAACATGTTCACTTCACAATTAATCAGTGGAAATGTCGTCCTGCAAGTCTATTTTCTAAGTTTGGAGTAAAGGCTTTGAAAGGTGGAACAATTTCGCAGGCAAATCCGTCCATTCTGCTGCTGGAGAAACCTCAAAACGTGATTTTTAAGAGCACATACATGGTGTTTAAATGGATATGTCCTGGCCGCTTAAAAAGAGGTTTCAGAGACTATCAGAGTATGAAGTATATTTATAAATTTCCTTGTTTATTAGATAAAATTCTTGTGCTGCATTTGTGTGTACAGGGCTTTTATACGGATCACCGGCCAGCTAGCTTGCTCCCTTCTGTCGCCGCATGTCAACGTTCTCTGCAGCGTTGCACATCATGACAACTATTTACGAGGTTTGGGGCAAAAGTCATGGCAACCGTTTTCCTTCTCTTAGATGTGTGAATGGATCACAAACGTACATGTATTGTATGGAAGTTCTGCAGGCATATCGTGCTTACATCAAACTAACCATTATCCGATGGAGAAATGCGAGTGAATTAGTGGAAGCCCTTAGGAATAATGACCTACCGTACAATACAGTAACACGGTGGGTTGGAAAGTTTCAGGAAGAACATGTGACAACCACTGTTGAGGACATCCTGTTAGTGTGCATAGTACTACAGGGACATCCTAGTCCGACACGTACAACGTGGCATTCAGGAGAAAGGTTCGTATCCTGTGAACAGTGTAGTAATCTTGCATGACAATACAGGACCACAAAAAGCACAATGTGTAGGGAAGCTACTGTGACATTGGGAATGGGAAGAATTGGAGCACCCATCATACTCTCCCGACATTTTCGCTTTGTGACTCTATGTGGTAGGCAGTTTGCAACATGGGAGGACATTGCTAATGCTGTGCGCAAGCAGGTGGCCTGATTCAGACATGGCGTTACAAATGCTGAGGCAGATGGTATTCAACGCCTTCCATTTCGTTATCAGCGTGTGGCGACAGTAGCAGGGGATACTTTGAGGGTCTGTAGGTCCAGGTTTGTCACGTGAACTGTATGTGTACTGTGTTGTCATTCTTTTGCGCCATGAAGGCTATATTGCCCTGCACACCACCATAATAAATTAGTATGTTACAATATTTCTGTGCTATTCATTGTCCACACATGTAGTTAACACATTGTCCTTTCATCTGGTACAAAAAAAGTAGTAGCCATGACTTTTGTTCCAAACCTCGTATTTAATATACCATACCTATAATAATTGTGAAGGGTTCTAATTATTCAGCAGATAACTGTAAAATTCTAGAAAAATTATAAGGGTGGCTGTCATACAAATTGTTATCTACAGAAAAAAGTTTTTAAAAAAATAATTTGAGTATGTAACTTATACTTTTAAAATAATTTGGTGGTTCAGTCTTTGGCCTTCTGCAGCCCGGATTTGGACCACGGTCTGCCAATTGCCGATCTGTGCTATATGGCATGGGGGGGGGGCTGACTTGGGACGATTTGGTTGCCCTAAATGCACATCAAGCTCCATTGGCTATGGAGCTGAGTAGGATGAAACATCTGCTATAAGTAAAGGGACAGGCTCGGAGACTGTACTTTCTGTTTTAGCCTGTGACTGAGATTTTCCGAATGCTTTTTCTGCCATAGATGGATTTGAATGGGCACCTGTTGCAGTGGTAATGGCCATGGTGGAGTTTTTGGCAACCTCTGGTATCGAGGAGGCCATCATCTCTACAGTAGGTGTATCTGTGCCTTTATCTGATGTTGGGGGGCCGACTGGACTTGACGCTGCGGATGCAGCAGGTGCACTGGCAAGTGCAAGTGTTAGTGCTACTAACAGACTCCATTTGTGTGACAGCATAACTTTTGGCAACCAGCTTTTGGAGAACAGAAGTGAAAGATGTGGCAAAGGCTGGTGGTTGTATGGCCTCAGCATATGAAATAAGCTTTGTTGTCTTAATTTCCTGCACCTTTTTTTTCCTCGAGGAATACTTTGCAATCACGACTCCTGATGGGGTGATCCCCAGAGCAGTTGACACACTTGGCAGGTGGTGTACACTCAGCTCCGTCATGAGTGATCTTGCCACAATTGCCATAGGTGGCCTCACCTTTGCACCCCAGGGTGGTATGCCCAAAGCACTGGCACTTAAATCAGCACACTAGGTTGGGGACAAACGGACGAATGTTCAAACAAAGGAAACCTGTCTTGACATGCTCTGGAAGTTTGGAATCATTGAAGGTGAGGATGAATGAGTCCGATTTCACCAACTCACCATCCACTCTTTCCACAATATTTTGTACATCCAAAACACCCTCCTGTGCCCACTCAGTTTTCACTTCTTCCAAAGGGACGTTGACTAGATCGCTACAGGACACTAAACCTTTGCTGTAGTTCAAGGTGTTATAGAACTCACTCTCTATGGCATATTCACCCAGAATTTTGCATTCTGCAGATTAGTTGCCTGCTGGAAACTTGATGTTTCAATCATTAATGTCCCATTTCGCAAGCATTTCACTGATTTCAAGCTGTTTGCAATTGCCTCAAGGACTTTTTGAATATAGAAAGGAGAAGCTCCCTCAAATGAACCATCCTTTCGTTTAACAACAATAAACACATTCTTCACAACAGCCTGTGTTCTGTTACTGTACACAAACTTCTTTTTCTTACTCCCGAATCAGGACTGGATATCCTAGCCCTCTTGTTGGATTGGGTGTTGGTATCCCCGAGTGGTACACCCATCCCACTGGAAGGTTTGAGGGACAAATTAAAATTATTCAACTCGGTCCCATGAGCAGCTAGGAAACTAAACGTCCACCTAGAAAGAGCACCGCATTCCTAGGTAAGCCTTATACAACTGAAGTTAGGCAGTACCCTCTGAGGTTGCTCGCTAGCGACTGTTCCACCTCAACAGCCTCTTCCTCGCAACTCGGATGATCGAGCCAAGAGCCCCATTCCCCGGTACATACAATGTTCCACTGCCGCGCCACACAGTGGTCACTGAAGCATGCCCAGAGGTTACAGAGTGTCGAGGGCTGGCGGAGCTTACCAGTCCCCAGCTCAGGGACCCCGGGTTCGCCAAGCCCAAACCCAGAAAATGAATGTTAGCCCCCTGAGGGGTGTCAACTTGGAAAGGCGGTGAGCGAATCACTGTCCAGACCAGCTGTTTATGTACCTTGGCAATTATTTCGGCTGCAGCCATGTGCCCCGGAGCACGTGTATTGCACGTTTAAGGTGATCATTTCCATGGCCCATGAGTAGTTATTCTGGTGAAGTTTTCATCTGATCTCCCCGAACTTCTGGACACTCTTGGCATTCACTAGACCTTCCCAACTTAGTGCTTGATCTGTCAGTACATCTTCTTGTGGTACCTTGGACAGTCAGGAAGCCAGTGTGATTATGAGTGGTTTTTCTTTGTTTATTGTGGTTGTGTTAATTGCTCTTGCATGTGTGCTTTGCCAAGATTGACAGCCATCTCCAGGGCTTGCATCTATGTCCCAGTTTTCTGCTTGTTATTGTCAGTGATTGCAACTGTGCTTCTGTTCATTCTCTTAATGTTGAAGAGATTGTTTGGCCCTTGCCTTGGATGGGTGGTTATCTATTCAAATTTAAAAAATTCCTAAGTGGACTGGGGAATCCTGGTTAGTGCCCTTCCTAGTCTCCTTGTCAACTGTCCTTATGTTATTTGGCAGAATCCTTTCCTTTCCTTCTGTGGGATGAGTTACCTACCTGTGGATGTAATTAGGCAAAAAATTGTTGTTTTTCTTTTCTATGCATGAAGTTCCATGAATTAGGGCTTTAGTTCCCTTCTTGCACTGGTTGTCCTGTATGCTTTTCCTTTCACACATCATAAATTTCCTTGTGGAGTCACCTCATTGTTTGTAGGCCTTTCTCAAGCTCGCGCTGTGCTCATGCAGTTTAATTACTAAATTTGATTTCGAGATCTGAAGTGTGACTGTTGTTTCATTTAGTGTAACTGATTGTTGACAATAATTCTTCAAGGCCAGCTTCTCTGGTGGCATGATACATTGTGAGTAACTAATCTGTAAAACAAAACTAGTCAAAAGGCACATGTTGCAATTTCCAAAGGCACAGTGTATTTTATTGATTAAGTAGCCTTTTCCTGTTAAAGTGCAGAGTTTTATGGAGGCATATCTAATCTGCTTTAAATCTGTTTACTTCATTGTAATTTTGCAAATTTGTGGGCAGGTGCCCTTCTGTATTCAATAAATGGTTATTGTGATTTAGTATCTGATTGCCACCCGTCATTGTGGGATGTTAGTTAAGTGTTCACTTGATATTTCCTTTGTCTTGCACATTTTTTAATTGGAGAGCTCCACTTCTCTCCTCAAGGTGTTTATTGTGGGCTGTTGCCTGTGTGTCTCTTAATTAATATTTAGATCTGATAAATTTGTTTATATTTTCAAATTGTTTACCTTTAATTAATGGGCAGCTTTACTAAGTAATTTATAGAATCTTATTGCTGCATATTGTCTTGGGCTTCTGCCAGCATATATTTTAATCAATATTTACATTTGGTAAATTTCTTTATTTGCTTAAATTGTTTATGTCAGATCAATTTTGAGAGTATTAATGGGCAGTTTTACTAAGTTATTGAAAGAATCTTATTACTTGAACTGTGTTATTCATTAAGATAAATTAGTATTGCTATTTCACATTTGAATTGAACATCTTTGCCCAGCCCTTCCTTCCCTATCTAGTCATTGGTGGTTTCTTTCCCACCTGCCACAGTTTGTGACCTACAGTTTTTTTTTTTTTTTTTTTTTTTTTTTTTTTTTTTTTTTTTTTTTTTTTTACAATGTCAATATATGACATATATGATGCATCAGGCCTAGATGAATACAAAATGTAAATAGAACTGTTTTGTCATTTTAACTATGTTTTCTTATCCTTTAAATTATCTACCGGAAAGGTCCTGCTACTCATTACCTCATGACAATGTGTCAGTTCTAGTTCATAGACTACTGCTCCTGTTGTTCAACAAAGATGGAAGAGACTATTATCTTTAAATCTACCGACTGGAATAACAAACATTGTCACTTCCAAACACAATATTCCCTATTTAATACACTTCCAGTACTTGTCATAATTTGGGCCCACAGTTTTACATATGTCCTAGATTGACATAATTATAAGATGTTTCACCAGAACACTGCAATAAATTTTTTATATATTTATTCACTACACATATCTTTGGCAAAATGCCGTTGTCAGGTGTCTTTAGTATTTAGAGACTGTAGTCTGCTCTGACTTATTTGATATTTATTAGGTGTTGTTGTAACTATTATTTGACTATAATTTGTAGATGGAAGTATACGATTAAAATAACACCTAATAAATATCGAATAAGTCAATTGAAGCAGGGTACAGCCTCAGAATTCCAAAGCAACCTGACGAAGGCAGTTTTGCTGCAAGATGTATCTGGTGAATAAATAAATAAAAAATATATTACACTGTTCCGTCCAAACCATTTATAATTATGTCACTCTACGACTTCTAGTACTGTTGCATCGATCAATTTAAAATTAAGAATTGTATTCCAAGTAGCAGCTTGTACAATAAGATTGTTAATACATCATTCTGTATAATAAATATCACTTCATTTGTTTTCTCTCACAAAGTATTTCGTGAAAAAGAAACCTCCAGGTGGCATTCCAACGGTACGAACCCCAGAGAACATTGCAGCTGCTAGAGCTGCAATCGAGAGAAGTCCTCGCCGCTCCATTCGACAGCATGCATCTTCACTAGGGATTAAGCAACGAAGCTTACAAATAATACTGCACGAATTAGACTTCCATTCCTATAAGTTGCAGATTGTGCAACACTTACATGAAAGAGATCCAACGTCACATATGGAGTATAGTAGCCACGTATTGGCTAAAATCAACGAGGACGCGAATTTCCTTGGTAACTTATGGATATCAGACAAAGCCCATTTCCACCTGAATGGATTCATGAACAAACAGAATTTTCGTTATTGGGCACAGGACAATCCTTGTGAGTTTCACCACCACCACTACATAGTGGCAAGGTCACAATATGGTGTGCTGTATCATGTCATGGTGTTATGGGCCCTTATTTGTTTTAACGTGAGGATGGTCATGTAGTGACAGTAACATCCGCTCGATATGTTGAAATGCTTCAAACATTCTTTACACCGAGACTGTACGAGCTTAATCTTAACGTCGAAAACATGTGGTTTCAGCAGGACGGAGCCACGTCACACACTGCTCGACAATCTACGGCAGTAGTTCGTCAATTGTTTGGAAGACACATTATTTCACGTAACGGTGACATTGCATGGCCTGCAAGATTCCCTGATCTTAGTGTGTGCGACTTCTTCCTGTGGGGATATCTTAAAGGAATGTGTACTATACACGTCCTGCAACAATCCACGAACTGAAGGATAACATTGAAAACGAAATCACTGCCATTCCGCAAGATTTGCTACACCGCGCAGTCCCGAGTTTTCATAACAGGCTGTTAGAGTGTGAACGCCGAATGGGCGCACATCTTTCCGATGTCATCTTTAAAGAGACACTTTTGGACATTTGGATTATAAAGACATACTGAATAATGGAATACTGAATACATTCATTTTTGTTAATAAATTACTAGTTTTATCAATTTATTCATGGAAATGACGTTATTTCGAAATTTCCCGTTTCCCTGAGCCACCCTGTATTTGTCTGATATTATACAAGTAACAATTATTTACAAATACGTAAGGATAATAAAATGCTAGAAAGGCAACACCAGTTCCGCACACGGACTGTAATGAGACTGTACTTCTCGCTGTATTTAGAGAGTTAAAAAACAAACTATGCCAAAATTAGCACAAAGGAGGGCGATAGATGAAGCGTTCAACAAATTCTAAAATAAATATCTCTGTTGTAAGTCCAGATTGGAAATCCCACTTACAATGAGGATAGCTTACAACTCACCACAAAGAATAATAGTCAAGCCACAGACAGATACAAAGGAGAGTCAATAAGATATGTACACAACTTAGCTTTCAGACACAACCTTGGTCAGTATGGAGCACACAGTTGAATGTACAATCATGCAGTCACAATTCACTAACACACAACTGTCATCTCTGACTGCATCGTTCTGAGAAACGCCCTGTAATGGAAGCAGCTCATAGCAGTGATGGAGTGGGAAAAGGGATGTATGCAGGTCGAGGGTGGGGACAGATATAGAACTTATAATTAAAATTAAAAACAGTCCAGATCAAGAAATTGCTTTCTCTATTTCATAATCAGTTTCAGTCTATTGCAGACCATCTTCAAATGGATACTACCCAGGGCCGTCTTAAGCCATGCAGGGGCCCCTGGGCACTCATTGTTTTGGGGCCCTTAAAAAAAAATGTATGCATCAGAATGGTGTACATTTATTTAGTGACTTAATTGGTTAAAATATTACAAACCAAATACTAATGATTAGTTCCACAAATTAATCTTTCATTCAAATTAATGATTTCTTTAAAGATTTCGAGTATACAAAATATACATTCTCTTTTTTGAGTTTGTCTCTTTCTAATCTGGTACACAGATTAGGGGACCCTACAACAAAACAGAATTTTCCTTTGAATGAACTTATCAGAATTATGTACATTTGGTTAGTGGATTTATTGGTTATTATCGTTAGAAACACACAAATAAAAGACAAGAAGTTACTGATATGCAAATTGGACTTACGTTGCTGTTAAAGGTTTCTTTCTGGATTGACAAATTAGTAAGTCATTCCTCCTGTGTAGAGGCATGGAGATATTTGTTAATCGTATCAGTTAACAAGTGAAGTTATATTGTGGTTTTCGCGAATACACCTGTAGCATAGTCGTTCATAATTCATTTTTGATTCTCTTTATGTGGGAAAATGAACGCTCTCCACTGCAATTGGTTACCATTAGACAAAGAAATATCCGGGTAGCAACTTCTACATTTGGAAAGGTTTCTTCTATTTTATCTGCTTTTATTAAAGTGTGTAAGGATGATATACTTAGCTCTGGAGAGTCATCTGGAATTTTTTTTCAAATATTGTTTTAAATGAAACATTACGATATGAGTTCATCAGCATTAACATCTGCATGATGAAATTCTGCAAATTTATTGCACCTGTTTCTCAACTGTTCAGAATCGATTTGTTTTAACTGAGAAAAGAAATTAAAATGTATGCTAACTTTCTTGTATGCTTCTGAACATCGCTTCAAACAAGAATCCAATGTGTCGATTAACACAAAATGCTTCTTTGGCACTCAGCTGGACAGTCTCTAACGAATCTTAAGAAAAAGTGATATGTTTCCTGCAAATTCTCGTCGTTTGGGAATTACCCTTATATGCAGCACCTGGATATTTCTCCTTGGCTGAAGATTCACACTGGTCGAATCTACTGCGTGCAGAACTGATTAAATCGGAAATAGATGCAAAAAGTTTTGTTGCCGAGTGGTTGACTTTTCCTTTTTTACTCTTATGGTCGGCCAACCACAGACATCAGCTTCTTTGTGTTATTTGCTTTTGTTGTTGGGTGTCTTTGTGTGATCGTCTGTTTCCGTTTGGTTTCTTGTCGACTTTGCTGATATCTTATGGACTCCGAGGACTTATCCTCCCACTTTGGAAATTTCAACTCTGCGCGCCTTTTGTTCACATCCACAGCTCTGCTTGTGCCGCTTCGTGATGGAATGGGGGACTGATGACCATTGCAGTTTTGTTCCCCTTATTAAACATCCCAACAACAACACCAGCAACGTCTATTGTGACGGTACTACTTTGTAAAGTTAAATTTATGTTGTTGATAGTTCTCAAAAGGTCATCCCATATCTCTGTTAGGAGAATGGTCTCGAGATTTTTCATATTCTTGCAAAGGCTTTGAGCTTCATTTCTTGTTTCCAATAGGTGATCAGTGTTGCCACTAATTGACTTCAAAGCTTCAAAAATATCATTGTAGCCATTATTAAAAGCGTCAAGAGCGTCAGCACGAGCAGATCATCTGGTTTCAGAGAGGGATTTCTATATTTGCACCTAATCATTCTTTCAAAACTTTCCAACTATTGTTCGAAGAAGAAAAAAAGTTGAACAATTTTTGGACAAACTGGAAGTATGCTACTTCTTCAGAAACACATGCAGCCGCCTGAACACCTACTAAATTTAGTGAATGTGTCGCACATGGTACAGAAAATAGCAAATTCACATTTTTCTTCTATTCTTTCCTGAAGACCGGAATACTATCCAGCCATATTTGCTGCATTATCATAGCTATGTCCGCGGCAATCTTTTTTTGAAATGTCAAAGCCATCCTAAAAATTCATAACAGTATCTTTTATACTTTGAGCCTTAAGCTCCTCCACAGGCAAAAATTGCAGAAACTCTCAACAGGCTGGCCATTTTTTATCGTACCGAACGAAGAAAGTTACCTGATCAAGATTGGAGAGATCTGCCGAGGAATCCATGCTTATTGAATAGAACTTGGCTGCTTTTAATTTGTCGACAACCATCGTTAACACTTTCTGCCCCATTACAATAATAAATTGCAAATATTTGCAGACAAAAATGATGTATTTCTTTTGCCATGATTGCCATACTGTAGTACATGATCAGCAAGAAAAGGAAATTCTAAGCATCCCAAATAATTTCCATTGTTTTCAGACCCAAAAATGTCATTTTCTCCACCAAACCCTAGTCCCCTTGACACCAAAAAATTCACAACTCCAACAATTCTTTTCAATATTCTCCTCCTATATTTGTCCTCAACATTAAACTGTGGAAGCAATCCAGTATCAACTCAACCAACAATTTTGTTTCTTGCAACATAAACTGGCGTAAACTGTTCTCATGCTCCTTTAATAAGTTGTTTACATACTTCCAATCTTTGTATAACCTGGAAAATCTCAAATTATTGCCGACAGTGTTATTGAATAGACGGCAAAATATGTTATACACCACAGATTTCGTGGATGGTGAATACAGAAGGCAATTTCTTTCTACACACTCACCATTCGTCAGTTTGCGAGTGAAAACTGTCCTAGTTAATTTTCTGGCTTTTGTTTTACCATATACATCAGCAAAATGTGTAGTGGTTTCTGAGAAGTCGCTATTTTTATTTTGGAAAAATTCTGTGCTCTTGTAAATCGGACTTATTCCGTTAAAATTTCATTACAATATTTACCAGGGCCATGAGATATGTTTTCTAACAGACTTCTGTCCATTGAATCAAAGTGGCTTGAGATGGAAGAAACACGTGTGTGCAGCTGTCTTCATAACTGAATCCGATGACCTCGGAACACAAATGTTATCCTTTATGTTAAACATGGACACCATTTCTAAGCTTTGAGATTTAGAGATATGTTGAGATGATGAGGTAGATGAATCACTCTGCCTGTCAGTTTCTTCAACAGTGAAAAATGAAGTAAGTTTAGGTAGTCTGCTGACGGTTTCTTTTTGAATTGCAAGTTGGTTTTTATCTTTTTCTTTTTTTTCTGAACCACTGAAGCATATTCTTTTTTGCCATTGTTGAAAGACACTACAAAAATATCAAGTAGACAATGCCTAGTAAACAGAGTGAATCGCGTACAATCAAATGGCACTTCGAAGCACCCCGATAACGAACTATCACTTCTTAAGGTAGAAACTCTTAACAATGCCGAATTCACCAGGACTGGATGCACTGGCCAATTCGCAGTTCCGTCCCAAGCACCGGACAAGTCCATTACTTTGTTCTAAGAGGAGGCCACATCAGTCTGCTCTGGCTCTGCCTGATGGGCTCTGCCTGAAGCCAAATAAAAACAAACTGTCATACATAGCGCATCACTGCTCTTCTGCACAACCAGAGACGAGATATTGTGTATAAAGCTATTAAGCTTATGTCGGAAGATGTAACAGACAGGATAAAATCGCATAAAAGAGTTCCCTTGATAAAGTTCAAGCTACTACTGGCGTTTCACTTGAGACTGTAAGAAGAGTACAGGAAGTGGGAGAAAAAGTAGGAATAAAAAGAAGATTTCTTATATTTGTGGAGAGACTGACACGCAACTTCCACATGACAAGCAGTGACCCATAATGAAGTCACTTCTCTCGGAATAAGAGAAAATACGTCTTTTAAGTGAAGTACCTTCTCCACAAGTTAGATTTCAGGTATGTCAGATCATTTTTAATGTCCATCCATACATGTTGAAATCTTAGTATAAGTAACAATTCAGTTATTTACCAGGTGTGTTCAAAGGAACAAAAAACAGTACTGTGCTTGTGAAAACCAAGTCACTTGCCACACCATAAATGACACGTTTCGAGACAATTTCTGGGTCTTTATGATGAATAAGTGCGGCAAAAATTCACTTAAAAAAGTCATTGCCTAGGAGAAAGGAACGAGTTTCTTGGGGCCCCCATCAGGCTGGGGGCCTGTACCCCTTGTGCCCCTGTGGTAGAAACGGTAATGATACTAACACCACGTGGTGGTATCCATCAGAAGATAGTCTGCAATAGACCAAAACTGGTTATGAAATAGAAAAAAACAATTTTGTGATCTGTACTGTTTTTAATTTTAATTATAACTATTGTATCAATATTGGATTGTGGAGGGAAAGGGCAGTAGGTGGTGCACTGCCAGGAATGATACAGCTGGCGTTTCCATAATTTTTTGCTTACTCCGTACGGCAAAATATTCCTCAATGTGGTCACCACTGTCGGAATGGTTAGATGTATTTATAACGTCCGTACTTAAAACTTGGTAAAATAAACAGGAGATGTAACTCAAATAAGTTTATTTGTCTTAGTTAACACAAAAGAAGTTCACAGTTACATGGGTTGCTAGCTGTGTTATCTATACACGGAATAATAAATATTACATTAATAAAATATTGAAGGAATAAAAATGTGGCGTGTTGCTGCGTAGACGTTCCAAGCAACGAAAATGCTTAGCATCTTCTGCCTTTGTGCACGACATTTAAAGTTAGCTCGAAAGACTAACTCGTGCGACACCGGCAGTATCGGCAAGTAACAGTCGCTGTAAGATCTTGGCAGAGGTAAACATTGAACTACTTTTAGACTGATCATTCCACTATCAAATATCAAATGAGATGGTTAGTTGGTTGGATCATTGGGGACATGGGGACCAAACTGCCAAGGTCATCGGTCCCCTGGTGAGGAGGAGGAGGAGCAAGGATAGGAAAGGAGAGGGAGGAGCAAGGATAGGAAAGGAGATGGAGGAGCAAGGATAGGAAAGGTGGGGAAGGGAAAGGGAGGAAAGAAGGGAGAAAGTCTGCATCAGATCAGTGCCACACACACACTTACAAAAGAACTGTTGAGCCCACTAGGGGGGTATCACATGAGAAAAATTAACATTTGAACCTTTTTGTGACAGCTCTGACTTATTAAACTATAAGTTACTTTTCCCTTGAAGATTGGGGTTAATAAAACATTTTTGCATTCAGAGAAGAACGTCTGTGTATCATATCTGTAACACTCTCTCACTGATTTTGCTTTGACGCTTTGAACCTCAAATTTCATTCATTTATGAACAAAAACATTTCTTTCAATGTTTCTATGCATAATGATTGTAATAATGTAAGTTTGTCAGATTTTTTTTTTCTTTTTTTTTTGGGGGGGGGGGGGACACTTGAGATGACTTCATTGGGCAGGATATGTTTCTTTATTATAAAATCATTTTCAAACTGTTTCCTACTAATTTAAACATTTGACAATAATTTACGACTGACATTTTGAAATTACTTCATTTCTTTTACCTTGATATAATAATTAGAAAGTCTTGCAAGCATGTATTCCAACTTACAAGGAGAGAGTCTGACATGTGGCTCACAGATTTCAATCAAATTTTGCATGGGTGTTCTTTATTGAATATAAAGAGGCACTTGTTTCGGCTTTTTGTCAGACACTCAGTAGTTTTGAAAATAATCAAGGTCAAAATTGATGATGGAAAATGAAGTTGTCAACACTATACATTAGATGATCCTCTAAAGATGAGCATTGTTTACTAATATATATGGGGTCCAATGTTAATGAAATTTGAGTAATTAATGCTTTTGTGCTTCACCACTGTAGCTTGGGTACTCGTAAACACGAGCAACTTTCCGAGCACTGTTGCGCTCGAGCATTCCAGGGCTTGAACCAGGTTCGAACCTTCATTTTGTCAATTTTTGTTAGTTGTTTTTTTTTATGTATTTAATAATATTTTCATACAGTGGAACCCCATTTTTACACTTTTGATGGGACTTAATGAAAATGGTGTAAAATGCGGGAAAACATAAAAAGAGAGAAATAAGGTTTTAAACAGTAAAATGTGCTTACTGGATCACCCTTGCATTTTTGTAGTTTATTTGTAATACACGTACAAATAGGAATCAAAATACTCGCAAGGCAGTTTATTTATTATGTAATGAAGGTTATCCTAATTTTGTACTATTTTAAGTACGAGGCGGAACTGTTACTGGTAGCTTGACGGGAAGTACAAATTTTTGACATAGTTTCATTCATCATAATTGGCTTTGTCAGCAAACCTTTAATTGGCATTCTTTATTTACGTAGCAAAACTGCACAAGTTTTGTACTTTTTGTATTTTCCAATGTTTCGCACGATATTTGAGAATTTATTCGTGTTCTCAAGTGCAAATATATGCATAAGTATTTTTGTGACATTAGCACAGTGTCGGCATCTCACACTATAATCGTGTTTTTAAGGTTATAATATAGGCCTACCTCACCCCTTCAATGTGCAGAAAAACGTACAGTACACAAGCAAACCATCAGTCTCATCGTTTGTAAACTTCACAAAAATACTTAGATACATATTTCCATTACACAAAAAGAATAAATTCTTGAAACGCGTCATGCAAAGCATGAGAAACTACCAGTTACGTAAAGGCAAAGCTAGGCCCCTACACACACTCCGATTTATCAACCGACAAAAAATGGCGGGAAAACGTAAAATCTGGGAATGTAAAACAGGGTTTTACTGTATTTTGTAATACCTTTTCTTGCCTTATTTTCCAGTAGAGCATTGGGAACTGTGATTAATATTCAATTAACTGTATTACCTGATTACAGCTTTTATTTGTGATACACAGTGCAAAAAAACAATAAAATAAGAAAAAAGAAAATAACTTCTAAAGTGTATTATTACCAAATTTCAATTACTGGCCATCTATTCTTCAGTGTTCTCACAGCCAGTAGGATGAATCTTATTGTAAAAACAATCAAAACACAAATACTTCTCACGCCATGCACAACAAACAAATGACATATTGGCACATTCACAAGTGAAAGTTTGTGGAAAATATACCTGATTTATACTGCTGAAGACAAGTCTATCAGATATTAATTTGATGTGTACCAAGAGTATAAAAGCATATCTTGACAGACAGGTGTGGACAAATGATTATGGACCAAGGCATGAATTTTAATAGCACCTGCTCTATCATGAATTTCTCTGTGCTCATGTAATGTGAAATGATTTTAAAGTCTTGCAATAAAATTCTTGTTCTGTCAAAATGAGTAAACATCACACGGTTGACAAAGAAATGAGCATTTCGGTGGTATCACTTTAACAGTGCAGGTCGGTTGAGCATCATCCTCGCCAAAAGTCCTGTCATTGTGCATCGTGTCAGTTTGGCCATCCCATGAATCCAGTAACAGGCAAAATTTATTTTTCTGCACATAAGCTGTGAGGAATATTTGTGTTCTGGTTATTTTTATGATAAGTTTCACTGGCTCTGAGAATGCAAACTGACAGATGGCCAGAATTGGAATTATGTAATAATATACTTTAGAAGTTATTTTTTATTTTTATTGTTTTTGCACTGTCTATCACAAACAAAACAGCTGTAAACAGATAATACACTTAATTGAATATTAATCGCACTGCCCAATGATCTACTTCAAAATAAGGCAAGAAAAGGTATTGCAAATATGATAATATTCAAATAGATAAAATAAATAAATAAATAAAAACATCTAACAAAAAATTTCCACGATGGAGGTTCGAACCTGGATACAAGGTGTAAATGTACGGAAGTAATGTCCATAGAGACACGCAGTTAGTATAAGTATATAATGTTGTTTGGAAAAATACAGGATAGGCGAGTGGTTGGAGCAGTTGCCAGGCAGCCCAGGTAGAAATAACAGGTCTAACCGAATGGCCAGTCAGTGGTTTGTCCAAAGCGGCAGTAATGTGGATAGGCCCATGCTTTGTACTCAAAACTAAAGAGCGTTTCTTAAGGGGTGTCTGGAGAACATCCGTGAGTTCCACACTCCAGTAATTCAAAATAAAATAATCTATAAAATTGTTTGCCATCAACATTTAAGACATCTACAATGTCGGAATAATTATGTACATCTCGTGATTCTAGAAATAATTTCAATATCTCAAAAATTACAAATGTTTATGACAACTATATCAAAATTAGAAAAAGTGAGCTGCAAATAACCAACTTTTGAAGCATAATGCAATTTCAACAAACTTTGGTTTAGATGATAGCTTATTTTCTCTAGCTATCATCTTGAAAGCATCACACTTGTATATATTTATTTAATGACTCATTTCAACTGATATAAATTTATAATGTAAATATAAACAGATCATCATATTCTCCACAGTAACAAAGAAAATGCAAGCAGCATGATTTACCTACCTTATATTTAATTTGGTGTGTTGATTTATTGTACAATTTTCCAATAATTTATGTAAATATTGTAAGACATGAGTGGTCAAGCTCATGAAAGCTGGTTTGTCCATTTCTTTATTTCAGACTTTAGGTAACACTAATTAATATCTTTCTTTCTGTATTTAATAATATTACAGTAGTACGAAAGAGGTTTCAGATGGTCAGTTTTTACTTAAAGAAATATCTCGTGTTAAGATGTATACGATTTTGTAAGGGATGGCGATCGCCCAATGAAGAAGCAACCAAAGGACATAACTGATGGTGGGGAGTGTGTGTTTGGGAGAGAGGTAAGTGAAGGGTGTGTGCACAAAAAAGAGGACTCCATGTCTAGTCTTGCCATAAGAATGACCTTTCTGGATGATAGGAGGATTCAGTCAGGCAGAGTGTTAAGATTTGTACAGCGAACCATTACTTCTCGAGACTCTAAATTTGGTGAGAACAAGTGAACACCAGTGAAGCTGATATGTATTTATATTTTTACACAAGAAATTACAAGTGTAAAAATGGTGTAC
The DNA here is from genome assembly GCA_026315105.1 of Locusta migratoria. Taxonomy (NCBI): domain Eukaryota; kingdom Metazoa; phylum Arthropoda; class Insecta; order Orthoptera; family Acrididae; genus Locusta; species Locusta migratoria. Next base: position 147,431,806 of record CM048744.1, read on the forward strand.
GGGAAACTTTAACTATTTTGAACTGTTCACAATTTCATGTGGAGTACTCACGAAATACACAGAGTTTCTATGTTTCTTAAAGTTATGATCACTTAGTTGGGGGAAAGTGCTACCAATTTCTTATCACAGACAATGCAACTATTTAACCATTTCAATCTATTTAGGATTAATAATTCATCTGACAATTTCCAATAAGGAGCCAATTTGACTGAATAAACCATATACAACTAAATCTCCGACTTAACAATATAGTAATAGGACAGTTTACTACTCACCCTTAAGACGTGACAAAGAGCCACGAAACGTACACAAAAAAAAAAAAGACATACACATACAAAACTTTCAGTTATCGGACATGGTATTCTTCAGGAATAGTAACACTCACGCAATCATACAGTCACATAACACAGTCACACAACCGTCATCTCGGCTACCGCACTTCAAATCACTGATTTTTCATACATCATTTGCAAATGTTATAACAAAACCCATTCTATTAATGACCCAGTTATTTTATGCAGTATTTCTTATTTGTTCCGCAAACTACAGTCTATGCAAAGAGTGTTTTTAACTACAGGATCACAGGTAAAAGATAATATCTGCAACTAAGGTAGTTGTTGGCGCATGAAAGCAGCCATGTACGTTTCAACCCCAAGATAACATAGAGCCAAACGTCTAAATCAGAACCATACATAACCCAATACGCAGGTTCTTACAGTGTACAGTCACACTTGCTTTAATCATAGCTGTGATAAATGCGGTACAGGATATTGTGTAAAGTCACAATGGTTTAACAGTCCAAACCCTGGATCACTTGACCAGGGACGGCACTCAGAAAGTCACTCATGTTTATGATTACCCAATCAACAGCATGAAAGAATAAAAGCATTAATTACTCAAACATCATTAACTTTTCACCCAATATATATTGTTGCAAGACCACAAGTTATCCAACTGCTGGCATGGCGCAGTGGATAGCGTCACTGACTGCTGTGCTGCAGGTCGCCAGTTCAATCCCATCCACGGGCAAAATTTATTTCTTTGTACTTATTTCCAGAATGTTCTACATGTTTCTCATGTTCACTTGTAATTTCTACATGTTTGTTAAGTGAAATATTCTTCTAATTTCTGGTACATTCTGTCTGTGTATAAATAGCAGAGCACTCTGACTGAGAGGCAGTCAGTGCTGGGTGTATGTTTCAGTTTGCAATGAACCTGCTTTCAGTATAACTGCTGTGTTCAGTTAACCCTGCCTTCGAAGTGAAGCCTGCTACAATTTCAACGCGACATTGTTTGGTGGAGGTGCCTGGTATTCTGTGCAACAGCTGCATCACCATGGCTCCGATTAGGCAACACAAAAGTCGTCACTTACACGGACTAGAACCAGAATACAAGGGATATACTGAGTACATCCTTCTGAAAGTCCGTATCATCAGAAGAACCATGAACACAAAACCAGCGATAAGCCAGCTGCACATCAGACACTGATCGGTGTTCTCAGGAGATGCTGGACAGGACCCCAACAATTGGCTAAAAGGATTTGACTGTGTCACCAAGTATAACAAGTGGGATCATACAAAGTGCTTGTCCAACATTTATTTCTACCTGGACAGAACAGCCCAGCAATGGTTTGAAAACAACAAAGAGAAGCTGAATGTCTGAGAAATGTTCCAGACGGAACTTAAGAAGACATTTGGAGACCGCCAGCGAGAAATCCGCTCGGTGGAAGAACAACTGAAGAACTGGGCCCAACGACATATGTGCCGAAACAGTTGTAAATACAGAATGTTTTGACATGTAACATAGTTAACCCTGATATGACTGAGGCTGACAAAATCACACACCTGATGAAGGGCATTGCAGAAGACATGTACCAAGCTCTTCTTATAAAAGATGTCTCTAAGAGGGAAGAGTTCATCAAGTGGTGCCAGCAGATTGAAGAGGTGCAACAGAAGAGGGTTGGACAAAAAAAGTATGACAGACTCTCCAATGTAGTCCCTATTGCCATTGTGGAAGACCAGCATGAATTTGCTTCTGTCATACCACAAATTGTCAGAGAATATAATAATGGAAAGTCCAGGTTGGACTTAATAATATAGTAATAAGGACAGTTTACAGCTCACCGTAAAGACATTGCGATGAGCTGTGATAGGCACATACAAAAGACACACACATACAACACTTTCAGCTATCGGTCATGGCCTTCTTCAGAAAATAGAACATTCACGCAATCACACGGGCACACAACATAGTCATACAACCATCACCTCCGGCTGCCGCACTTTGAATCATGCTCTGCGGTGTGTAAATCAGGGAGAGGAGAGGAGGGGAGAGGGGATAGGAAGGTAAGGTCACGGTGGTGTGGTTGGGTAAAGCACGGCCTAGATGGGAATAACGAGATGCAGCTTAGGAATGGAGTGGTGCATATTTTGTGTGTTGAGGAACCTCTTCCCAGGCATTAGGCTCATTATAATCCACTGTCTCTCTCATCATTTCTTATTTTCCCTGCATCATGCCTGCCCCAATGGACCCCTGCTCCATCTATCTGTACCAGTTCAGAAAAGTATCCCTTTCCATTGCCAAAACACAATCCCACATCGTATTCCTGATGTATCCCTCCCAATGGTCTAACCTTAAAAATTCCATTGTCTGGATCTCACCCCTCCTTCCACAATGGCCTGCACCTTTTTAGATTCTGCCAATCCTTATCCTTCACGAACCTAGTCCAACAAAATCACCTCTTCATGGTTCATAAATCCCTTAGTTACCTTGTCTCCCTCATTAAGATATTATTATTGTGTAACCAGAACTACCTATATCCCATCTCCCAGATCGAATCCTTTGCTCTCCAGCAACTGTAGGAGCACTCCAAACATCACCTCCACAAGTTGTCCAGCCTGCTGACATCATATTGCCACCTTGGAGCAGCCATATCCAATCCTTATCCGACCCACAGTGTTCCTCCTTGTGGACCCCTCATAGCTCCCACACCATGCCTAGATGACCTCTTGAACCTACCTCATACCTCCAAACCCCCTACCACCAACAACAATAGCAAAAAAAACGCCAGAACACTGTGGTTAACCTGTCCACAAAAAACCTAAACCCCACTGAAGGCCGTACCTTTAGCCCTATACCCCAGTTCAATCATAATGGTCTTGTCAAAGTTCCACCACTGTAGTTATGGATCACAGTGACTACCTGGCAGAAGGGCTCCGCCAACTCTGACTCCTCCACCTACAAGTTGTGCTGGAATGACCTCATCCCCAAAGTCTAACAAGATCTCCAATCCCTGTTACAATCCTACGGCCCCTCTCAGAAGCTCTCCCCTGATTCCATCTCCCTCCTCACCCCAGCAGCACGCCGCACACCCACTTTCTACATGCTCCCCAAAATCCACAAACGTAATAATCCTGGATGCCCTATTGTGGCTGGTTACTGAGCTCCTACCAAACGAATTTCAGTCCTCATTGACCAACACATCCAACCAATTGTCCAAAATCTATCTTCACACATCAAGGATACCAACCACTTCCTTCACCAACTCTCCACCATTCCCACCCCTTTGCCTCCTGGATCGTTACTTGTCACAGTGGATGCCACCTCCCTACACACCAACATCTCACATGCCCATGGCCTTGCCACTCTGGAACACTACCTCTCCCAACATCCCTCTCAACTCAAGCCTGATACCTCATTCCTCATAACCCTCACCAATTTCATCCTGACTAACAACTACTTTTCCTTTGAGGGGAAAGTTTACCATCAGATCTTGGGCACAGCCATGGACACTCCCATGGCACCCTCCTATGCTAACTTGTTTATGTGCCATCTGGAGGAATCCTTCCTAGCATCCCAAAAGCCCCAAACCTCTGGTCTGGTTCAGGTTTATTGATCATATTTTTATGATTTGGACTCAGGGCCAGGACACCCTATCCTCCTTTCTTCAGAACCTCAATTCCTTCTCCCCCATCCATTTCACCTGGTCTTCCTCAACTTACCATGTCACTTTCCTGGATGTCCACCTCCACCTCACTGATGTCTCCATCCACATTTCTGTTCATTTTAAATCTACCAACCACCAATAGTACCTACACTTTGAAAGTTGCCATCCCTTCTACATTAAAAAAAAAAATCCCTCCTTTTGGCCACCTGTGGATGGTGTATCTGCAGTGACAAAAACTCCCTTTCTGAATATGCTGAGGGTCTCACAAGGGCCTTCACAGAGAGAAACTACCCCCACAGACCTAGTCCGCAAACAATCTCCCATGCCATATCCTCAAACATCCCAAATCCTCCTCTTAACATCAGTATCCTTCCACAAAAGAGAGCTCCCCTTGTCACCCATTACTACCCTGGACTCTAACAAATAAATTGCATCCTTCGCCAAGGTTTTGATTTTCTATGCTCGTGCCCAGAAATGAGAGACATCCTGACCAAGATCCTTCCCACCCCTCCTAAAGTGGTATTCCGTCGCCCTCCCATCCTCTACAACATCCTTATGCCACCCCAAAACCCAGCCCACTAACACAGGAATCATATCCTTGTGGAAGAGCCCGCTGCAAGACCCGTCCAACCCACCCACCCAGCACTTCCTATTCAAGTTCTTTCACAGGCTTATCCTACCCTATCAGAGGCCAGGACACCTGTGAAAGCAGCTATGTAATTTACCAACTGTACTGCAATTACTGTGCAGCTTTCTATATTGGCATGACCACTAACCAGCTGTCCATTAGGATGAATGGCCACAGCCAGACTGTGGCCAAAAACAAGGTGGACCACCCTGTGGCCCAGCATGCAGCGGAGAACATGTTTGATTTCAACGGCTGCTTCACAACCCGGATCATCTGGTTCCTCCCATCCACCACCAGCTTCTGTGAACTGCACAGATGGGAGTTTTCCCTACAATACATTCTCCAATCCCAAAATCATCCAGGTCTCAACCTATGATAACTTCCCTTTTTTCCGTACCTTACAGTTCCTATCTCTCTATCCCATCCCTCTCCTAATTTGAGTTGTGCATGCATGTATGCGCGTGCAAGTGCAGGTTTATTGCAAACTGAAACATAAACGCAGCACTAGCTGCCTCTTGGGCAGAGTGCTCTACTATTTATACAGAAATTAGAAGAATAGTTAACATACGAAACATATAGAAATTACAAGTGAACATAAGAAACATGTAGAACATTCTGGAAATGATAAACACAAAGAAATAAATTTTTGCCAGTGGACGGGATGGAACTGGCCACCTTCAGCACCGCAGTTAGTGACGCTATCTATTGTGCCACGCGGGCAGTCAAATAACTTGTGGTCTTGCGGCATTGCTCCCTCTGCTGAGAAAACAGCGACCTGCTTTGGAGCCAGCTGCAATGTCCTGGATCTTGATCTTGTCATGGGTGCTCTGTATGGCAGTTCTGGAGAATCCTTCCACTCTACATGATTACTGATGACAGACATCCCTGTCGTGGCTTCATCAGTATCATTACCATCTTTAAAGTCCTTGAACAAGAAGCCATTTTCGCCTGTCTGCTCTTCAGGATCATAGTAAGGCTTCATGTGGATGATGTGAACAATGTCTCTTCGTTTTTGTCATTTCGACGATGGCTCATAATCCTCGACTTTGTGTGTGATGTCTGACAAGCAGCGTATGACACAAAACGGGCCAAAGTATCACTTCAATAACTTGTCTTATAGCCCAACTTTCCGTACAGGGGTAAAAATCCATACCAGATCTCTTGGGCTGAACACAACAGGTCGGTGCTTGATGTTATACCGCTGATGGTCCTTCTCTTGGGGGTCCAGTGTCCATGTGAGAGCCATCTGTCTTGCTTCTTTGATCCTGGATGAGCTGTTTCACATAGTCATCCTGAGAGTCATCCAGCTGGAACGGGAACAACGTATTCATTGTCATCTCAACTTCATGGCCATGGAGCAGGAAAAATGGCATGAAGCCCGTGGTGTCTTGTCTTGCAGTATTATAAGTAAATGTCACGACTGGCAGTATTGTATCCCAATCCTTCTGCTCAACATCAATATATATCGACAGCATATTTGCTAAAATCCTGTTGAAAATTTCTGTAAGACCTTTGTCTGAGGATGGTATGCAGTTGTCATTCTGTGGACAATGTCGCGACATGACAATATTAGTAAAAAATGCTCATCTATAGATGATATTTCAATGTATACCACTGAAACATTATTTTCTATCATTAACTTCGATCTTGATTTTTTCACTAACGACTTGAGTCTCTAGCAAAAATCTGAAACACGTATCTCTTTATATTCAATGTAGAATATCCAAACAAAATTTGATTGAAATCAGTGACACACATTTCAGACACTCTCCTTGTTAGACATCAAGCAACAATACTATTTTGTCAATGCATTATAGCGTAATGTTCTCTGTTTCTTCAAAGTAATGGAATACAACACAGTCACAATGAATTTTGGAAAGTTCTACACTGTTGTTTATAATCTTTGGACGAATGGTTGTGGCTGGAGCAACAGATGAAGATGATATTGCCATTCGGTATCACTGGAAAAGAAAGGGTTAATACAAGAGAAGCTGTCCTCTTTTGAAGGTCAGAACAACTTCTGTTAATTCTATCTGGCAAGGATCCCTACCACACAGCAGTATTCTAGGAGAGAACAGACAAGTGTAGTCTAGGCATTCTAATAGATCTGCTGCAACTTTTAAGTGTTCTGACACTAAAATTCTGTCTTTAGTTAACCTTCCTCACAATATTTTCAATAAAATGGTTCCAATTCAAATTGAATTGCTTTTATTGTAATCGCTAGATTTTTAGTTCACTCAACAATCTTTAAATTTGTGTGCTTTTTCCTGCGTCGTTTTTAACATCCATGTGGAGTACCTCATACTTTACTGTTAAGGATCAAGTGGCACTTTTTGTCTCATACAGATATATTGTCTGAATAATTTTGTAATTACAAGGTGGTAACTGACAGTACCGTCAGCAAACAATTTAAGAGGCCTCTTCCGACTGTCTCACAAATTGCTCATGTAAAAATACGTAACGATCATCATTATTAAAATTGTTACACATAGCTCTCTATCTCTCTCTCTCTCTCTCTCTCTCTCTCTCTCTCTCTCTCTCTCTCTCTCACACTCACTCACACACACACACACAATCACACATATCTATCATTATTCTAACCTGTAGTAAGGCTGTCACTCAATGGCATTGGCAGCGAGCAATTGGAGGCACGGTCAAGATCACTGCTGAAATCTGGAAAATCGCAGAACAGACTGCCAAATTCCGTTACTGGTGCATCAGATGAATTAGGTTCTGTTGCTGTCAATTCTGTAGCTCTCATAGTGTCAAGACTATTAGAAGCATCAAATCTGTCAATATCTTCTTCAAGCTCTTCTTTAACAGATCCAATCTCTAAAAAACAAGGAATACACCATTAAATGCAGTTCAACTAGTGCTGTTAACAGTGCTTCATCATTTATATAGAGCAAAAACTAAAGTGAACCCAACTAGGTCCTCCAATCTGTAACTTCTAAATGTGCCAATATATGCAGATGCTATTTCATGCACACATTGACCTCCTAAGTCGTTATTGTCTGATTAAAATTACTTGATAGTTGACACTTTACATATCAGAGCTGGTTTCCTCCAACCAAAGCATGCAAACCATTCTTTTAAGTTGACCATGTTGCTTACATCCTAAGTGCCAACTACGACTTCTCACTGGTTAGTAACTTGGTAGCTTAGGTAGCCAGTGTTTTTTGTCACCAATGATAGTGAGCAATTACCGTTTACAAATTTGTCTGTCTAGAGTTTGCTCAAAGAAGTTAGTTCTAATCAAATCGAACAAAGCAATCATAAATAATAGTTATGCCAAAGATTGTTGGCTACTGTTTTCTCAGATACAAATCACATAACATTGTAGTTAGGATATGAGAATATAGTCAAGGCTACAAAATTGGCATACTTTGTATACAGTACTTCAGACATATCGATTGAGGATCAGACATTCCTGATGGTAATTCATGGTGGACACTTCTGACGTTGCTTAGAGTTCAACATTAACAACGGTTTGAAGTTGCCTGTCTCATTTGTACACCATCTACAATCAAATAGTAGCCACCCGCCATGGCAGCAGCATGTACGAAATGTCAACTATCAGGTAATTTTAATCAGACTACAGTAAAATTCACAAACAAAATAATCACAAGAAATAAAAATTTAAGGTAATTTTTATGTTTGTCATTTTCAGGATTTTTTATTTGAATCAGTATTATTATCTTCTAAGGTGTAATGGGGACACTTTCAGAAAATATTTAGAGTTTGACTATCAAAATAATGGATAATGTTCCATATCATAATATGTTTGCGAAGTGATATCAATGATCATTCAAGGGTAGCAACAGATGATTCCAGTGAAGAGAACTAGTCCACAGTAATCCAGAAATGTTTTCCACCTTCACCCATGAAATTCAGTAGACATACCACTAATTGACTTTCTAATTAATCATGGTCTGATGATTAATAAAAGATGTTCTTCCAAAAAATTTTGAAAACTTGTACTACTATGGAACAATGTTCACTTCTTTCCAGTTGTTATCTACCTTTGTTTCCAGTAATGTGTGTTATGAGTATCATAGACATATTGTTTCCACACTAACTTCACTGTGTCAGGTTGTGATTTATGACAAATTTGCATTATTTACTTACAGTATTTGAATCTGATTCTACTTAACCGATTCTACCACCTACAACTCCTTCCACTACTGTTCATAGAAAGATAACTGAGATTCAAAACCAAGCAGGAAAAATTATTCTAAATGTTGTAAAATGATAAGGCATTGAAAACCGGAGTATAATAAACCGCTACATCCACTTGCTGAGTCTAGAAAGCAAGCTGCTGCCAGTACTTTAAAAAGCTTGGCCAGCCTAAAGAGGATTCTGAAGTTTAGTAATACTCATCCTGGCAAATTATGCAGTAATTTCTACACATTTCATAAAAAATAGCAGCTTCATTAAACATACAATCAAATTTAAACCATTTGAGATTCAAATATGTATACGACAATGGATGATGATTGTACGAAAATGTGTGTGTCTGTCTTCCTTTTCTAAGAAGGCTATGGAAGATCTTTTTATCATGCCTCAGCTGCTCAATGTATCAATTGTTTACAAAACATTGTCAAATATAAAAACATTTCTGTAATCTCTGAACTCCATTAATTATGTCTGCTTTGTTTACATGTACAAAAACATGCTAAAAACACTGCTGTTTGCCAATTATGGTTGATTAGGTTGACTGCACAGAAATAGCAGTCATTACTGACTGACATCATTCAGCTTCTATCAAAATAATAGTTCCCACACAGTTGCCACACTATGGCTCCTTAGAAAATGAATAAGTAGTACATTATGCCTCCATTAACACATAATTACGGAAAAATTCTGGGGAGTACAAATATCAAAGATTGCCAGTGTGTTTAGTACATCAAAGATGAGTGTGCTTTGCATGCATGGATAAAAGGTAAAATCAAGCCAAAGTCAAAAACTGTCAAAATCTAACATATCTGATGCAAAGAATTGCATTTCTTATAAGGCAGAATTGATATCAGAATTTGATCACCACCATGAACGATCTTCTTCTGAAACCACAGTGTGACACATGCTGCACATAGTGGGTACCAGCTACTGTGTAATAGCTACAAATTTTAAACCCCTAATCAACATCAATATGAGGGAAAAACTAAATATATGAGTAAACAATTTTTTATCTTTGGGTCAACTGGTCGTGTTCTTGTTATCATAGAAGCTTGCAAAATCTTATGCCTGTTTCCCTCAGTTAAATAATGGTGTGAACAGTAATTTCTACATTTTCTACACATCTTACTGTTATTGATTGGGAGGATCTGCAGTCAATGATTACCAAAACAATTTATATGTTCTGTTTAGCAAATAACATTCCTTGTTATGAACATCTTGTTTAAACCTTTCACTACTACAAATGTACTCTCCACATCCCATGATGAGTGTTGCTTTGTCATCAAAATAGTTCTGCTCCGCTAATGCTGCTACCTGAGGTGGAAGATGGTGTTCTGGCTCTATGAAGTTTGCAGGGGTAAAAATGAATTGTGTAGATTTTACATTTCACTGATTTTAGTTCATACTTTACTGTGTATGAAATGTAGAGAAGATATAATTTTATTTAAAACTATGAGCAGGACAATATCTAATTTCTTTCTCAAGCTATTCATTTTTATATGAGGCTGTAGCAATAGTGTCTTGTCATATTTGTAATATTTATTATAACCATGGCTAACCCCAAAAGCAAATAAATGATAATCATTACTAATATTATATACTAGCTGAAAACCCGGCGTTACCCAGGTATTTATTTGTTTATTCAAGCCTTGAGTTAGTACTTCTATCCCTCCCCTCTCTGTCCATCTCCTTTTCTCTAAAAAACGAGATTTCGTGTTTAGCTAGTGAGTGTGTGTGAATGAATGTCCTTTCGCTTGTATATAGATACAGATGCAAAAGAAGCTCTGTCTGTTAAGCTTTCACTACTTAACCACTTAAATGATTTTGATGAAATTGGGTATGGAGGTATCTTGAATGCTGACTACTTTAGAAAGTCTGTAATTACAGATATTTTTGATTTTAAGTACAGTAAAACCTCGTTTTTACATTCTCGGTTTTTACGTTTTCCCGCCATTTACACCATTTTTTGTCGGTCCCGTCAAATTTCCTATGTTTACAATGTTAATTTGCCCTCGTTTTTGCATTAACATATTTACGCTTTTCCCCACATTTTACACTTTTTGAAAGCATGTTCGTGAAGAAAAATGACGTAATGTACATAAACTGACACTAGCATGGCTTTCCCCTTATAGCGCTTAAAAATTATTCGCATACGAGTTTCTTGACACTTTGCATTTATTCAAACGTATATTTCGCGTTTTGTTGTTGACTTAAAGATGCGCAGATTTGTGGCAATGTAGTTCTTCTTTTCACCAGCTTCTTTGGCAGAGCACCTGGCATGTACTCAGACAAACAGAACGGTTTGTTAACGAGAGAATAACGCTAATTTGTGGTGGTGTAGTTCGTCTTTCCTTTGGCTTCTTTGCCAGAGCGGCTGGCGTGTACTCAAACGATCAGAACCAGTTGCTTTGTTGAAGTGAGAATAAATAGTTGTGTTGTTTTTATGATACATATTTCTGATTAATAAAGAACTTTATCTGTCAAAGTTGGGTATAATAATACCCACAACCTCAAAAAAGCGATAATAGTGAGAGATGCCGATCCTATGCAAATGTCACAAAAATACTTATGCATATGTTTGTACTCTAGAACACGAATAAATTATCTAATATTGTCGTGTGAAACATCAAAAATTAAAAAAGAACGGAAATAATTAATTCCGGAAAAAGGCAGTAATTTCGAAGATGTGTTACATAGCCTGGCAGCGGCATCCAAACGATATCTATCGAAGCGGTTCAGGTAATTTTGAAGATGTGTTATAGCCCAGCAGTGGCGTCCTCGTAGATATTGAATGAAATGATGTAAGAAATTTCTACTTCCCATAAAAATACCAGTTTGCCTGGCGCTTAAAATAGCGGCATCCTCGGTTATAATGACTGAAATTACGTCAAAAATTTCTATTTCTCACAAAATTACCAGTTTGCCTGGCGTTAGAAAAAAGAGGCATCCTCGATTATAATGACTGAAATTACGTCAAAAATTTCCACTTCCCATAAAATTAACAGTTTGCCTGGCGCTTAAAATAGCGGCATCCTCGATTATAATGACTGAAATTACGTCAAAAATTTCCACTTCCCATAAAATTAACAGTTTGCCTGGCGCTTAAAATAGCGGCATCCTCGATTATAATGACTGAAATTAGGTCAAAAATTTCCACTTCCCATAAAATTACCAGTTTGCCTGGCGCTTAAAAAAGCAGCATCCTCGATTATGACTGAAATTAGGTCAAAAAATTGCACTTCCCATAAAATTACCAGTTTGCCTGGCGCTTAAAATAGCGGCATCCTCGATTATAATGACTGAAATTACGTCAAAAATTTCTACTTCCCATAAAATTACCAGTTTGCCTGGTGCTTAACATAGCATTATCCTCGATTATAATGACTGAAATTACGTCAAAAATTTCCACTTCCCATAAAATTACCAGTTTGCCTGGCGCTTAAAATAGCGGCATCCTCGATTATAATGACTGAAATTACGTCAGAAATTTCTACTTCCCATAAAATTACCAGTTTTGCCTGTCGCCTAAAATAGTAAAAATTTGGATAACCTTTATTGCATAATCAACTCCCTGGCGAGTATTTAGATGTCTATTATGTACATATATCACACAAACTACGAAAATGCAAGGCTGATCCATTAAACATATTTTATCATTTAAAACATTATTTCCTGCATTTTACATTTTCCTGCATTTTACACCATTTCACTGAAGTCCCCTGAAAAGCGTAAAAACGAGGTTCTACTGTATATAACTAGAAATGTGGAACAGCTGAGCATTAACATTTCTCTTAAATCTTCTTAAATGCTTGAAGACTCCTTGGAAAAGGTGATTATTCTTTGACTTCTGAAATTTATCACTTTTATTAAAATACTCTTAATGGTTGATACGTTGTATTTAATACAATTCAGCATAATGAATACAATGCCTACCAAACCAATTTCAATAACATTTGAATCCTGTATAATTTACATGTCATATAACATATAGATTCTTCAGTCACGAATACTGATGGAAATTCTCCAGAAAGATGATAAATTACTCTTCAAAAGAGATAATTGGCTGGCTGTACTGCCCAAAGTCACGCAAAGAAAGAAAAAGGACGACAAAATAGGACAAGCTTCCAGAACAGGGTTCCTTCATAAGGTAGGAGAGAGAGGAAGAAAGAAGGAATGGGAATAGAAGGGGAAGGTAATTCATGACCTAGGTCATGAGAATGATGTTTGAGAATTTTCTTTTTCAGTCAGTAGTTTAGTCATGATGTAACATGCAAACAAGAGTTTCTTTTCATATTTAATAATATCACTCTCACAAACTGACAAATTGAAAACCCTTAGCAAAGTCTTACTCGAAAATCAGATATCCATAATTGCCTTACAAGAAACAAGAAACTCAAATAAAGAAATCTTTGACTCCGACTGTTACCATTTTTTCAAGACCAGAGCTCAAAAACATATCCTCAATGGAGCTGTGATGCTTGGAACCACATTAGCTGCGAGAACCACAGTCCTTAACCCTTGAGCGGACGCACCTGTGTATGAAAAGCGCCAACGGCAAATAACGTTGTTGTGTACCGTTCCATTATTATCTGACAATACTAAGCTCCTACCTATTCCTGCATTTCTGTTTCAGCTAGCACAGCGAAAAGTTGCGTTGTCATAGGTTCATGTGAGCTACAGTAATTTAAAATAAACTGCAAGTGTATCATGTACAAAGTATGCCAAGTACCCAGTCATGTAAGTAATTTATCCTCCACTTATATTTCGCTTCTTTTTATGCAGATGAAATGATAACACGTAACAAAGGGGTGTATCATTGTCCAGGGCGAGATCAAAGCTGACAGACAACGAGCTTGATTGGCTACTCAACGAGGCTCCACATTTCAACACTGTACCAGGCAATGAAAATGATGATGACTCTGAGGAAGAAGAACTTATCACACAAAGTGACCACGATTCAGATTCTGATCAAGTCCACCATTCAGATGATGACTAAAGATCTACTCTCCGCTGTTGTTGTTGTTTTTTTTTTTTTTTTTTTTTTTTTTTTTTTGGTAGAGACAAAACCTGTAAACAGAATAAAATATGTCCTAATGTAACTTCAAAAACAAAAAGAAGGAATACAGGCACAGGGGTCACAAGTGAAAAACAGGCTTCACGGCCAATACTTACCCTGGAAATGATTGATGAAATTGTGAAATGCACCAACATATACATTCAATCTAAGAAAGAATGTGTACAATATTCCAGAGAAAGGGATGCTAAGAAAACTAAAAGGTGTGAAATAATGGCATTGTTCAGATTGCTGTATCTCATTGGCACTAAGAGGCAAACCACACAAATGTCATTGAACTGTGGACAGCAGAATAACAGGTATGGAGATTTCAAGAACTGTGATGAGCTAAAGAAGCCTTCTATTCCTTTCACGAGGTATCCATTTTGACGGCAAAAGTACAAGACAAGAAAGAAGAATAACTGATAAGCTTCCTGCAATAAGTGAAATATTGGATGATTTTCTGGTGAACTGCAAGAATGCTCACACTGTAGAACAATTTGTGCCAGTAGTTGAAAAGTTGCAAGCTTTGTGGGGTCGCTGTTCTTTTATTCACTATATTCCAAACAAACCAGCAAAAGACAGCATAAAGATTTTTGTTTTAGCCGATGCTAACATTCTTCTCTTGTAATATTTAATTATATTGAGGAAAACAATCTAAAGGACCATACAAAGTTTATAATTCTCCCTGTAATGTTGTAGGAAGACATATTACTCACATTGAAGACTAAGGAAGAAACATGACAATGGATAATCGGTACACTAGATATTTCTTAGCCAACTTCCTGTTTAAAAAAGCAACTAACAAGCATTGACATGTTGAGAACAAACAAACACTAGATTCCACAAGAATTTTTAGCTGGGAAATTTAGTGCTATCCACTTCTCTTTATTTGGTTTTCATTATGACACGACGATAGTTTTGTAAGTGCTGAACAAAAAAAAAAAAAAAGGGCAGTTTTATTACTTTCAATTTTGGAACCATTAATGAAGTAACAGGTAAGCCAGGAAAAGTTTTTTATTACAATATAAGAAAGGGGGGAGTCGACACAGTCGATCAACTGGGAGGTGCGTTTTCCGTCGCACAGGTGACAAGAAACTGGCCATTGTTGTATTCTATGTCCTTATGGGTACAGCAGGAATAATTCTTGAAAGATTTAGCACTTTCATATAGCCTCAGCTAGAGCTGCTATTCCTTCGCTTCCTGCCAACATTGCAACTTTGCTCAAGAAATACAAAGATCAACGTGTTGAAAGAACTGAGAAGCCTACCACCAAGAAACGAGGTCGGTGTGTGACATGTGAACAAGCAAGAAACACTTCTACTACCATAAGGCATAACTCATGCCACAGCTTTGTTTGCAAAAGACATGTAAAACCAGTGCATACATGTGAGAAGTGTAATGCCTTTCTGGAAAATATGCAGGATAATTAACTGTGTACATGCAAGGAACTAGGTGATAACTAATACTTATTCAATACACAAAGCCTTTTGTACTTTGATATTGCTATAAAATAAAGTTTTTGTTCATTATGTGCTTAACAAAAGTGTTGGAATAGATTCATATGAGAGCTGTTACCATAAAATGATATGAAATTCTTCTTTATTTGTTTACTCAACAGTAAATTAGTGATGTAAAATAAGTTTATTGTATTGTTGTTTAAATGAACTAAAATTAAACTATGATTTAGGTCATACACATTTCCCTTGGTAGCATACTGACAGCTTTTGACTACATGTGCACAAAGAGCACTGTGCGCCCGCTAGTGTTACGAAAATCAGCACGCACATTCGAGGGTTAAATCAGTCAGAAATTTTGAACCAGTGAATGACAGATTATCCATACTGACAGTCAAATAAGACAATAGAACCTATGCCCTAGTAAACTTGCATGCCCCTACAAATGATAAAGTCAGATCTGACCCGAATGAAGTAGATAACTTCTGGAGCCTGCTGGATGAAAAACTGTCTAAAATTCCTAAACACCATGTGAAACTCTTTATGGGTGACTGCAATGTCCAACTCAGCCAAGAATGAAGATACAAGAAAAGTATAGGAAATTACCCTGCCCATAGAAAACCAACCAAAATTGTCAAAGACTTGAACCCATCTGTGAAAATCACAACCTGCAGGTAATGTTGACCCACTTCCACCACCCAGAAAGTAGACCACTTGGTGATCTCCCATTCAAACCATGGAAGAGTTCCAAATAGACCATGTCGCGATCTCCAGGGGGAACAGCCCTGAAATTATGAACATCAAAGTGAAGAAAGTCACAAATGTGGCCTCAGATCATTACATATCCGTGATTTAATTCAAACCTATCCTTGCAAACACCGGAAAGACCACCACACAAATTACACATTTTGATACTTATAAACTTCGACAAAGGGTCTTGGAGTTCCAAGAAAAAGCAAGACCAAGTGACTGTGACTTCAACACCACTAAAGAGCGCCTTATAAAGGCTGCCAAAGAAGTTGCAGAAATCAAAAGCAGCAAAAAAAACATGCCTGGTGGAATGACACATGTGAATCAATCCTCAAGGAAAGGCTCACTGCATGGAAACAATACTATTCAGCTAAATTGGAAACTGACTGGAAAACCGACAAAATCCAACATGTGCAAACAGCCAGGGTGATCAGAATTGAAAATTGTAAATACGAAAAATTGCTCATTAAAAAGACGGAACAAAATTTTAAGAAGAATGAAACCAGAGAGTACTACAGAGCCTTCAAACGCAAACTGACCAGCTACAAACCGCCGTCACTATGCTTCCAGCAAAGAGGCAGTACACTGTTAACTTCAAATGAAGAAATATGTCGGATTCTAGCATACTACTTTCGAGACCTACTGAAGTGTAACAAACCTCCAAACACCCAAAAAATGCTCAAATGTTTGTAGAGTCTATGGGACTTAACTACGGGGTTATCAGTCCCTAAACTTACAAACTACTTATGAACTAGCGACAACTAAGGACGGCACAAATATCCATGCCCGAGGGGGGATTCGAACCCCCGACTGTAGTGGCCGTGCAGACCGTGACTGAAGTGTCTCAGTCCCCTCGGCCACCGCGGCCGGCCTCCAAACACCATTGAGACCAAAGAACAACTGCTCCGGTGCCCAGAGTCTAGACCACCTAACATAGATGAAATCAAGTGCCACTTTGCTCATCTCAAAACAACAAAGCCCCTTACACAAGCAAGGTAGCATTAAAGACATTAACAACTACTGAGGAATATCCCTGCTACAGGTAACATAAATTTCTCTCAGTCGCCATTCTGGAGCACTTAGAAGCCCATGTTGCAAATCAAATAGGTGAATACCAAGGGATCTTCATAAAAAGTCGCTCAACAGCCGAACAGATCTATAACCTCAAAACAATAATCAAATATTATAGTCTAAGATCCAAAAACTACGTGTCAGTCTTTGTAGACTTCAAGAAGGCATATGACTCCATAGACTGGGAGGTTCTGCTGAACATCTTAAATGAGTTCAGAGTTGACCCTTAAACTTCAGGGTTTGATTAGAGCTACCCTAACAGATACAAAAATTCAAAGTAAAATTTCTTGGGTGTCTTTTGGATTCCTTTGAGGTCAAAACAGGGGTCAGGCAAGGTGATGGCCTGTCTCCGATGCTTTTCAACTGTGTCCTTGGAAATATCTTCAGTACCTGGTGTGAAAGATTAATGAAAACCAACTATAGCCCATTACGAATTGGAACCAAACCAAAGGGAATCGAGTTACACTGCCTGGCCTTTGCCGAAGACATTGCCATTCTGTCAGACAACATAGACACCACTAGAGTTCAAATCGAACTGTTAAAAGAAATTGTTGAACGTACTGGTCTGCAAATATCATTTGAGAAAACAGAAGTCATGACCAACATTGAAGACGTCCCAGCAAAATTTCGTGCTAAATATGGGGTCATTGCACAGGTGGACAAATACAAGTACCTTGGTGAGATCATAATGAAAAATGGACTGGACAAGGAAGCGCTTAGAGAATGGATACGCAAACTAGAAACAACCTACCAAACATCCCGCATGATCTACAATAAGAAATGCCTTTCCCAAAACACTAAGATACGTGACTATGACACAGTTTTGAAGCCAGTAATTCTGTATGCACCTGAAACCTTATCCTTAAATGCTGATAGATGACTCCTCGAAGAAATGGAGAAAAAAACTGGGAAAAAAAGGTAAGTCCTTCCACTCCTGGGATTGGAACGACTCCTTTTCCACTTCCTTATAACCTATATCCTTACCTTTTTCCTCTCCTTTCTTTCTCTTTTCCTGACGATGCGATCAACGATTGCGAAAGCTTGTATGTGTGTTTGTGTGTATTTTATTTGTGTCTGTCGACCAGCCTGTCTTTTGGGTAAGTCATCCGTTTTCTATTTTTTATATTTGTTTAACCCACCAGGAAAGTTTCCTTCTATAATTTTCGTATATATATACCTCTTAATCTTGATGATCCTGGTCATAACTTAAGAACAAAGTGGTGAAATTTTTGTACTTTTGATGGTCTTTGGCATGTATGTAAGAACATCAATGTGAGTGAAGTTGCAGGTAAAAGCTAGTAAATAATAATAATAATAATAATAATAATAATGTACGTGGAATATTGTTATTGAGGAACAACAGTCAGTTATTGTCTTATTGTTTAAGTTCAATTCACCACATTCCAGTGAATTTCTCTTGAGGGTCATAAACTATTATACGTGCTGACATAGATGGTTTAGTAGATATAGGGACACTGTGATGTAAAATTTGCAGAAAAGAAAACATATGTCGTAGCAAGGCACAAAGTCTGTAGGATACACAATGTCAGTGAAATGAGGAAAACTTTTAATAATGGAAAGTCCAGGTTGGAATTAATAATATAGTAATAAGGACAGTTTACAACTCACCACAAAGACATAGTGATGAGCTGCGACAGGCACATACAAAAGACACACACATAATAACACTTTTAGCTATCAGCCATGGCCTTCTTCAGAAAATAGAAAATAAAGCCATAGTCGATAGCTGAAAGTGTTGTATGTGTGTGTCTTTTGTATGTGTCACGTCTTTGCGGTGAGTTGTAAATTGAGGGAGAACATTTTCTTTTTCCAATTGTTTTGATAACTGGGTGATGAATTTGCCTTTTATCTTTTCATATCTGTAGTTGAAACTTCAACTAAAAAGGGTGGTGAGTTGTCTTACACAAACCAAATTCAAATAGCAAGTCATACAAAAAGTTTGATCAGCACATTAGGAAGGTATAATCCAGTAGATTATCTATGTCAATGCCTATGGTGTTACATGGCCTCCAGGAAAAAGATAAATTAATTCAAAAACATTTAACCCCTTCACTTACAGTGATGGGTACAGCCTTCATACTAGCTCACTGTATTGCAATACAATGATAGGTGACAGCACTGCAAAAGCGGCATCCAGTGTTTCTGTAGGTCTGTGCTTTCTGTAATGATTCTGCCAACATATCACTACATTTGAGATAGAAAGCCTAAATAGGCTATCTGGTGCGTTAAACTGAAGCAATAATTCTAGCTTATATGTGATTCATTACCAGAGCCCTACGAAGCAGAAGTCACGAAAATTAGGCGATGGGACGATGGGAAACTGTAAGTACACAACAAACAGCAGCATGTCAAAGTAGTTCAGCCATGTGACAAGAAAGTGTTCTGTTGTACTTTCAAAGGTGTCTCATTGGGACTGGGACAATGTAGCTAATTAGCCTCTATTTGGATGATTTAATCATATATCAATTATTCTCAAAAAATCGTAAGTGAATGGGTTAATTCCACTAGTCAGTGAAGCATAGTAAACTGAACTTATACAGGGAGACAATCAGCGATCATCCCATATGTGTTCAATATTTATTGCAACATTTCATGTACTTTATTTGTTGCTATTATCATCATTAGTATTCTTTATTATTGTTTCTTTAACAATGAGGTCATCAACAGTTGCAGTAAAAATTACAAATATCACAACAATAATACAATGAAGAGCCAAATAAACTGGTACACCTGGCTAATATCACATTAGAGCTGCCACAACATGTTGTGGCATGGACTCAATTAATGTCTGATGCATCCTGTATCCATAGGTGTACGAGTGGTGGAGTTATTTTCTGAACAGCATGTTGCAAGGCATTACAGATATGTTCAATAATGTTCATGTCTTGGGATTTTGGAGGCCAGTGGAGGTGTTTTAATTCAGAAGAGTGTTCCTGGAGCCACTCTGTAGCAATTCTGGACATTTGGGATGTCGCATTGCGCTGCTAGTATTGCCTAAGTCTGTCGGATGCACAACGGCCATGAATACATGCAGGTGATCAGCCAGGATGCATAAATATATGTCACCAGACAGAAGCATATCTAGACATATCAAACGTCCCATCTCACTCCAACTGCACATGCCCCACACCATTACACAGCCTCCAGAATCTTGCATAGTCCCCTGCTGACATGCAGGGTACACGGATTCATGAGGGTGTCTCCATGCCCATACACATCCATCTGCTTGATCAACAGTCCAATGTCTGTCAGCAAGCAAACATGAGTGGGCCTTCACCTCCAAAAGCTCATGTTGATGATGTTTCATTGAATGGTTCAAACCCCCCTCCCCACCACCCAAGGGGCTTGCAGTTATTTCGCGAGTACGTGCGTAGCAAGTATGGTGTGCCTGAGCTAATGTAGACGTCTCTTTCCTCCCTGGACTGCATTTCCTTTCACTTCCCCTCCTTTCCTATCCTCACTCCTTCCCCTCCCCACTGGAGGACTGTTGACCTTAGCAGTTTGGTCCCCCCAAATGGTTCACACGTTGACACTTGTTGGTAGCCCAGCGTTGACAGCCATAGCAATTTGTGGAAGGGTTGCCCTTCTGTCATGTATAACGATTCAGTTTGGTCAATGTTGCACCCATTCTTGCAGGATCTTTTTCCATATGCAGCAATGTACGAGATTTCATGTTTTACCAGATTCCCAATACTAACAGTGCACTTATGAAATGGTCATATGGAAAAATCCCTATTTCATTGCTACCTCGGACATGGCATCTCCCACCTCTTGTGCGCTGACTATAACACTATGCCATACTTACTTAAATTGTGCCATTGTAGCAGCAGTAACTAATCTAATACCTGCAAGACACACCTGTTGTCTAATAGAGATGTTACTGACTGCAGTGCCCTCCTCTGAGTATTTACGTATCTCTGTGTTTGTATATACATGCCCTGCACATGAAGAATCATGTGGTTCAAGATATCAAAACAAGTTTACTTATAGCACTATGGTGTATGAAAAATACCCAAATATTACAATAAGATACGAAAGTAACTTGTCCACAGTGTGTCACCTTAACGGAATATGTAAACAAGTCAATAGGGCTGAAGGAATCCTGAGAGGCCTCATTTATATCAGTTACAGCATCCAAGGTGCATTGGAGCATGACATGTTAACTCAGTCACAGCAGTCAGAGAGAACATCAAAATCCAATTTCATACTGCTAAGTACTATTCAGCTGTGATGTGGCAAAATTTAACTTCAGCAACTACCCTGGAAAACCAATTTCCCTTAAACCATTTCAACCAAGAAAAATTGGTTGTAGAGAATAAAAATTGCTACGTAGGAAATAATTTCTTCCAAAACTGACAAAATTTTAATACTAATGAACATGAATTCCAAAATTACAAATCAATGAATTTATAACACATGGGTTAAACTGAATTTTGTCCTTTTTCTCAACTTATAGATAGAGAACAACTAGTACAGTCAATGAATGCATTGTAGACTGCATGGAATATGCGAGAATTTTTGACTTAATATAATAATGGAAAGTCCAGGTTGGAATAAATAATATAGTGAGGACAGTTACAACTCACCGCAAAGACGTGGCGACGAGATGCGACAGGCACATACAAAAGACACACACATACAACACATTCAGCTATCGGCCATGGCCTTCCTCAGAAATAGAGCACTCACGCAATCACACAGGCACACAACACAGTCATACAACCATCACCTCCGACTGCCACACTTCGAATCACGCTCTGCAGCGAATCGGGGACGGGAGGGGAGGGGGAGGGGATAGAAAGGTTACGTCACGGTGGTGACGTGGTGGTGGTGACGTAACCACCACCGTGACGTAACCTTTCTATCCCCTCCCCCTCCCCTCCCGTCCCCGATTCGCTGCAGAGCGTGATTCGAAGTGTGGCAGTCGGAGGTGATGGTTGTATGACTGTGTTGTGTGCCTGTGTGATTGCGTGAGTGCTCTATTTCTGAGGAAGGCCATGGCCGATAGCTGAATGTGTTGTATGTGTGTGTCTTTTGTATGTGCCTGTCGCATCTCGTCGCCACGTCTTTGCGGTGAGTTGTAACTGTCCTCACTATATTATTAATTTTTGACTTAAGCTCTTCATTAGGGATAGTTAGGAGGTGAACATACTCAAAGTCCCCACCCCTAGGGGGTGAGCTAAAGCGGGGAGGGGGGTGGAAAGGTACCATTTTTTGGTTTCCGCTTATATCTCGAAAACGGTTGGCTTTACGAAAAAAAATGTTGCAAATAAAAGTGAAAGATAAATGAATTTCCTATAAAATTGTTTATATACATATGCATCGAATTTCCAACGGTTTTCGAGATATACGTTATTGAAAATCGACAGTTTCGGAATAAATCTACTTTACCTCACTAATTTTGTCAAATACTTACTTCTAGTGACTCACTCGATCGTTTCACCGAATATTTGTCTGAAAGAAAGTTGTAGAGCATTAAATATCCTTCAATTTGATATGCACATTTGCTACCTTATCTTCAGCCAATCAGAAGTTACATCATTTATAAGATGTGCACTCAGTTTCGACGTCACTCCTGAAATGAGTGTTCTGAGGAGTTGTGACGGTTTTATTTTACGAGCTACGTCGACATCCTCTCCAAAAACAGCAATCGAGGAATTATGTTGATAGCTGTCTCCACAATATCATCGTCAGCATCTCCTGAAGCTTGAAGGCCATGTATCCCATTTTTCTGTAGATGCATAATCAACAGGTTTATCATCTGATTCTTATTGTTAAATTTCGAGAGGAAATCCTCTTGCTTCACTGTAATTTTAGTTTCCAGACTGACATTCATTTCCCCACACCTCCTGAGCCGATATCGTCGGCTTTGTTCAGATGCTTTTATACTCTCTGATATATCAGAGTACCCCCCCCCCCCCCCCAAAAAAAAATCTAACATAGCCATTGCAACCTGATGTAATTTTTCAACATTCAGTATGTATCAGACGGATGTCCAAACCTTCTAAAGATGAGCCATTGCTATCTTCCCTTTCTATATAGCTTTGATGACTGATAGTATTCCTTTTTTTGTCAGTGTGTGAACACCTGGTCCATCTAGTGTTTCATGAAAAACACTGAGTAGCCCGAAAAGCCGGCTCACAATACCGACCGCTTGGCGATCGTTTGAAGTGAACAGAAGTAATAAGTGAGTGAGAACACTCCATTTCACTCACCCCCCAACCAGTGACAGGCCTTCGATGTTCCTCGTGGGGCTTCCCCATCGTTAACCCTCTCCCGGGCGTCAGGTACTGACGACCTTGACAACATGTCCACTGCAGGCAACAATAAATGAGCCTCAACTCTTCCGCCTTAGAAAAACAAAGATGTTGCGTTGAATGCACATTTTTTTCATTCTGAATCACTTTCAGTGCTTGTAAATACTTTAATTGTATGATTCACAATTTTATCATAAAAGTTACAATTATAAAAGATGTTCTGTTTCAATAGCAAGTACCTTCTTGTCATTGTTAAACTTTTGTTATTTACCACGCTAGCACGTTTCGTAATATAAAATCGTCACAACTCCTCAGAACACTCATTTCAGGAGCGACGTCGAAACTGAGCGCACATCTTATAAATGATGTAACTTCTGATTGGCTGAAGATAGGTAGCAAATGTGCATATCAAATTGAAGGATATTTAATGCTCTACAACTTTCTTTCGGACAAATTTTCTGTGAAACGATCGAGTGAGTCACTAGAAGTAAGTATTTGACAAAATTAGTGAGGAAAGTAGATTTATTCCGAAACTGTCGATTTTCAATAACGTATATCTCGAAAACCGTTGGGAATTCGATGCATATGTATATAAACAATTTTATAGGAAATTCAATTATCTTTCACTTTTATTTGCAACATATTTTTCGTAAAGCCGGCCGTTTTCGAGATATAAGCGGAAAACCAAAAAATGGTACCTTTCCACCCCCCTCCCCGCTTTAGCTCACACCCTAGGGGTGGGGACTTTTAATATGTTCACCTCCTAACTATCCCTAACGAAGTTCTTAAGTCAAAAATTCTCACATATTCCATGCACTCTACACCCCTCTTTTGAGCACTCATTGACTGGACTAAATTCAATTTGTCAACTGTTTTTAGTCTATAATATATTTAATAGATGCATAATAACTTGCAATAACTGCTGAGTTTCTCCATGGAAATATTATAATAAATTCTATCACTAAAGGTAAAAAATTTATGTAACACCACACATGGTCACAAAAATGACGCAATTGTAATAAAAAATTGTGACACAAATAATAAATTTACCTTGTTTCATTTCTGGAAGAATAGATGACATATCTTTTTCAGGCACACTTTCCATGTTGGCCTGCCGACACAAAGCCTCTTGAAGTTCCTGCAGTTCCTCTAGACCATCGTCACTAATCCCTGGATCCATTCCTTCTGCACTCGCTCCAAGTCCATCGAGCTGTAGCAGGTCACCCAGTCTTTCAATCAGTTCAGGGGGCAAACTTGCAAGATCAACAGCAGCATCAGCATCTGCCTCTAAGTCTGGTGGTACAGTGGGCTCTGTGGATTGTACGGTGTTACTGCAGTCACGTCTGAAACGGGCCTCTGCCAACCGCCGCATGTGTCGTGTCCACGCTGTACGGTGCTCATTTACGAGATGGCATAAAGCGTGCTGTACGCGACGCGACTGTGTCGGATTGTCAACTAAGTCTCGTACACTGGAAGCACCCATTGCTAACAGTTTACGCATGACATTTCGTTTTAAAGTATCAACAGCGGCACCGGGGACACGAGGTTCTGCTGTCGGAAGTGCTGGTGGAGACTGAAGTGACGCTGAACGTGCACGAGGATGGGCAGGCACCGCTGAGCAAGATTCAGATGAACGTCTCGGTCGTTCCATTCGTGTAGTATTTTGAGCTTTTGGAACAGCAGAATCTTTCGGATTGGTTACTGCATTAACATTTCCCTCTGTGTTTTCTGACTCTGATTGTGACACTTCTTTTTCGGGCACATTTTCTCTCATCTCTTTATCCATCACAGTTTCACAATTTTCAGAAATTTCTTTGTCATGCAAAATGTCCCTTACTGGCTCAACATGATCCACAGATATCAAGCCTCCTTCATTAACCAATGTGTTATAACTACCCTCCTGTTTCTGATGCAAGTCTACAGACTGAGAATTCTTATCAATTTTCAAATCATTTGTTTTATCCTCTGGTTGTACATTATTACTGGTATTGTTTTCCAGATTTGTGTTTTGTTCACAATCTTCAGATAATGCAGGATCTACTTCTGCCTCTGTTTTACATTTTGTACTCATAGTTTCTTGTTTTTCTTTCTTGCCCTCTGCAGAATCAACAGCTTTTTCAGCATGTGATTCATCATCAGACGAGTCATCTATTGCAACCTGTAAAAAGTACAAAGAAATTTATTTTACACTCACATGACCTCAATAAAACTGATGAACTTTTCCTGAAGCCAGAAAAAAAAGCACAACAAAAAATTGAATGTTTATACATAATACCTACAAAATCACTTGACAATGTTTACAATAACAAATAACTGCACTGACTATACACAATGTTCAGAGAGAAATGTCAACTCTTAATGTAAAGTGTAAAGCAAGTACACATCTGTTATTACACACACACACACACACACACACACACACACACACTAGGCTGCGCTCCCTGCCATTGCTACATATCAAGCATCAATATCTAAGCTACAACACACTGCAGATTCCTATTATCAGTCACATTACAATCAGTACTAGTTGCAAGTATGCTTCTGAATATTTCTCAAGCAGACAGAATGCCTTTAGTGGCAAATGACATACCTTCTTATGAATTGATTTTGTTGTGTTTCCTGATTTTGGATTCCTCCCCCCCCCCCTCCCCCCCCCCCACACACACACACACGTGGGCCATACACCACCTAGGCATTAGGCTATGCATTGAGACACACTGCCAGTTGTGCACCACAATCAAGCACAGGCTACACACACACACACATCTCCACTAGTGACATCTACTGCTGACTTTGTCTTTACAGTATCATGAACTTGTCAGGTATCAGAGCCTGCCATCGTTGTCATATGAAAGCTGAAAGAGTTGCTGGTTCTCTCACTATATTGTTTCGATGTCACATTGGGATGTATGCGAATATTCTTGTTGATGTCACTCTGTGATCCTACTTATTATTATTGTATCAGCATAGTTATCACTCCATGATTCAAGACATTCAGTTGTTACCACATTCAAGACTTTTAACCACCACTCTGAAAAACAGTATCTGTTTTACACCAATGCATTTCCTTGACTCCCTCATCACAACTAGAAGAGAATGGGCACAAGTCTGATGAAACTGAAATTAAGTTTTGAAATAAGAAATTTTCTGATAGTAAAACATGAAAGAGTATTGGCAGACATAACTACTGATGAATTACAGCAATACTATGGAGTAGCTATCATGAATAACACCGAAAATTTGTTCAAAATGAGATAGGCATTATGGGCTTCCGTTCTTCCATAAACTCTCAACTAAAACAAACTAACATATCAAACAATGGAAAGTCCAGGTTGTAATTTAACAATATTATGAGGATAGTTTACAACTCACCACAAAGACACACACACAACCTAGCTTTCAGCCAATAGCCTTCACCAGAAAAAAGAATATGTGGCTACTATCATTCATTGAATCACACAGGCACACTTCACAGACACACAAAAGTTATCTCCGGCTGCCGCGTTATGACTCAAATAATGATGATTTTAAAGTAAACTCATTGAATCAGGTATCTAAATTATACAGTATTTTGAAAACCAAAATCACTGAATATATATAAATATGATGTCTGTTCTTTACAGCAATGAACTCTACCATCAAATGAACACTCCACTGCATCAAACATGCAGGATTACAACATAAAAAATGGCATGTAAACATACCTGAATCCAAATATTCAAATACCAACAAAAATGCTATTATAAAATTTTGACGTTGACAGAACAAAATTACGAGAAATTAAATAGATAAAATATTTGATATGAATATTATAAAGGAAAAATTCCTAGCAGGACAAATATATATAAAAAGTAGATGAAGTGCACTTATCAGGCAAAGGAGCACAGGTATTGATAGTAACACAAATAAAACACACATACACATAAACGCTAGCTTTCACAGCCTAGCTGCTTCTTTAGGCGGAAGGGAAGGGAAGTGAAGGGAGGGGAGGGGAGGGGAGGGAAGGGAAGGAGAGGAGAGGGAACAGAAAATGCCTGAAGAAGCAGCTAGGCTGCAAAAGCTAGCATTTATGTGTATGTGTATGTGTGTGTGTGTGTGTGTGTGTGTGTGTGTGTGTTTTATTTATGTTACTATCACTACATGTGCTCCTTCACCTGGTAAGTACACTTCATCTACTTTTTATATAGATAAAATATTTGTATACACAATATTTTTAATTGTAAATATTGTAATTACCACCCCCATGAACCACAGACATTGCCGAGGTGGGGTGGCTTGCGTGCCTCAACGATGCAGAAAGGTAGGAAAATGAGGAGATGGGACTTAGATAAATTGAAGGAACGTTAAGTTCTGGAGAATTTTGGAGGGAGATTTAGGCAACAATTGACAGAAACAGGGAGAAATAAAACAGTAGAAGAGGAATGGGTAGCATTGAGCAGCAGAGGACAAAATAGGTAGAAAGGCAAGACCTACAAAAAATCCTTGGATATCACAGGAAATACTAAATTTAATTGATGAAAGGAGAAAATATAAAAATGCAGTAAATGAAACAGGCAAAATGGAGTACAGACGACTAAAAAATGAGATTGACAGGAAGTGCAAAATGGCTAAGCAGGAGTGGCTAGAAGCCAAATGCAAATCTGTAGAAGAATGTATAAGAAGGGGAAAAGTAGATACCGCCTACAGGAAAATAAAAGAGACATTTGGGGACAAGAAAAGCAACTCTACGAATATCAAGAACTCAGATGGGAAACCAGTTCTCAGCAAAGAAGGGAAAGCTGAAAGGTGGAAAGAGTACATAGAGCAGCTCTACAAAGTAAATGAACTTAGAGACGATGTTGTAGGAAGGGAAGAGGAAGTAGATCAAGATGAAATAGGAGATACTATACTGAGAGATGAATTTGACAGAGCCTTGAAAGACTTAGGTCGGAACAAGGCCCCAGGAGTAGTTGACATACCCTCAGAGCTATTAAAGTGTTTGGGAGAGCCAGCCATGACAAGACTATTTGAACTGGTGTGTAAGATGTATGAGACAGGCAAAATAACCTCAGACTTTAAGAAAAATGTAATAATCCCCATTCAAAAGAAATCAGGTGCAGACAGGTGTGAAAATTACAGAACCATTAGTTTGATAAGTTATGGTTGCAAAATTTTAACAGTAATTATCTACAGGAGAATAGAAAAGCTGGTAGAAGCTGACCTCGGGGAAGATCAGTTTGGATTCAGGAGGAACATAGGATCCCGGGAGGCAATACTTACTTTATGTCTTATCTTAGAAGACAGATTAAGGAAAGGCAAACCTACTTTTTTAGCTTTTGTAGATTTGGAGAAAGCATTTGACAATGTTGACTGGAATACACTCTTTCAAATTCTGAAGTCAGCAGGGGTAAAATATAGGGAAAGGAGAGTTATTTACAACTTGTACAAAAGCCAGACCGCAGTTATTAGACTCGAAGGGCATGAAAGGAAAGCATCAGTTGGGAAGGGAGTAAGACAGGGTTGTAGCCTTTCTCCGATGTTATTCAATTTATACATCGAGCAGGCGGTGAAGGAAAGCAAGGAAAAATTTCGAATAGGGATTAAAGTTCAGGGGGAAGAAATAAAAACATTGCATTTTGCTGATGACATTGTGCTTCTGTCAGAGACAGCAGAGGACCTGGAAGAGCAGTTGAATGGAATGGACAGTGTGTTGAAGAGAGAATATAAAATGAACATTAACAAGAGCAAAACAAAAATAATGGAATGCGGTCTTAGAAAATCAGGCGATGCTGAAGGAATTAGATTAGGTAATGAAACAATGAAGGTGGTAGATGACTTTTGTTACTTGGGTAGTAAAATAACATGTGATGGTCGTAGAACAGAGGATATAAAATGCAGAATGGCAATGGGAAGAAAAGCATTTTTCAAAAAGAGAAATTTGCTAAAATCTAATATTAATTTAAGTGTAAGGAAGTCTTTTCTGAAGGCATTTGTGTGGAGTGTTGCCTTTTACGGGAGTGAAACATGAATGATAAGCAGTGCAGACAGGAAGAGAATAGAGGCTTTTGAAATGTGGTGCTACAGAAGAATGCTGAAGATTACGTGGGTAGATCGCATAACTAATGAAGAGGTACTGAACAGAATTGGTGAGAAAAGGAATTTTTGGCATACCCTGACTAAAAGAAGGGATCACTTGGTAGGACACATTCTTAGACATCGAGGAATCGTAAATTTAGCATTGGAGAGAAGTTTGTGGGGTAAAAATCGCAGAGGGAGACCACGAGACGCGTATAGTAAGCAGATTCAAATGGATGTGGGTTGTCGTTCTTATGAGGAGATGAAAAGATTGCTCAGGATAGAGTAGGGTGGAGGGCTGCATCAAACCAGTCTCTGGACTGAAGACCATAATAATATAATTGTAATTATTTGCGTTTTGTTTCATAAAATTAATTCTTAAGAAAACTTGTCTGATTTGTAAAGCTACAAAAATTAAAACATGAGAGACTTGGCCTGTGATGAACAAATTGTTTGCAAAAAAATCCTGAAATGTAACTATGTTTCCTGTAATTACAAAACATGAGGAGATAAATGCTTTCTCCTCTGTGTCTGTGAAGCATGTGCAATTAATGAATTTATTGCCAAGATCCATGGTTGAAATATGATTTGTAACATTTTTGTAACCTTAATAAAAGTGGCATATGCGAACAGAACTTCCTGTTGGAAAGTGAGTCAGGATACACTGATTAGTGAATTCTGTTCCTGTGCCTTATGCTAAAAGCTTGCCAGCATCCAGAAGTAAAAAGATGATAATATTCAACAATATAAAAAGATGTAAACCTACAGCTTAGCTTTTGGCTTCAGCCTTAAACAGAAAAAGTGCAAACACACACAGTCATCATCTCTGGCTTCTGCGTTCCAAATAATGTGCCTTCTCTCCCATTCACTTCAAGTGGTCTTCCTCAACCCAACTTGATATATTCTTGGATATTAACCTCCATCTCACTGAAGACTACATCTATACCACCTTCCATATTCAACCCACAAAAAGTAGATAATTATGACAGTTACCATTCCTTCCACATTAAAAAGTGCCCTCCATAACAGCCTACCCACACATGGATGGTGTATTTCAGTGACTAGAACTCCCTTGCTCAATATGGAGATCTCCCAAAGGACTTTACAGGCAGACACTATCTTCCAAACCTAGACCACAAACATTTTCTGTGCAGTATCTCCCCAATCCTCCCTCCACCCTCAAAAACTGTCTACAAATGAGCACCCTGCACTCATCATCCAATACCACCCTGGACTGGAACAACTAAACCACATCTTTTCTTCAAGGCTTGTTTTCTGTCATTATGCCTTGAAACAAAAACATCGCACCCAAGATCATCACCACCCCTCCCCCAAAGTGGTGTTCCATCACTCACCCAACCTCCACAACATCCTAGCCCATCCACATGTCACCCCCAACCACAGACCCTTTGCACAGAGATCATATGTCTGTGGAAGACCCCATTGCAAGATCCGCCAAATCCACACAGCTATCATTTCCTATTCTAGCCTCATCACAGGCTTATACTACACAATCAAAGGTTGGACCACCTGTGAAAGCAGCCATGTGATTTACCAACTGTACTGCAATAAATACACAGTGTTTTATACTGGTATGACCTCCAAGCAACTGCCCATTAGAATTAACGGCCACAGCCAAACTGTGGTAAAAAAAAAAAAAAAAAAAAAAAAAAAAGTAGACCAACTTGTGACAAACATGTAGCTGATCATATGCTTGATTTCAACAGCTGCTTCACAATGTGAGCCATCTGGAACCACCCCTCCACCACCAACTTTAAAGAATTACACACATGGGAGTTATCCTTACCGTACATTTTCTGGTCTCAAAATCATCCAGACCTCAATCTACAGTAACCGATTTTCCCCACCTCCTTCACACCCTGCATACAGCCACAAAGGACCACCTCTCGTATAACCCAGTACCATTCAGGACAGGAGCAGTTAAACCAAATTCTTTGCCATGACTTCAACTACCTTTCCTGCCCTGAAATGAAAAATACTGGACTCATTATCACTCTCCCCCTTCCACTGGTCACAAGACCTACGTCCTTGTCCATCCCTACACCATCCCTGCTCCCAACCCCTTTTCCCATGGATCAAATCTCTCCAATAAACTTAGATGCAAAACCTGTCCTATCCACCATCCCAACTACACCTACTCCAGTCCTGTCACATGCATTTTCCCTATTCTATAAAAGGCAGGGCAGGGCAGGGCAACCTGTGAAAGCAGTCATGTGATCTACAAACTGAGCTGCAACAAGTTTTCATCTTTCTGTGTGGGCACGACCAGTAACACGCTGTCTGTCTGCATGAATGGTCATCGTAAAACTGTGGTCCAGAGACAGAGCATGCAGCCGTGTATAATATGGCTCACTCGAATGACTGCTACACAGCCTGTGCTGTATGGATTCTTCCCACAAACACCTGATTCTCTGAAATGCACAGGTGGAAACTCTCCCTAAAATATATCCTACACTTCCACAATCCCCCAGGCCCAAACCTTTGCTACTTCCTGCTCCCACCACCCTGCCCTCCTCTCCCCTGCCCACACTCTAGCCTCACGTACGCCTTCCATTCTGCCACACATTTCAGTCCCTCCCCTTCCCTTCCTCCCTGTCAGTCAGACAGCACCGGCGTATTCCCCCACCCCCACTGTGCATCCATCCCCTCCTTCCCCTTTTCATACTGCCTCCTCACCCCCACCACTGGCTGCATTCACCTCAGCTGTCCTAAGTCTCACAGTCTGGCTACAGGAGTCAGAAATGGCGGTGAAGTGTGCGCATGTGTTTCTCTCTCTGATAAAGCCCGTAATTGTTGAAAGCTTTGTCATAAGTTGTATCTGTTGTGTGTTCCTTTCTGCAGCTCATCAGGACGTGTCTGTGGTAAATAGCAACTTATTCTTATAAATATTGTTGACTCCTCCCAGAAATTTCCATTGTTTGCTATCATCCTGATAATTTATACAACTGGGAACAAACACAGTTAACTGCTCCAGGAAATAATGAAATATTGTATGTGTTTTAGCAACACACAGAATGCGCTGTGGTTGGTATGAGTCTGAAAGGTTTGTTGCCTAACAAAATTCCCTTAGATTCTTCATCTAAGGAGATTTGGTGATATGCTTCAGGCAAGATGATCCTGGAGAAATAATGTTCCTCAGCAAGTTTGGCAAGAAGCTCATCCTCACAAGGCAGTCACAGTAACCTTAAAGTTATCACACAGTCTCAGTTTCTCTTTCAGCTTTTGTAAGATTACTGGGGAGATGAACACTCGCTGAAGATTTAGCGGACTGAGTAGCTCCAGTTGGTGTCAATCTATCAAGTTCTCTTGTAACTAATCAAGTGGAAAGTCGTTGGTGCCATTGCAACAGAACCCAAGTCCAGGAAGTTTGCAAGTCCACTGCTACATCAATTTCCACTAACATTTGCAGGTCCTAAGGATGAGAAGGACAAATTTTGGACAGTCTGGACGCCCTCCTTCGATCAATTCCCCAGGATGAGTCTGTTATTGTTGGAGGAGATTTAAATGATGTCGGATATCACCAAGTAGGATATGATGCCATGGAGAACATGGGTTTGGTGTGCGGAACAATGAAGGATGTCAGATACTTGATTTTGCAGAAGCCCACGATCTCATTGTGACCAACATGTATTTTAAAAAGAGAACAACACACCTGGCTACTTATACAAGTGGAGATCACTTATTGGCTAGTTCGTCAACAAGATATGAGACTAGTAATGGATATCAAAGTAATTCCGTATGACAGCATCATCCCTCAACACTGACTGCATGTGCTCGATATTCGTAAGAATGTTACACAACCCAAACCTAAACCTAAGACTGGGCCTGAGCAAATTAAGTGGTGGCGAATGAATACTAAATGAAACGAGTTGATAACAGCCTTGGCAAACTTCTCCTGGAAGCCTGATCAGCCGGTTGAAGACATGTGGAAAGATGCTGTAGAACAAATACATCAAGCAGTGACAAAAACATAGGAAAAAAGACACCTGGACGAAAATTCATTGACAAACAAACCTGGTGGTGGACAAATGAAGTTGAGCAAGCAATCAGGAGAAAAAAATGGCATAGAAGACTTGGTGGAACTCACGTCTTGATACTGATCTCCAGAAATATCGCAACCTGAGATCAGCAGCAAAAAGAGCAGTAGCTGCAGCAAAAGACCATTATTACCAGACACTATATGAACAGCTTGTCCCATTGTGGGGAGAAAACAATACCTACTGTCTTGCTAAGTCCCGTCACCATTCAACTCGGGACATTGGACAAGTCATGCACATCAAGGGAGCCGATGGCAAACTGCTACTAGATAAAAAAGCTATTCTTCAGTGTTTGACCAACTACTTTCATAACATCAGCAACAAAGAATTTGATCCTACCCTTGGACCTGGCCCTCAATTAGATCTGAGGAAGTAATGCTTCCCATCAGCAAGATGAAAAACGGAACAGCAACTAGCCCAGATTAACTACCAGCAGAAATCTGGAAAATGCTCTTCAACCGAATCATCGCCGAAAAACAACTTCCACATGTATGGACAACTAGCAAAACAGTTACAATCTCGAAGGGAAAAGCAGAGATAAATGAAAACTCGACATATTGTCCTATTCGACTCGTCTGTCACACATTTAAAATATTTGGATGTGTACCTGATAGCAGACTCAGAAGTATTGTCTTGCAACACCAAACCAGTGCAGATTTGTTAAGGGATGCAGTACTATTGACGCTATCCATGACACACTTTTTGATGGAAAAGCACAGAGAGAGACAGAAGAGTGTACACCTGGCATATCTAGACCTACTGTCCATTTCATAATCATTGACCCCTGACTTTGAGCTCATATTCTGGTCACATCGCACGCCGAACATCAATGTTTTGTACCTCGTCGGAATCACTGAAATGTCTACTTTTATTTGGTGTATGAA
Organism: Locusta migratoria; assembly: GCA_026315105.1. Taxonomy (NCBI): domain Eukaryota; kingdom Metazoa; phylum Arthropoda; class Insecta; order Orthoptera; family Acrididae; genus Locusta; species Locusta migratoria. The sequence continues at coordinate 147,466,161 of CM048744.1, forward strand.
TATCACATTTTATTTTAAAAGGGGATGACATATGCAGTAATATTTAAGAAAAAGTGTGCTTTTTCTGGATTTTCCCGGCAAATGTCAACTTTAAGGATGCACAGAAATCAGACCGTAATTAGGAGAAAGTTCCTTTTCACAGTTTAAAGATCCAACCTCCTTCTATTTACAGACGGAGTTTCGTTATTTTCTGATTAGTCATTTTGTCCTAATAATGGTAGGCATAGACTGCTGCAGTTCGCCTAAAGATGATACGTATTAACAAGATGAAAAATGTAAATGCAAGCTCTGTCCTTGCTTTTCACAGCTGTTATATTTTTATGCTCATAAATCTGCACCAAGCGCTAATATCACATCATTAATTTACTTGCTTTTTCATTCGTATGCGCTACGTGCTCACATGTGCTGTGTTGCCAGTCCTTCACTGTTCATTGTTGCAGTGAGTACATCGAGGCTTTCCATCATGCAGGAAATTTGTGCTCCCGTTTGCTGTTGTGTATTCGTGTCAGACAGTGCTCATAACATAATTAGTTGCATTGTAAATTGTACTTGTGTGAGATCATGCATCATTTACGGACCAATGTTTGGCCAACAAAACGACTAATCAGAAAATAACAAAACTCCCTCTGTAAATAGAAGAAGGTTGGATCTTTAAACTGTGCAAAGGAAAACTTTCTCCTAATTACGGTTTGATTTCTGTGCATCCTTAAAGTTGACATTCGCCAGAAAAAGCATGAATTTTTTAAAATATTACCAAGTATGTCGTCCCTTTTAAAAATAAAATGTAATATTCATGCACCAAATGAAAGTAGACATTTCAATGATCGGGACGAGGTATAAAACATTGATTCGTTGTGCGATGTGACCAGAATATGGGCTCAAAATCAGGGGTCAAACATTATGAACTGGACAATAGAAAAGGTTTTTGACCGTATCCCACATGATCTTATCTGGCAAGCTCTTTGTTGTCATGGCGTCCCTGAAGAGTATGTAAGCTGGGTGCCACTTCTGTACCGCAATTCAACTAGTGCTGTTCGGAGTCCTGTTGGTATCTCTCCACTGTGGGTGTTCATCAATGTTCTGCCCTTTCACCTATACTATTCATCCTCTGCATGGATTCGGCAACAGCTGACATATAGACTTCACATCTGTGGACCACTTTTTATGTCGATGTAGTACTTGCTGAACAAACCCACCCAGAACTCCAACACCAGGTCCGAATGTGGAAGGACAGACTGGCTGAAAATGGACTGAAGCTCAATGTCCAAAAGACTGCATACTCAGAATGCGGCACCCAAACGAGAGGCACTGAAAGTATCGGGGAAGAAGACCTGAAGAAGATGATGCATTTTAAGTACCTGGGGTCTGATGACACCTCAGACTGCGACACTACTCTTGATACTCGCACAAGAGTGAATGCAGCTTGGGTCAAGTGGAGAAAGGTCTCTGGAGTCCTCTGGGATAAAAAGATGCCTCAACATCTAAATGCAAAAGTTTACAAAAGTATGGTTCGGTTGGCAAAAATGTTTGGGACTGAGTGTCGCCCTATGACAAAAAAAAGGAGCAAATGTTACAATATAATGGAGATGAAGATGCTTTGTTGGTCTATGGGGCTGACCCTACGTGATCATGTAAAAAATACAGAAGTCCGGCAAAAGTTTGGTGTGGTGCCCACCACAGACAAACTGAGGGAAGCCTGTCTTTGCTGGTACGGCCACGTCATCAGAAAGCAGCACTCCACATCTAGCCAGGAGGGACAAGACCACGAGGAAGAGTGGAAAAGAGATGGACTGACGACATCAGGGCAGACATAGACACTGTTGGTTTAAGGCAAGAAGATGTCAATGACTGAAAGAAATGGATGGTGCGCAGCAAAGTAACAGACCCCGCAAGTCAGGATTAATGCTCGGAAAGAGATACAGGTCCTTGTTAAACACTATCACATCAATAAAAAATTTGTCTGAGTTTGATACAACTGGGATTACACAACTGATGTCCATATTCATGTCCATATCTGTATCCACAGCAGTTGGACCAAGACTGACAGAAAGACAATAGGTGTCCTTTCTTTTTACATATTGCAAACTGACAATGCTTGGGCATGAGGCTCTCTCATGTAGCACAAAACACTTTGGACACGAGGGAAGTGAAGATGGTCGCCACTGCTATGGCTGCTTTGCAAGCTACTGCCCTAGTCACATCATCCTCCCCAAACAGATTAGCGGAAGCCCTCTGTCCCATAGCAGGAGCCACTGTCGCCACATCATACCAAGCCTCTATCTAATCATCCACTGCCCAAAAAGATTTCAAAGGTCTGTACAATAATCAAAACGACACCACACATGGTGTCTGTATTAACAATGGCGTGAATTTCAGCTGGCAGCTTACTTAAAATTACGTCATGGCACACTAAGGAACTAATGTTAATGGAACTTTCTTAAACAAAACTACGCTTTTGATGTGACTGAACCTGTATCTTATCAGTCATGCCTTACAATAAATTTAAAAACTGAGGGTTGTGCAGCAAACAAAATGCTTGCGGAAGTAGGAAAACAACAAACAGATCTGGGAACTGAGAGTAGTGGAAGACATGATCATTATCATGATAAAATGGAGGTCAGCAGGGCATGAAGACAGGCAGGTAGTCACACTGTAACAGAAGGAGGGCAGATGACAAGAAGAAATGGAAATCAGTGTGGGTATGTACTGCAGAAGATCCTAATGCAGGTAAGAATATACAGGCAGCCTTAATCGAGCAATGGATGTCTGTAAGATGAGGAGGATATTCATGATGATGATAATAAGAGGAAGAACTATTCATAGACAGAAGCTGGGGGGGGGCAATAAATAAATAAATTCTTAACAGTACACTCGCAAGCAAAACAGCATTATAAGTGAAGAAATTCTACTATCATTAATAATGGAGAATAAATAACAACTTACCATAAAGACGTTTGCAGAGCTGGTGACAAGCATGAAAAATAGACAATCACATTCACCCAACTAAATTTTTGCCCATGGCCTTCATCAGAAAAAGAAACACATACATTCACATAATCATCAAACAACTATACACACACAACCGCCATGTCCAGCTACTCCAGCACCACAAGCATCTTTACAGGGAGAGAGAGGAGGGCAGTGGACGGGGAAGGATGCCGGGTAAGGGTAGGGATTGAAAGTTCCACATTGTATGATGCATTGTAAAGGCTCTGATAGCTGGGAATGTGAGATGTGGCATTGTATACAGTGAAGGGTAGGGGGTGCCAGAGAGTAAAAGGAGGTGTAGAAAAGTGTGGGGAGGACGTCTAGGGATTTGAAACAATAAAAAATAATAATATTTTTCATGCCTGTCAGCAGCTCAACGAGCCTCTCTGTTATTGACAATCCAATCAGATTTTCCATTGTTATAATTCTAATAATGAAATCCAAAAAATAAGCATCTGTAATATGAAAAGTATTGTTTAAAATCTAGACTGCAAACTGAAGTTGCGAAACTGACAGCACAGTAGTCATCAAAATATATTATAAACACCTAACATAGACACAATATTTATTTATAAGTAAGGAGTTGACCCACCACTGGCTTTGAGAACAGCTGCAACTATTCAAGGAACAAATTTGTAAAGTATCTTCAGAGTTTCAAACAGAATGATATATATTTTTGTACCAAAACAACCGTCAATTACTTCACCATCATTGGAGCTGGAGCGCTCTGTTCTAAAACCATCCATAACAGTCCAATTATGTTGAGACATGACAATTTTGCTGTTCAGGGGACGCTGACGCTGTACAAAGATGTTGGCTACAGCAACCATTTTGTTCTCAAGGAAGGTGAAATATTCACTCACAGTTATCTGTCCAGTGAGACTAATGATAGAAACAGTTGAATACCACAATATAAATGCCCGAATAATGATAGAACCACCCTCTTGCTTGACTGAAGGAAGAAGACATTCTTTATTAGAAATTTTTTATTGAAATGAGGTTCAACAGCAGTAAGATATTTGACGAAATGCATACTGTAAACCATCAGCTGTTTATTATTTTTCCAAACTTCTACCAGTTTCGGTTCTTTAAGGAGGCATTATAATGCACCTGTTTAATCAGTCGGTCTAGTTCTCTTCCGCGAAGATGGTTTATAACCAAAACCGGTAGAAGTTTGGAAAAATAATAAACAGCTGATGGTTTACAGTATGCATTTTGTCAAATCCTTTATTAGGGTTTTCAATACATAAAGCCCAGTTGTTGTAAGAAGAAATGTAAACAATAATTCACTGGACCATGCCACATACTTCGAGTTGTCAAATGTCCGGATTTTCTGATTGTGGCAGCATTTCCTTCGCAGATTTGTGTAGGCTTCCATTACTGAGGGTTCAGTAATTTCATTCCATGTTAAGCTCCAACCATACAGGGTGCAGCTTTTATTATGATTATGATTATTATTATTATTATTATTGTTATTATTATTACTACTACTTATAAGAAAAGAAAAACATGTTACTGAACCAAGTGTTGAGAATGGCAGTCATTTTTGCTTTGGTAGTTTTATGTTGTCTGGCTACAATCGTTCCTAATAATCGTCAGTTAACTTTGGGTTTCAGTCACTACTCCTCTTAGCCAATGCTGTTTTACCCTGTTTTGTGTATGCTTTCATTACCACTTAGATAAGATATCTGCATGGTGCAAAAATTGGCAATTGACCCTTAATAATCATAATTGTGAAGTAATCCAAATGACCACTAAAAGAAATCCATTAAAATTCAGTTACAAGATAAATCAGGCAAATCTACAGGTCATCATTTCAACTAAATACCTAGGAATAACAATTATGAACAACTTAAATTGAAAAGAAAACACAGAAAATATTATAGAAAAGGCAACCAAAGGCTATGTTTCATTGGCAGAACATTTAGAACACACAACATTCTACCAAAGAAACTGCCTACACTTCACTTGTACATTCTATTTTTTACTATTGCTGCACATTGTGGGATTCATACCAGGTGGGACTGACAGACAATGTAGAGAAAGTTCAGAGAAGGACAGCTCATTTTGTATTATTGCGATATGGGAAGGGAGTGTCACAGAAATGACACACAAGTTGGGTGGAAATCATAAAGGCATTATTCATCGCAGCGAGATCTATTTGCAAAATTTCTTTCATCAACTTTCTCCTCCAAATGAGAACATATTTTGTTAGCACCCATCTACATAGGGAGACATGATCATCATAATAAAATAAGAGAAATCAAATCAAAAACAAAAAGATTTTGATGTTCCTTTATCCCGCAAGCTATAAGAGAGTGGAACTGTAGAGAAATATCATAAAAGTGGTTTGATGAACCCTCTGCCATGCACTTCAATGTCACTTGCAGAGTATCTATGCAGATGTAGAATACTGTTGTTAGTGAAATGTTAAACAGTGCAGCAATTTTGATTACAGATGCTACTACTAACTGCACGCCATCGAGTTTTTGAAGTCTGAGAGATCACACATCACTGATCACATGTGTTGGTTGTCACAATGAGATGTATAATGTAATATACAGTTAAGCATAAGATTTCTGTTGTCATGTCTCAGTGCTAACACATACACAGTGGTGCCAACTTAAACGAGATGTGGCTTACTGCAGGGTGTTCATATTATTTTTTCCATCCCCTTCATATATCTATCTATCTGTGTGTGTGTGTGTGTGTGTGTGTGTGTGTGTGTGTGTGTGTGTGGTTGGGTGGGTGGGTAGGTGGGTAGGTGGGTGGGTGTATGTGTGACAGAGAGAGAGAGAGAAATAACAGTATCTCATAAATGCTACCTTATTTATAGAATTTAGTCAGTGATGTAGGAGATACAAACCATTTCAGGTGGAGGAGCACTAACAAACACTACATCATCTTCTTCCACCATAGCAGGAGTCTTCTGAGAGGACAATGCAATACGGCGCCAGTCGGCAGGGGACAGTCGGATTTCTGGCTCTGGTGGTGCTGCCGGCAGCATGGGTCCGATGCTTTCACTGCGGACCCCCTCCTGTGTCACTACTTTGGCAACGCCTGCTGCTGGAGCAGCTTCATCGAGCAGCGTCTCTAACACCTACGTGGCAGATTCGAAGCCAATTATTCGCAGACCACAATTGCATTATACATACAGATTTACAAAAACAATTTTAGAATTAACATACTCTCCAAAAATAATAAATGCTAGTAACAAGAAGTTAAATTTCTTTACTGACATGATCTCCTCAGCTTTCTCAGAGAGTTGAAGTAATATACAACTCTCTGATTTCCAGCTGAGTCAATCTATCAAAATGGTGGACTTTCTGATGAGTGTGGCTCTTATCATCTCCTGGCATAGAGTTGAAACAGTGTCTTAGATATCCTACAGCTACTAAGCTCTACTTTAAAACTGTTACAAGTTACAATATGAGCACATTACGAGAACTTCCAACTGAGAGAGAATTTTATGACTACCCAAAATGGCACCTCAACATTGCACTATTTTGACAAACTCACTACAATGGAAATCCAAGAGCCATATATATGCCCATTATTAAAAGACTTCTCCAGAGCAGACAGGTAAAAAATAAATACTCATACATCCTTTAGCACTGTAACTCACTGAATCTAAATTTCCACATTAGATGGAGCAGAAGATATGGTCAAAAGTTAGAAAAGAGATGGCAAGTAAGAGAAGAGCATATTAACAATAAACCAGGCAGCTTGTCCTGATCAAATACGGCCTGTAGCATGTTGCACATTATCATACACTGAGTTAGAAACATGTGACTGAAAGGATAGAATAGTAAACAGACACTTTCAGTGTGGGTAAGGATTGATATATTCACAAATCTACAACACTTGACTAATGTGGGAGAGCCAAACATTGGTGAAATTTAAGAAGCTGATTTTACAGAACTGAGATAGGAATTTAGTGGTTGCAGGAGATATTGTTCATCATAGGCCATGACAAACAATATATATATTGTTTAATATGTTCAAATTTATAATTCTATAAACATTAATTAAGTAGCATAAAAGGGAAGTTTTTCATTTTGACGAATAACTAAACTAACTAACTCACTAGTCATGCCGGAATTGAAAGTCCATTACCGCAGCAACATGTTTTCACCATTTGTCCGTGTCCTGCGTTTTTCCTCCCAATCACTTTCAATACCTGGGCTCCTCAAATTGACCTTCAAATTGTCCTCCCATCTACACATCAGTCTCCCCACAGGACATTTTCCCTTAAGTACCCTACCCCAATACTCTGCGCACTACCCTGCCTTCATCCATTCGAGCTACGTGACCCACCCATCACAGCCTCATGATTTAATAACACTGATTAGCCTTGGTTGCACAGTGGTAGACTGCCAGTCTATAAATCCAAAGGTCGCGGGTTCGATCCTCGCCAGGTCCTAGGAATTTTATCTGTCACTTTCCACTTCTTTCACCTCTGGCAGTATTGCTCATGTGAAAAATAACGAGTAGCACCGTGGTTCAGAACCCACGATAAACTGTAGGTCCCCCTATAACTGGCTGGGTAAGTCAGTTCGAAGGTCGGATGAATAGTGACCTACTGGCAGCACAACAGCCCAGGACAGGACAGCCCAGCCCAGCCGAGCACAGCACTGGCCACATGGACTGTGTATTATTCTGAAGATGACCTACATCGGGTTGAAACTAGTTAATTAAAACTATCAATCAAGACTGTTTTCTATATATTGTTCGGAGGAAGGCAGCGGCATACCACCTCCAAGCAGGACCATGCCTAGTAAAGCACTATCGTGTTCAAACCAATCTTCGGATTGTTGACTGCTTTATCTTTATTTATGTTACGGCTTGAAGAGAATTCATGAACCTCTTCGTTATGAGTTTTCGCCACTCCCTACTAAAGTCATCCCTTTCTGCTCCAAAAATGTTCCTCATAATTTTGTTTTCAAATACACAAAATGGTTTTTCTTTCTGCAAAGTAAGAGACCAAGTCTCACACCCATACAGCACAACTGGAAGAATAATATTTTTGTATATTCTGATCTTTAAATTGTATAAGAATAAAGATTATTTGACTTACCCAAAGCACAGGTTTGCCGATAGACACAAAAAAACACAAATAAAAACACACACAAACATTCAAGCTTTCGCAACTGTTGGTCGCTTCTTCAGGAAAAGAGGAAGAAAGGAGAGGACAAAGGAAAGGATATGGATTTTAAGGAAGTGGAAAAGGAGTCATTCCAATCCCAGGAGTGGAAGGACTTACCTTAGGGGAAAAAAGTAAGGTAAACAAATACACACACACTCACACATCTCCACACACAAACACACCTAGGCAGACATTTGTAAAAAGCTTTGCTTTGCTTCCTCTTTTCCTGAAGGAGCAACCAATGGTTGCAAAAGCTTGAATGTTTGTGTGTGTTTTTATTTGTGTTTTTTTGTGTCTATCGGCGAACCTGTGCTTTAGGTAAGTCAAACAATCTTTATTTTTATACATATTTTTCCCACCAGGAAAGTCTCCTTCTATAAAATTCTGATCTTTAAATTTTTAGACAATAATTGTGATGAAAGTAATCTATTCAGTGAGAAGTACCAAGCATTTCCAGGCCGTAATCTTTTCCTCAGTTGGATTCAATCTCATCTCTCGACGTAATCTACACACCTAAATACTTAAAATGCGTTCACATTTTCAAACTGCATGTCACCAACTCTTAACATTTCCTGATCTACTGCTGCTGACATTCTAGTAGTGACCAAGTATTTCGTGTTGTCTTCACCTATCCTCAGACCTACATCTTCATTAGCCTTGATTAACGCATTCCTATTTACTGTTACAGATTGGCCAGCCTGGATGTGGTTTTTAGACGGTTTTCCACATCCACCTAGATGAATAGCAGGCTGGCCTGAGTTACACGATTCACAAACACTTCATAACACTTTACTCTTTCACACATACAACACTGTACACACACATTTGGGTTACAATTTTCCTCCCGGGGGGCATAGGGCAGTGACAGGAAGGGCATCTGGCCACACTTTAACTATTAACACGCCAAATCCGATTAACAAAGCTGACCCTGTATGTGTGGAAACATGGCTCAAGAGAAAGAGAGAGAAAGAAAGATTTACTGTTACAGATTCTTTCCTATCGTTAATGATGTTTCGATCATCTGCACGCCCTACTATCTTAATACTTCCATTTAACTCCACACCCTCTGAATTATCTGCTGCCATTCACACAATATATTCTAGGACTAAATTAAAGAGTAGCGGGGACATGACATCTCCCAGCTTTTTGAGAAAATTCTGCAACATACTAATAATACCGATATCCTCTATAATTATCACAAACCATTTTGTCGCCCTTCTTAAAAATTGGAATTAGAACTGACTCCTGCCACTCTTTAGGTATCATCTCTGAGTTCTATACTTCAGATATTACTTTGTGAACTACTTAAGCCACTTTCTGTCCCCTCAATTTTAACTAATTCTGCAGTCTGCTCCCGGTGCTTTATGGTTTTTCAATTTTTTTATTGCCCCTTTACTTCCTTTAGCATTCGCTCAAGTACCGGCTTATTTCCTGCTTCCTGGTGAACACTTAATAGTTCCTCAAAATACACCCTAAATTTACTTAATATAGGACTGTGGTCTCTCAGTGTGGCCCCGCCATCTCCTTGAAGAGCATTTGTCCTAGCCTGAAACCCTTTCCTATATCCATTTATGTCTAGGCAGAGTAGCCTAATATTGATAAAACAAGCTTGGATCTCAAGCCAAGTCATTTTGAATAAAATACTCGAGCTTTCAATGGCATCTCCAACATCGTAGTCAGGGGTTCAGTGACCGCAGGGTCAGGTACAGTTTCCTGCTTATATAGGCACAATGATATCATCAGCAGCCAATCAGAGTGGGCCAATGTGGCATGCACGCGAAGTCCAGAAGGGCAACACGCAGCAGCGACGGCACCACTGATGTCGGCAGGGGCCAGTGCCACGTCTGAAATCGCTGCTCCTGCCTCCCAGTGAGCACACGCATCCCTTGTTGTTGCTCTTTCAATGTCTGGATCTCGCCCACACATCCTACTCAGGGTGTATCCCTGGTCTCTATTAAAATTGTTGTTATTCTATTGAATCTTGGCCTCCTCCTTTATAATGAAGTCACAATATGTGGACGCATGAGCCACGAATTTCGTCTTTTCAAACTGTATTTTATGTCCATTTTCAAGGCAATGCTCAGTTGTGGCCAACTTGTCAAGCTTCCTTTGTTTAATATGATGTTTGTGCTCGGTACAATGCTCTGCCACGGTATACTTGTTTAACTTATACATGCTGCCCCATTCACAAGGGACACCATACACACCTGGCACTCTTAAGAGCAATGACAAAATGTAAGAGAAGAAAGGTATCTGAGGCTGATGAGAAATTTCATTACTTTCATAAAACAAAAACAAAGTTTTCAGCAAATCTTAAGCTAAAATTTCAACATTCGGCAGAAGAATATGTGTCCAAAATAATCGTTTCAAGTGTACAAGAAGTTGGTGACTCATGTAACAACAATTAAAAATTTTTAGTGATGAAACTAGGAATTTACTGAGATTGTCAAGGGAAGTTAAAATTCAACCTGATCATGAGGTGTGTCAAATTCTGAGACAAGAAATGAAGTCCAATTCATAGAAAATTAATGAGGCCATCCTACGATCCAATTTAATGAAAAAGAAAGTTTACACAATGCTAAAACTAAGAACATGATTCCCTAGAAACAGATTCTATATCTACATTCACGCTCTGCAAGCCACCTCATGGTGTATGGAGGAGTGTACTTTGTGTACCATCATCACTTTCGCCTTTTCCTATTGCAGTCACTATGATTTACAGGGGGGGGAAATGCTGGTATGCCTCCATGTGGGCTCCAATATATCCAATTTGATCCTCCTGGTCTTTCCACAAGATATATGTATGAGGAAGCAATAAATTGGTTGACTTTTCAACGAATTCTAGTTAGAATTTTGACAGGAGTCCAACCGCAACAGAGAACATCTCTTGTAGCATCTGCCACTGGAGTTTGCCGATCATCCTTGTGATGCTTTCTCACTTACAAAATAAACCTGTAATGAATTCTGATCTCTATTTTATATTCTCTACAAGGTAGAAGAGTAAGTATTGCCTCGAGTTTTTGTATGACCAGGTAGACAGTTGAGGAAAACACTTGCTGTTCCTACAAGGGGCTGATGACCCCGCAGTTAAGTCCCATAAGCTTCCTACAAGGAGAAGACATGGTCAAGGAATACTACGAATTCAGAAAATGGGACTCCATGCAATATGTGTTAATAAAACAATGTAGTGTATTTTTTTGTTTTGGTGTATTGCATTGGGGGATTCTGTGTTAAAACATGAACGAGTTAATATGTACGGAGATTGATAAGCATTGTGGCTTATTGATTGTGTCCGAAAGTGCAATAAAATGTTAATCATCTGTTAATATACTTCCTGTCCAAGGCTTTATTGGGTAGGAACTGCCCAATTTCTCTTTCTCTGATCTTCGTCCTGAGAGCAGTCTTCGGAACGTAAGAAGTCTGAGTATTTAAAAGATGAGGAACAGATTTTCTGGGCCTCCAATTACATTTGCAGCTAAAGTGGGGAAGAAAAAAACTATATGACGTGAATTACACATTTCCAGTAAAGACAAGGAAAAAAGAAACCTCACACTGTTTGGGGAGTTCATGCGAAACTGCTCACGGTTGCTCGCACATACTACAGTTTTGTAAGCTACTTCATCTACATCTACAGCTACATACATACTCCGCAATTCACCTTAAGGTGCGTGGCGGAGGGTACACTGTACCACTACTAGGCATTTCCTTTCCTATTCCACTCCCAAATTGAATGAGGAAAAAAAGAATGCCTATATGCCTCCGTACGAGCCCTAATTTCTCTTATCTTGTCTTTGTGATCTTTACGCGAAATGTAATTAGGCGTCAGCAAGATCGTACTACACTCAGCTTCAAATTCCGGCCCTCTAAATTTACTTAACAGAAATTCACGAAAAGAACGTCGTCTTTCTTCCAGCAATCCCCAATTGAGTTGCCGGAGCATTTCCGTGACACTCACGCATTGGTCGAACCTACCGGTAACAAATCTAGCTGCTCGCCTCCGAACTGCCTCTATGTCTTCCTTCAAACCGATCTGCTGCGGGTCCCAAATACTTGAGAAATACTCAAGACGTGGTCGTACAAGCGTTTTATACGCGGTCTCCTTTACAGGTGAAGTACATCTTCCCAAAATTCTCCCAATAAATCGAAGTCGGCTGTCTGCCTTACTCACAACTGTCCTTACATGCTCGTTCCATTTCATATCGCTCTGCAATGTTACGCCTAGATATTTGAACGACGCGACCGCATCAAGAAGATCACTACTGATGCTGTATTCGAACATTATAGGATTGTTTTTTCTACTCATGCGCATCACCTTACATTTTTCTACATTGAGAGCTAGCTGCCATTCTTCGCACCAACTAGAAATTTTGTCTAAGTCAACCTGTATGCTATTACAGTCAGTTACAGACGACACCCTCCCATACACCACAGCATCATCAGCAAACAGCCGCAAATCACAACTTACTCTGTCCATCAGATCATTTATATAGATAGAAAATAATAGCGGTCCTATCACACTCCCCTGGGGCACGCCTGACGATACACTCGTCTCTGATGAACACTTGCCGTCGAGAACAACGTACTGCGTTCTATTACTTAGGAAGTCTTCCAGCCAGTCACAAATCTGTGATCCTATTCCATAAGCTCGTACCTTCGTTAGCAGTCTGCAGTGTGACACCGTGTCGAACGCCTTTTTAAAGTCGAGAAAAACACAATCCGCCTGTTGCCCTTCGTCCATGGCTTGCAAGATGTCATGTGAGAAAAGGGCAAGCTGAGTTTCACATGAACGATGTTTCCTAAACCCGTGCTGATTCATGGAGAGAAGCTTTTCCGTTTTAAGGAAATTTACTATATTCGAACTGAGAATATGCTCCAAAATTCTACATGAAACCGATGTCAACGATATTGGCCTGTAATTGTATGGGTCAGTTCTCTTTCCTTTCTTATACACGGGAGTCACCTGCGCTTTTTTCCAATCACTAGGAACTTTGCGCTGAATTAAAGATTCGCTATAAATGCAAGCTAAGTAGGGGGCCAATGCCGCAGAATAGTCTTTGTAAAACCGAACTGGTATTCCATCCGGACCAGCAGACTTTTTCGTATTTAGCTCTCTCGGCTGCTTCTCTACACCGGAAATACCTATTGCTATGTCCCCCATTTCGGAATTAGTACGTTGATCAAATGATGGTATATTTGTGCGGTCCTCCTGCGTGAAAGATTTCTTAAAGGTTAAATTTAGAACTTCAGCTTTCCGTTTGCTTTCTTCTATTACTGCCCCGGAATGATCAACTAGTGACTGGACAGTGGGCTTTGACCCGCTTATCGATTTTACATAGGACCAGAATTTTTTCGGGTTCTCGGAAAGATCTTTTGCTAAGGTATGGCTGTGATAATTATTGTATGCTTCACGCATCGATCTTTTTATAGACGCACGAATCTCTAATAACTTTTGCCTGTCATCATTTGCGTGTTCTTTTTTGAATCGAGAGTGCAACAGCCTTTGCTTTCTCAGCAGCTTTCTAACATTATTATTATACCACGGTGGATCTTTTCCATCCTTAATCGTCTTTACTGGCACATATTTCTCTAACCCTTCATTAACAATGCATTTAAATTTAGTCCACAATTCCTCTACATCCATAGTCCCAGAATTAAACGATGCCCATTCATTTTCTAAGTGCGATCATAACATTTGCTTGTCGGCTTTTCCCAACAAAAACAAGCTCCTAGCCTTCTTGACTGGTTTATGAACTTTGGTCACCATCGACACTATGACGATATCATGATCACTAATTCCTGTCTCTACACAGACATCGTTAATAAGGTCAGGCCTGTTTGTGGCTATAAGGTCTAGAATATTTCCATTGCGCGTGGGTTGCCGGTTTAACTGCTCAAGACAGTTTTCGGAGAATGTGTCCAAAAGTAGCTCGCAAGACTGCTTGTCTGTACCGCCTGAAATGTAACTAGCGAGGTCCCAATCTATACTCTTAAGGTTGAAGTCACCTCCGACTAATATTGCATGGCCCGGATACCTATGCACTACCTGGTGTAGACTTTCCTTGAATGATTCTAAAACTGCTACAGCAGAACTGGGGGGCCGGTAAAAACACCCAACTATTAACTTTACTTCTTTTAGACCTGTTATGCGTGCCCAGATAACTTCACAGTTACTTTCAACCTCGATCTCAGTAGAAACAATATCTTTGTCCACAGCGATGAACACTCCTCCTCCAGTTGTATCAGATCTATCTTTCCGATATACATTCCACGCTTCGCTAAATATTTCTGAACTTGCCACATCATCATTTAGCCAGCTTTCGGTGCCTAAAACTATCTGAGCGCAATAACTTCCATGCAGCGCTGCAAATTCGGGAACTTTGTTTCTAATACTCTGTAAGTTCGCGGCTAATATTTTTATGTTCGAATTTTTGTTCCGAACGTGGCCTGAATTCGCTGTTTGAATGCTGACAGGCGAGTGCTCATCAGAGTTAGCACCTAGCCTAAAAAAAACCCATGTGCACTCCATAAGTACTCTGCTACCCGAGTAGCCGCTTCCTTAGTGTAGTGCACCCCTGATCTATCTAGGGGCACCCTACAATTCCCCACCCGATAACGCAGATCCAGAAATCTGCAGCCATGACTGTCACAGAGTCGGCGAAGCCTCTGGTTCAGACCCTCCACTCGGCTCCAAACCAAAGGACCCCGATCAACCCTGGGAACAATGCTGCAAATCGACAGCTCTGCTTGCACCCCGCGTGCGAAGGCAGCAGCCTTCACCAATTCCGCCAGCCGCTCGTAGGACCTGACGATGTCCTCAGAACCCAAGCGACAAGCGTCATTGGTGCCGACGTGAGCTACGACTTGCAGTCGACTGCACCCCGCACCCTCGATAGCCGCCGGCAAGGCCGCCTCCACATCTCGGATGAGGCCCCCCGGCAAACACACCGAGTGCACGTTGGAATTCCTTCCAGATCTGGACGCTATCTGCCTAAGGGGCTCCATCACGCGCCTGACATTGGAGCTCCCAATAACTAATAATCCCCTCCCCCCGTGCACCTGCTCGGACCCTGCTGAAGGAGTGGCCACACTTTCACTCACAGGACGAACGGGCGCGGACGGACGTCCAGCCTCCACATTGGCCTTCCGCCTCGAGTGACGCGAACGCCGTACAACCCGCCACTCCCCTAGCGGAGAAGGCGGCTCGACAACGTCCGGTACACCTGAAGGTGCCTCGGTAGCAGGGACAGAGAGCGTAGCGTGAAACACCTGAGGTGTCCCACTCGACGCACCACTCCCCACCATCGCTGCACCCCGAGACAGCAGCCTGAAGACGGCTGACCGTAGCCAACAGCACGCTCAGCTGTTCGCGAACCGCGGCCAACTCCTCCTGCGTCCGCACACAGCAGGCACACATCCTATCCATCCTATCGATACAATTAACAGTAATTAACAACTTTAAAGAAGCCTAGTACTCTAATGAAGGCGGCTGGCTGCTGACTTAACTGTGGTCAGTGGTAACTACACTGTCGAATCAACGAAACTGAGTCCGGCAGCTTTAGCGCCGTTTACGCTGCGGCACTCGTGGCAGCTGGCACTGGACTGACTGATAACGAGCTTAGTAACGGTCTCTGACTTGTTTTGAAATACACCGGTCATAGACGAAGACTAAACACAACGGTATTTATCAAATACGATAGAATAAACAAAACAGTAGTACAAACGAAATCTGCGAGTACGCGGGAATAAACCTCTTAAAACAGTACTACCGAAAATGAACTAGACTGGCAAATTAAATTTGACACAAATTAAGTTCAGATACTTAGCGCTGTTAACGCCGTGACACTGGTGACAGCTGGCACTGGACTGACTGATAACGAGCTTAGTAACGGTCTCTGACTTGTTTTGAAATACACCGGTCAAAGACGAAGACTAAACACAATGGTATTTATCAAATACGATAGAATAAACAAAACAGTAGTACAAACGAAATCTGCAAGTACGCGGGAATAAACCTCTTAAAACAGTACTACCGAAAATGAACTAGATTGGCAAATTAAATTTGATACAAATTAAATTCAGATACTTAGCGCTGTTAACGCCGCAACACTGGTGACAGCTGGCACTGGACTGATGGTCTGCACTTTCTAAGGATTCTTCCAATTAATCTCAGTCTGGCATCTGCGTTACCCATGATTAAGTTTTTATGGTTGTACCATTTCAAATTGGCTCCTATGCCCAGTACTTTATATTCTACGGAAGTAAATGCTATTGCTTAATTATATTATAAAGACTACTTTTCTTTTCAATTATGCAACATTTGTTTACATTGACAAGAGATATCTCTTAAATCAAACACTCGGAACTGCACGAAACCGTGCTTAGAATAACAAGCAATCATAAACAAAACAGTGGTGTGTGTCATTTCCGTGAAAAATGCCGCACTTGTCTGCTTGTGCCACTAGATGGTGGAATAGTGTAACTGCTAGTCTTGTGTAGTTCATGAACGAACTCATTAGGAAGAGCGCTCCCACTGGCGAACTATGTGAACTAGTTCGCAGATACCTCGCCTGTTAGTTCGTCCGCTCCTTTTCCGAAGACTGACGGGGAATGGCAAGAGGGCGCGAGAGCGCGCAGAATCGCGTGATTCTCTTCTGCCAGTTACCTTCATTTCGAGTTGAAATCTATTTTAAAAGTAAAGTACTAGGAGTACTCTGTATGCAAAGTATCTGAATACCATTGTATCACCCATTCGTGTAAATAACTGGTGTACTTGCCTAAGTATTTGATGTCAATACCCAAAAATGCGGGTACTAGCACACACTTTGGCAACACTGATTCATAGTATAAAAAAGCTGTCATAAAAAAGAGCTCTTTTAGTAGCAGTAGCGAAAGCCAAAAAGAGCGGACAAACTAGAAGGAACGGACGAGAAGGAACGGACGAACTAGGAGCAGCGGACGAACTAGGAGCAGCGGACGAACTAGGAGCAGTGGACAATTATGCCAAACGTATCTCACTTCATAGTTCGTTGGATTCTTTTCCGGGCAATAGCGAGAGGGTACGTGTAGCAGAATTAAAAATCACATGTTTATCTTCTGCTGATGAGTCATTTCGAGGTGAGCGTCTGCCTGCTAGATTACATAGTTCAGTGCTACAAAATTTCTGTTTTGTTGTGTTCTGCACTCTGCAATATCTGACTAATATATTCCATAATGCCAAGGTATAGAGATAACTCTAAACTTAAACGCATGAAGTTATCCACAAACTGTTTCTTTTGGTTTGCGTGATATCGTTAGCGGCTCAAGCAGCAAGCGCATGAAGCAGCCAGGTGGGGCAACTTCCCCCTCCACCTGGCCAGACAATCTCTCTATTTTCAAGAATATTTCAGTATCATATACAGAGTGAGGTTTTTCCTCCTGTTTGATTTTCTTTTAAAATAACAATATAAATGAGGAAGTAGCTATGATTACATAATTTATGTTGTATTTTGGGAAGAACAAATGTTTTAATTCATTATGCCACATGTTCTCCCAGAGGCATGGGCTATGATAAGCATTTTAGTATTGTGGAACAGATAATGCTGGTTCCTGTCCTCCTATGGGAGAAATAATTTACATCATGGAAAGATAATTCAGTACAGTAATCAAGCTTGGAATCAAATGAGTCTGACAAATGATAAGCCCTGAACAAAACAACTGTCCAGTAGTATTAATATGGTCAGAGTGATGAACTTATTTGAACAAAGCTACTGAAATTAGACTACATTTTCATTGTTGATAATTCATGAAGTTTGCTGTTGCAGAAATTAAGAATTCTGGGATCATTGAGATTCAAAGAAAGAATGGAGTAATTTTAAGGAAAATGGTCATGGATTAGAATAACCTTCAAAACTATGTTCTTTGTATGGTGTGGGCTTTCCTAATTAAAGAAGAAACTACCAAGTGTGCCTAACAAAACACAAATCTGAAAGAGCACACCTGTCAAAGTACGAACCATTTAGTTGTGCACTATTTAAAACCATTATTGGCTAAACCAATACAGAATAAAATCTTTTGTACAGAATGCACAATTAACAATGTTACTAAATGATACCCATGAATAATAACAGGCACACTTACACACAATGACATATAAACCAAACTGCAAAAATGTTAATGAACTGCATCACTGCTTACTAATAAAGTTTATTAGTTAAATATAATTATGACAAGAGATTTCAACTGTTAATTAAACATTAAGAAGTTAATTATTTTACTGACTATGCTTCATGATGTTTATTATTGTAGTCTTCCAACTATAACTCAATCTGTTACAGAACAATACCAGAGAACTGCCTCATTTACCTTTGTATTGTAACTGTATCACATAATTTGCTCAATCCTACTGTAAACTTTTACATCCTTTCAAAGAAAATTAATTCGATTTAAAAAGAGAAATGAATTAATAGAATTATTTTGTGGGTTCACCTCTAAATTTGAACTGCACATTACAGTACTTAATTGTGATATTACCTACTATCATTCAAACAGAAAGCTGTTTGGGCTTTATTTCCAGTGGCAGTCATCTCTATTTATGACAAATATCAACTGAGCAACATTTCAACAATATAGTGATAAGAACAGTTTACAACTGACCACAAAGACATGACGACAAGCTGCAACAAGCACATATAAAAGACACACACAAACAACACTTTCAGCTATCGGCCATGGCCTTCTTCAGAAAATAGAACATTCACACCATCACACAGGCACACAACAGTCATACAACCATCACCTCCCGCTACCACACTTCGAATCACGCTCTGTGATGTGTAGGGGAGGGGAGGGGAGAGGAGGGGAGGAGACGGGGGATAGGAAGGCTGCGTCACGGTGGTGGGGATGGGAATTTATGATAGGTTGAGGCCTGGATGATTTCAGGGCCAGAGAATGTACTGTAGGGATAAGTCCCATCTGTGCAGTTCAGAAAAGCTGGTGGTGGGTGGGAGGATCTAGATGGCCCATGTTGAGAAGTAGCCATTTAAATAAAGCATGTGTTCCACTGCATGCTGTGTGACAGGGTGGTCCACCTTGTTTTTGGCCACCCATTCATCATAAAGGACAGCTGGTTAGTGGTCATGCTGATATATAAAGCTGCACAGTGATTGCAGCACACATTACATGGCTGCTTTCACAGGTAGCCCAGCCTCTGATAGGGTATGATAAGCCTGTGATAGGACTGGAATAGGAAGAGCTGGGTGGGTGGATTGGACAGGTCCTGCAGCAAGGTCTTCCACAGGGATATGATCCCCGTGACAGTGGGCTGGATTTCAGGGTGGCATAGGGGTGGACTAGGATGTTATGGAGGTTGGGCGGGTGAGGTTCTCATCCAGGAATGTGGCATGGGAGGTTGAGGAAGACCAGGTGAAGTGGATGGGGGAGAAGGAGTTGAGGTTCTGAAGGTAGGAGTATAGGGGTCCTGGCCCTGAGTCCAGATCATGAAAATGTCATCAATAAACCTGAACCAGACCAGAGGTTTGGGGTTTTGGGATGCTAGGAAGGATTCCTCTAGACAGCCCATAAACAGATTGGCCTGTGCCTGTGGCTGTGGCTGTGCCTCGGATTTGATGGTAAACGTTCCCCTCAGAGGAAAAGTAGTTGTTAGGATGATTTTTGTGAGGGTTATGAGGAATGAGGTATCACGCTTGCATTCAGAGGAACGTTGGGAGAGGTAGTGTTCCAGAGTGACAAGGCCATGGGTTTGTGGGATATTTGTGTGTAGGGATTCAGGAGGCAAAGGGGATGGGAATGGTGGAGAGTCAATGAAGGAAGTTGTTGGTATCAAGGATACAGGAGGATAGATTTTGTACAATTGGTTGGAGGTGTTGGTCAACGAGGGCTGAAATTCTTTCGGTAGGAGCACAGTAACCAGCCACAATTGGGCATTCACAATTATTAGGTTTGTGGATTTTGGGAAGCATGTAGAAGGTAGGTGTCCAGGGTACTGTTGGGGTGAGGAGGGAGATGGATTCAGGGGAGAGCTTCTTGGAGGGGCCATAGGATTGGAACAGGGATTGGAGACCTTGTTGGACTTTAGGGATGGGGTCATTCCGACACAACTTGTAGGTGGAAGGGTCATAAAAGTTGGTGGAGCACTTCTGCCAGGTAGTCACTGTGATCCATAACTACAGTGGTGGAACCATTATCTGCTTGGAAGATATTTATGTCTGGATTTGTTTTGAGGTGTGGGTCGCTTTCTTTCTTCTGCTGAAAGATTTGAGTTCTTAAGAAGGGACTTGGGAAAAGATGGTGATGTCAAGTTGGAGGTGAGAAACTCTTGGAGGGTAACCAGTGGGAGGGAGTGGGAGTGCAGGGATGGATAGTGGTATGAACTGGGACAGACAGGGTTCAATGTTGGGATTTGCCATCAATCCTTCTGATCGTAACCAACTTACTCCCAACATTGAACCCTGAAGCAGTGAATTATGTTGTGTTTCTGACTTTCTCAAAGCAAATGATACACCTGTAGTTTGCATTCACTGTTCTTCTGCTATCCATAACCTGTTATTTTGGCAAATCCTGTGCTTTTCTGACTGTATTTCAATTTGTAAAATCATATTTAACTTTGACAAACCCAACATATGTCTGTTAGGAGTGTAACCTGCATGCATAACCCACATGAGGTGCTGGTTTCTGGGATGCAATGAATTTCATTCTAAGAATACTGTCAAGTAAAGCCATTTTATCAGTAATATGGGCTAATGTGTGGGGCACAGAAATCTATAAGAAAAAATACCATTCACAATACTCTTTCTCTAGCATGAGTACGTACATTTACAAACACAAACACACAGACATCTAAATGCTCACTCTTGGCCATAGAAAGACTGATTCTTAGCAGTAGGAGCATGCACTTCAGTGTTTGAGTGCCTAAATATAATTCCGCAACAAAAAAGAGCTAATGTGTGAAAACTAGTGTGAATGCTGTGTGAATGTTACATGTTTCCATGCAGCAATTGGTATAGGTTAGTGGTTGTTTATACTTTCATTATGTTCTGCTACATACACAATTTCCATTATTGTTATACAATAAATTACGGAGTTATTCATGAAAAAGTATGTCACTGAAACAGTGCAAAAGGAACATTATCATATTCAATTTTAAGTGAGGTAACTTGTCTGCAATATCATAAACTAATTAATGAATTAATACCAGTGTACTAACAGATTTAAGTGAGATAAGTAATTAAGGAATCACACGAGATTTCAAACAACACTTATGAAATGAAGGCACTTTTAATTTTCACTGTTTTTCAAGTTAAATAATAACCTAACTAACTGAAAGCTTTCCTTTGTTGTCTGATTCTGATGGGGATAAAACAAAATAAACCATGCAAATGTCAATAATCGAGGATAGATAACAACTCACCACAAAGAGGCTCGCTGAGCCATAGCCAAAAATTTAAGTTGTGTGAATGTGAGTGTCGATTTCTCGTGCTTGTCAGCAGTTCAGCCAATGTCTTCAGTGAGTTGTTATCTATCCTCCATTATGGAGATTCCAATCAGAGTTTCCATTTCTAAAACCATTCAAATGCTTTTACTCATTCACCACTCCTCTACTTCCCTCCCAATTACTTTATCTCATTGCCTCCCTAAAATCTTTCATTTGGAAAGTGATATGTACAAATGAGGTTTACAACCAATCAGCAAGAAAAACTAAACAAAAGAAATCTACAGAAGATTACTGATAACAACAACTGAAGTGATACTAGCAAGTATTACTGAAATTGTGGCACAAACCTCAGTGCGTTCCTGCCCCATGCTACTTAAGCAACGTTTGAGTTTATCAGTGGTGGATTCAAGGGCCTTTCGCCTAGCCTCTTCTGATCCAGGAGGTGGATTTAGTTTTTCTTTGTTCTCCATATTTTGTACATTATTCCCTCCTGCTTTCTTTTCAACATTTGGTTTTGTTTGCTGCTGTTGCTGTTCTTGTGGTGACTGCTGCTTCTTTTGTTGCTGCTGCTTCTTCTGTTGCTGTTGCTTCTTTTGTTGTTGTTGTTGTTGTTGTTGTTGTGGTTGCTGCTGCTGTTGGTTCTGTTGCTGCTTATTGTGCTTTTGATTTTTAGGTTGCTTCTGTCGATTCATCTGTGGCTCAGGATGTGCCTTTGGTGGCAATTTTGAAAAACTTGTACCACCCGGCACAAAACCTGAAGCTTGGGGTATTTGTTGCCAGTTCCAAGGTTCCTGCTGCAACCATGGCATAAGCGAGTTTGGTGTCCATGTTGGTTGTTGTTCAAAGCTCATATATCTGAAGACACAACAAGCAAAACACACATAAACTAAATGGAACAAGTTGTCATTAAAATGCAATAAGTAAAAATACACACTTCACCAGATTTTACTTAAAGAGAAACAAATAATAGATGTGACCACAAAAGTATACAAAAATGTAAAATTAATATAATAATGGAAAGTCATAGGTGGAATACAGACAATGGAAAGACACATCATAACAATTGAGACATTGAGTGGTCAACATGAACACAAGTACAAATAACTGCCTCAGTTGGGGGAGTGGAGGCACAAAATGGCAGTCCTTGCTTTCTTTACTGTAGAAATTATAAAACCAGGAGAAAGAAGGTAGAGGGGAGTTGATCAGTTTTCTGGATCAATCAATCACAAGTAACTTGCAGGATCAACCTTACATGGTCTGAGGTCTCTAGTCATTCCCATTTGCTTATTTGGACTCCACTTTCTAATTACCTTACCTTTCTTCTCTTCATCAGTCAGGGTAGTTGCTACCCTAGAATGCACGTCACTGATTGCTTATAATGTGTTAGCCATTTGCCACTGCTTTTTATATAGTGAACAATGTACAATGGATATCTGATGAAAGGCTACACCCAACACTAGTACCAGTAACAAAGAAGTTCTATTAATTTAACACAACAACATATCAGTATATATATATATATATATATATATATATATATATATATATACGTAAAAAATAGAAGAAGTACACTTACCAGGCGAAAGGGCACAGGCAGTAATAGCAACAAATAAACACACAGACACACACACACACACAAAAATGCTAGCTTTCGCAGCCTAGCTGCTTCATCAGGCAGAAGGGAAGGAGAGGGAAAAGGAAATGATGAGGGTTTTAAGGAAGGGGGTAAGGAGCCATTCCAATCCCGGGACAGGAAAGACTTACCTTGGGGGAAAAAATGGAAGGTGAATAAATGCACATACACCCACACATTTACACAGACACAAGTACACTTAGGCAGACATACTGTAGAACTGTAGAAAGCAAAGAAGTTAGAAGTCAGACAGAGATGCCACTTGATGCAGAGGCTCTGTCCAGAGAACCAAGGCAAAGATGTTAAGGTGGTGGGTGGGAATTCGAATTTAGCGGAGGTTAAGACCAGGTGGGCAACGGGAAGAGAGAATATGCTGAAGGGCTAGTTCCCATCTCCGGAGTTCTGAAGGATTGGTGTCAGTGGGAAGTATCCAGATAACCCGGACGGTGTAGCACTGTGCCAAGATGTGCTGGCCATGCACCAAGGCATGTTTAGCCACAGGGTGATCCTATGCCTTGGTGCATGGCCAGCACATCTTGGCACAGTGCTACACCGTCCGGGTTATCTGGATACTTCCCACTGACACCAATCCTTCAGAACTCCGGAGATGGGAACTAGCCCTTCAGCATATTCTCTCTTCCCGTTGCCCACCTGGTCTTAACCTCCGCTAAATTCGAATTCCCACCCACCATCTTAACATCTTTGCCTTGGTTCTCTGGACAGAGCCTCTGCATCAAGTGGCATCTCTGTCTGACTTCTAACTTCTTTGCTTTCTACAGTTCTACAGTATGTCTGCCTAAGTGTACTTGTGTCTGTGTAAATGTGTGGGTGTATGTGCATTTATTCACCTTCCATTTTTTCCCCCAAGGTAAGTCTTTCCTGTCCCGGGATTGGAATGGCTCCTTACCCCCTTCCTTAAAACCCTCATCATTTCCTTTTCCCTCTCCTTCCCTTCTGCCTGATGAAGCAGCTAGGCTGCGAAAGCTAGCATTTTTGTGTGTGTGTGTGTCTGTGTGTTTATTTGTTGCTATTACTGCCTGTGCCCTTTCGCCTGGTAAGTGTACTTCTTCTATTTTTTACGTATATTTTTCCTTTTAGGAATTTTTCCTCTCATATATATATATATATATATATATATATATATATATATATATATATATATATATAGAAGGAGACCTTCCAGGTAGGAAAATGGTATAAAATAAAGATTTTTGACTTACCTAAAGTACAGGCTGGTCGATAGGAACACTAAACACACACAAAAACACACAACCATTCGAGCTTTCGCCACCAGTGGTGGCTTCTTCGGGAAAAAGAGGGAGGAAGGAGAGGAGAAAGGGAAGGATACGGGTTTTAAGGAAGTGGAAAAGGAGCCATTCCAATCCCAGGAGTGGAAGGACTTACCTTAGGGGACAAAAAGGAAGGTAAACAAATACACACACACTCACACATATCCACATCCAAACACACTTAGGCAGACATTTGTAGAAACCAATGTCTACAAATGTCTGCCTAAGTGTGTTTGGATGTGGATATGTGTGAGTGTGTGTGTATTTGTTTACCTTCCTTTTTGTCCCCTAAGGTAAGTCCTTCCACTCCTGGGATTGGAATGGCTCCTTTTCCACTTCCTTAAAACCCGTATCCTTCCCTTTCTCCTCTCCTTCCTCCCTCTTTTTCCCGAAGAAGCCACCACTGGTGGCGAAAGCTCGAATGGTTGTGTGTTTTTGTGTGTGTTTAGTGTTCCTATCGACCAGCCTGTACTTTAGGTAAGTCAAAAATCTTTATTTTTTTTATATATATATATATATATATATATATATATATATATATATATATATATATATATATATATACTGTGATAACCATAATGATGGCATACCTCATGCATGACTTTTAAGTCGTTTCTAGAATATAAATAGTTAATTAAAACTGTAAGCTGTACACAATGCTCCATTTACATATCACACAAATCACATATCACTTAAGACAGTAATGCACATAGTTGTGTTTTCAAACCATTGACCTTTAACAAGTGGTTTGCAATCTATACCCAAATTTTAATAGATTAAATAATAAAAAGAATGTGACAGGAAAACATAGCTCTCAACAACACCATACTTAGTTAATAATTTTACGCACTTCCATGTCATTTTTCCTCAAACTCTCTTGTAACATCCTGCATTATATCACCACAAATAACTACAGTTTTATGGGAACTAAAAATGTGGTGCAGTTCAACAGCAATGAAATAATCAGTTATTTTCCCTTCAGGAGGTTGATAACCTTATCCCAATGATTATTAATACCACAATTTCCTCAAAAATTTATGCAATAACATTTAGTCTCTCAAGTGGAGAATGGTGACAATTTTTCAAAACTTCATTCTCTTCTCCTTATAGAAGACAGTCAGTCTGGATACACTAGGTATTCTGAAGAGTTGACAGCCAGTGCTCATTGAAAAGCCCATGGCCGGTGCCAGGAGAGTGTTATGCCGGCAGCCGCAGCCTCACCAGAAGCTCACAGCTCGTCGGACCTCACGGGGGAAGCTGGCAGCTCTCGCACTTCAGTGCGCACGCCAGCACCGTCTACCAAAAAGCTGAGTCGAGTAGCTGCCTTAGATCAAATGTGGTGTGACACAGTTCTTCACTGTCTTGTCACCTGACATGTACATTTTCATGCTTGACTCTGGTAGCCTTTTACTTGTCATCAATCATTGATGGTACTGATATAATAATGGAAAGTCCAGGTTGGAATAAATAATATAGTGAGGACAGTTACAACTCACCGCAAAGACGTGGCGACGAGATGCGACAGGCACATACAAAAGACACACACATACAACACATTCAGCTATCGGCCATGGCCTTCCTCAGAAATAGAGCACTCACGGTCCTCACTATATTATTTATTGATGGTACTGAGCTATAGAGCAGAAGGCTCATTTGTTTTGTACTACAACTTGGGAAATATACCTAAAGATAAGTAATGGTCTGAGGTTTTCATTGCATGTGTATTACTAATTACTAATCTCCTGTCCAGCTCCTTCAAGTGTGTCACCCCACTCGGACACCGTGCTCAGATTGTGTTCCTCAAGTCCTAAGGTACACAAGAATGGCGATGACAAGCTGTGGTAATCACGGTCATAAATTGAGTCTGTGCGGGAGACAGGCAGTCCGGCATGCACAGTCAACCTGGAGAGGCGGTGAGGGTGTCACTGTCTGGCCCAACTGTTTAGGTACCTCAGCAGTTATTTCGGACACAGCTGTGTGCACCAGATCATGTGGATTGCAAGTTCAAGGTGATCACTGCCATGGCTTAAGAGTAGTTATTCTGGTGAAGTTTTCACCTAACTTCTGGATTGGTTTTTCTCTGTGTTTATTGTGGTTGTGTTAACTTGCTCTTGTGTGTGTGTGTGTGTGTGTGTGTGTGTGTGTGTGTGTGTGTGTGTGTGTGTGTGTGCGAGCGCGCGTGCGCGCGCGCGCGCGCGCTAGCCAGGGTTTACAGCCATCCCAAGAGGTTGTCTTTTTCTATGTCTTGCATGTATGTTCTGGTTTTCTGCTTCTTGTTGTCAGCGGTTGCAACTGTGCTTCCATTCATTCTCTTTGTGTTGAAGAGATCATTTGCCCCTTGCCTTGGGTGGAACATTGCCTATTCAAAATTAAAAAATTGCTAGATGTCACTGGAAAATCTTGGTTAGTGTCCTTCTGCATCCTCCGGGGAACCAGTCGTATGTTATTTGGCAGAAACTTTACCTTCTGCAGCATGAGTTGCATACCCATAGATGTAATTAGACAAAAAAGTTGTTCCCTATGCTTTTCCTTTTCATATCCTATATTTCCTTGTGGAATAACCTCATTGTCTGTGGGCCTTAGACACCATCATGCTGTGCTGGTGCAGCTTAATTACTAAATTTAATTTTGAAGATCTGAAAAGTGTGACTGTTGTTTTATTTAGTGTAACTGATTGTTGACAATAATTCTTGAAGGCATTTGTTCTCTCAGTTGTTGTGTCTTATAAAATTAGGCCAGCTTCTCTAGAGGCATGATACATTGTGAGTAACTGATTTGTAATACAAAGCTAGTCAAAATGCATGTGTTGCTGTTTTCAAAGTCACAGTGGATTTTGTTTATTAAGTAGCCTTTTCCTGTTAATGAGCAGAGTTTCATAGAGCCGTACCTAATCTGCTTTAAAACTGTTTACTTCGTTATAATTTTGTAAATTTGTGAGCAGGTGCCCTTGTGTATTCAATTAATGGTTATTGCGATACAGTATCTGATTGCCGCTCCTAGTTGTGGGATGTTAGTTAAGTGTTTATTTGATATTTCTTTTGCCTTCAAAATTTGTCGGTTGTTCACCCCCCCCCCCTCATTTTTTTTTTTTTTTTTAAATTGGCTAGCTCCCCTTATCTCCTCAAGGTGTTTATTGTGGGATGTGCCCGTATGTCTCTTAATCGATTTTTAAATTTAGTAAATTTCTTTATCTTTCAAATTGTTTGTTGTTGTTGTTGTGGTCTTCAGTCCGTAGACTGGTTTGATGCTGCTCTCCATGCTATCCTGTCCTGTGCAAGTCTCTTCATCTGAGAATATGTTCGGCAACCTACATCCTTTCGAATCTGCTTACTGTATTCGTCCCTCGGTCTCCCTCTACGATTTTTACCCCACACACTTCCTTCTAATACTAAGTTGACAATTTCTTGACGTCTCAGAATGTGTCCTACCAACCTATCCCTTCTCTTAGTCAGGATATGCCAGAAACTCCTTTTCTCCCCATCTCAGTTGAGCACCTCGTCATTAGTCACGTGATCTGCCCATCTAATCTTCGTCATTCGTCTGTAGCACCACATTTCAAAAACTTCTGTAATCTTTTTGTCTGAACTCCTTATTGTCCACGTTTAACTGTCATACAATGCTACATTCCAGAAAAATGCTTTCAGAAAGCACATCCTAACGTATAAATTAATATTGGATGTTAACAAGTTTCGCTTCTTTAGAAATGCTTTTCTCCCCATAGCCATTCTGCATTTTATATCTTCTTTACTTCGGCCATCAGAAGTTATCTTGCAACCCAAATAACAAAATTAAAGTTTTATTGTATCATTACCTAATCTAATTCCTTCAGCATTACCTGTTTTTCTGACATTCCATTCCATTAGCTTCTTTTTTATTCTTGTTAATGTTCATCTTATATTTTCCTTTTAAGATACTGTCCATTCCATTCAATTGCTCTTCCAGATCCTTTGCAGTCTCTAACAAAATTACTATGTCATCGGCAAACCGCAAACTTTTTATTTCTTCTCACTGAACTTTAATTCTGTTATGGCCTAGCGGGCTATTCAGATCTTGCGTGCCCGTACTGTGCTCTGTAGCTGGCGCTGGCCCAGCCAAGATAGTTCCCGACCTAGCCATGGGAGGGCACGGTCGTCTAAGACAGCTGACATGAGCTATGGGCCATCTGCTGGCGGTGCGCTGTCAAACGGCCAGAGTGACGGCCGGGTCATTCTTCGAGTGAACGCAGAAGAGCTTGATAGTGTTTTCATCAGTGGCGACGAGGTTTATGGTAGTGTGGTCTTCCTGCCGCAGTCATGACAGAGCAACTTAGCGCATTGCTGATGAATCTTCAGTCATTATCGAAAGTTTTGGCTCAACAGAATGCTTCTCTCACGGGGTCTATTGACACCTTCACTAGGCTGTGACACAACAGGTCGGGTTGCGGTCTTCTGTGTCCATTCCTCCGTTTCTTCCCTTTGACGACAATGCTGAGCATTGGTCCGAGTACGAACAGTGTTTACACCAACACTTCATAGTCTTCAAGGTGTGTGATGAAGGTAAGCAAAAAGCTTATTTCCTTTCGTGGCTCTCGCCTCGTCTTTTTCGATTGCTGGGCGATTTGTTTGGCGCCGCTTCAGACGCAGGCATCCCTGTCCTTTTCGGATATCTGTTCTCTCTTTGCGGGATATTTTCGCCGCCACTCTCATGTGGTGTCGGCCCGCATATCTTTCTATTGTTCGTAGAAACAGCTGGGTCAGTTGTACCGCACTTGGGCCACTAACTACAGGGGCTTGCCCGTCATCGTCTGTTTTGGTCCGAGCCGCATGGTGATTTGTATGCAGACTCTATGGTCCGCGATATTTTGATTTGTTTTGCTCCCAACTTGGACGTTCGCAAGCAGGCTCTTAAATCGGACAATCCCTCATTAGCAGAGGTTTTGCGTATTGCATGCGCATTTGAAGTTTCTGAGGCTGTGGGCAGTCAACTATCCGCTTGGGGGGAGGTATCCTCAGTTGCCAATTCAGCCCAGTTATCTGCAGCACCAGTTTCTTCAGTAGCTGTTGTGTAGCCCTCCCCTCCTTCCCTTCCGACGCCAAGGCGCTCGCCTGTGTCGTATGGGCGGGGAGAAAGGCGACGCGTGTCGCCCGCTTCAGAAAGCGAGCCGATTTCATGTCTTTTGTGCGGGGCTTCCCATTCTTGGGAATCGTGCCCGCACAGACGGTAATCATTGTAGAAAATTTGGACACATTGCTCGAGTGTGTCGCTCCTCTGCTTGGGGTCGCAAAAGGACCTCTCACCCTTGTGATTTCGGCGCGTCACCCATGGATATTAATAAGGTTGTTCCCATCAGCATACAGCTGCCGAAATTGTTTATAGACCTCCGCATTCTGCTGAAAACTGTCACGCTTCAGGTGGACACTGGCGCGACAACATCGCTTCTAAGTTCTGCTACTCATCAAGCATTAGGCTCCCCCACTTTATGTCCGGTGCCTCGTGCGTTGGCTGGCTAAGGTGTCCACCCTATTTCACTATTGGGGTCGTTTGTCGCCGAAGCTACATATCAGGATGTTAGCCGCATGGTACTGTTTGTGGTAGTAAACAGTGCGACGGCTACGAATATCTTCGGCCTCGACGCTCTCCGTGCTTTTGGCTTTACTATTACCGATTCTGTCTGCTTGGTTTCCGATCAAATGCCGTTTGAGAGTCTCACGCAGCTATGTGCGGCTTTCTCGTCCTTGTTTGCACTGGGCCTTGGGTGTGCTACGAATTTTCGGGTCACTATTACATTTAAAAATATGGCTCGCCCCATCTTCTGTCGGGCTCGGCCCCTCCCGATCGCCCTCCGCGGCACTGTTAAATCCGAATTAGGTTGCCTGGCGGCGGAGGGTATTTAGCGTCCTGTCACAGCAAGCAAGTGGGCCTCTCCTCTAATTGTCATACTCAAGCCCTCTGGGGCCCTGCGTTTATGTGGCGACTTTAAGAAAACTGTAAATTCTCACTCCATCATTGATTCTTTTCCCGTGCCTCGCCCAATGGAACTGATAGATCGGCTGTCAGAGGGCCAGTATTTTCTGAAGATAGATCTGGCAGAGGCTTATCTCCAGTTGGCTTTAGATGATGCCTCGAAGCAGGCACTGGTAATTTCTACGCCTTTTGGCCTATATCAATATCAGAGATTGCCATTTGGGGTGGCCAGTGGCCCCGTAATCTTTCAACTTTTTTTTTTTTTGAGCAGTTGCTAGCACCGGTTCGCTGTTGCATGAACTACATGGCTGATATTGTGGTGAAGGGGTCCACAGCTGCTGACCATATTGCCAACCTCCGCTCCTTGTTCTCCGTTCTGGAGGAGGCTGGCCTCCTCTGTAATTTCCAGAAATCTTCTTTCTTCCAACTATCTATCGAGTACTTGGGCTACGAGGTATCCACGTTGGGGGTGCGTCCCATGGCAGTCACGTGCGTGCGATCGCAGTTCTTCCCCGTCCTTCTTCCGTTCAAGAACTTCAAGTATTCCTGGGCAAGATCACCTATTATCACTGCTTCCTCCTGCAGGCAGCCAGAGTGGCTCACCCCCTGCACCAATTTCTGCATAAGGGCGTCCTGTTCCAATGGTCTCCAGCTTGCGATCAGGCTTTTCAATCACTTAAAGTGGCTCTCCTTGAGGCTCCATGCCTCGCTGCATACACCGCGGGGGTCCCAATAGTCGTAGCAGCAGACGCCTCCAAGCACAGTGTGGGGGCAATGCTGGCACATCAGTTCCCCGATGGGTCGGAACGCCCGATGGCATTTGCATCTAAAACTCTTACGGAGGTGCAGTGCCGGTATTCCCAGGTGGACAAGGAGGCCCTAGCCATCGTTTTTGCTCTAAGAAAAATTTATTTTTATCTATATGGGTCCAAGTTCACTCTATACACAGCCCCGACCCCGTCTTTGATGCCGAAGAGCTTTCTCTATGGGTCCAAGTTCACTCTATACACAGCCTTGACCCAGTATTTGATGCTGAAGAGCTTTTTTGTTTTGCATTAGACGATTCGGCAGTAGACGTAGTCGCCGGTTTCCCTATTAATAGCTCACGGATCGCGGAGGCTACGGCTGCTGACCCTGTCCTCCGGGTCGTCCTTCACCGGATGCAGTAAGGCTGGTCGGAGCGTCCTCTGGGTCGGGCATCAGACCCTCTCTGCAATTATTATGCAATTCCTAACCGCCTTAGCACCTACGAGGGCATTTTACTTCTGTCCACGGAAGATGGCTCCCATCGAGTGGTGGTTCCAGCATCATTGTGCCGCCAGATTCTCAATCTTCTACATCGGGACTACTGGGGCGTCTCCCGCACAAAGATGCTTGCCCGTCGACATGAATATTAGCCAGGAACAGATGGGGACATAAGGCGCCTCATAGCAGGATGCTCTTCTTGTGCGTCCCAACATGCAGCTCCTCACTCATCTCTCTCTCTCCATGGCCCACTCCATCCGCACCTTGGGAACGACTCCATGTCGATTTTGCAAGGCCCTTCTTAGATAGCTATTGGCTTTGCGTCACTGATGCATACTCCAACTTCCCATTTGTTGTTCGCCTGGCCTGCATGTCCGCGTAAGTTACCACACATTCCCTGTTAAAAGATATTTTCTATTGAAGGTCTCCCGGCCGCATTGGTGACAGATAACAGGCCACAGTTTACTTCACAACACTTTCACGAATTTTATTCTACCCACGGGATCCACCATGTCCTGCTCCACCATTCCACCCACAATCAAATGGGGCGGCGGAGAGGTATGTCTGCACTTCCAAGACGCAAATTCGCAAGTATGTGTCGCATCTTTCAGTGGAGGAAGCCCTCCTTCGATTCCTATCATCATATCGGTCCACTCCGGCCAGTCATCAGAGCCCCTCTGACCTCCTTCACGGCCACCCTCATTGGACGATGTTGTCCCTCTTGCATCCGGGCTCTCCCGCACCTCTTTCTCGTCCTCTATCGCGTTTTGCCCCAGGTTCGACTGTCTGAGCTCGAGGCTACGACCGCCATCCTCATTGGGTCCCAGCCGTGGTCGTTCGGGGGTGTGGCCGACGTCTCTGTGAGGTCCGTTCTCCTACTGGTATCCTCACCCGCCACCACGATCAGCTCCAGATCCGCCATCCTTCTCCCACACCTATGGTCCCTTCCCCGTTTTCCAGGTCATGCCCCCCTCTGTCAGGAGCGCCGTTAGGGGACAATTCTCTACCAACTTCATTTCCGCAGACTTGGCTGGTCGGCAAGGAGATTTCCCGCCACCATCGGGATCCGGGTCCCACTTCCCTGCCGCAGCTCTCCTCCAAGGAGGGGACAGCTCCGGTCACCGGAAGTAGGGGCACCTTGCAGCCAGCCAATAGGGGCCCAAAGTTGTCAATGGATGTACCACTGGAGAGAGGAATAGCGGACCCATCGCCATCGCCAGTGCTGGGAGCGGCAAGACATCGCTCGCAAGGGCGAACCCCTTGTCGTGCAAAGGGGTTTTGTCCGTACGAGTTGGTTCTGGCTAGGGAGTGGATGGAGGCACCAGATGATTGGATGGAGGTGAAAGAGTCCCAACAGCCAGACTTCTTCACCGCTGTTCCGGATTCCAGCCCCTCACCCCAAGGGGGGAGGGATGTTATGGCCTAGCGGGCCAATCAGATCGCGCGCGCCCATATTGTGCTCTGTGGCTGGTGCTGGCCCGGCCGAGATAGTTCCCGGCCTAGCCACAGGAGGGCACAGTCGTCTAAGACAGCTGACATGAGCTGCGCGCCATCTGCTGGCGGCGTGCTATCAAACGGCCGGAGTGACGGCCAGGATCTTTCCTGGAGTGAACGCAGACGAGCTTGATAGAGTTTTCATCAAATTCCCTCTCCAAATTTCTGCATATTGTCTCAGGATTGAACCCGCATATGTCTTAATCAATATTGGTAAATGTCTTTATCTTTTCAATATGTTTATGTCAGATTAATTTTGAGAGTATTACTGGGCAGTTCTACTGAATTATTGATAAAATCTTATTACTTCAACTGTGTCATTTCTTAAGATAAATAAATTAATATTGTTATTTCACATCTGAATTGAACGTCTTGGTCCAGTCCTTCCTATCTGGTCATCAGTGGTTTATTTTCCCTTGCCACATGCTGTGACCTATCAAGTACTTTTTTGTTGGAACGCAAAGTGGACCTCAGTGTTTGATTTGCAATGTAACATTGTCTTCATGGAAGAAGTACACTGTGAAGTGACATTGTCAGCTGCTTCACGAAAAAGATGTACTAGTTAGTTTAAGTGATGAAGAACGGAAAGTCAAACATAGAAAAATGAAGCAGAAAAGGAGAAAGATGTGAGTATACTTGTAGATAATCATGTTATTGAGTCAAATTATTGCTAATATGTTGTGCACATTTTCTGTCAATTTTACCTCCTCCTGTACATATTTACAGGAAGAAAACCTTATAATCCACAACACTGCAGTGATGACAGTTAAGCTATCATGTAGCTCTTAAAATAGCTAAAAAAAAAGCACAGCCCTTCAGCAATGCAGAATTTGTGAAAGACTGTTTTGTTGCTGCCGCAACAATTTGTGACCTAGCAAATCGTCCTGTTTTTGAAACCGTTCCTCTTTCACGGAGAATTATTTGCAGGCGCATTGAAGTAATTGCATACAATGTGGAAGCTCAGTTGACAAAAAGGGTCAAAGATTTGGTTTTCTTTTCTTTAGCATTGGATGAAAGCACTCATGTATGTGATGTTGCTCAACTTGCAATGTTTTTCTGAGGCATTGATGTTCAGTTTAATGTGGTTGAAGAAGGAAAGGAAGCTTCGGGTTTAACGTCCTGTCAACAGCATGGTCATTAGAGATGGAGCTTACGCTCAGATTTTCGGAGAAGAATGGCGGAGGAAATTGGCCGTTCCCTTGGAAAGGAACCATTCTGGCATTTGCCTGGAGCAATTTAGGGAAATCACAGAAAACCTAAATCTGGATGGTCGGGAGTGGATTTGAACCACCGTCCCCGAAAGTGAGTAGTGTGGTTGAGGAACTCCTCAATTTAGTGCCAATGCAATACACAACAATGGCCAACAATATATTTTCTTGCTTAGAAAGTATAATAGAGAAATACGAGCTATGCTGGGAAAAACTTTCATTGATTGCAACAGATAGCGCTCCTGCAATGGTTTCATAAATCTGGTGTCATTGCTTTGATAAGAAAAAAGCTGAAAGAAGTTGGTGTCCTGCAGGAAATACCAATAAGACATTGCATTCTTCACCGTGTTAATTTGCTAGCCACATGTGTCAAACTAGTTGCTGTCATGGAAGTGGTTTTAAAGCAGTTAACATTATCAGATTGCATGGTTTGGGACATAGACAATTCAAATCGTTTCTGGCAGATCTCGAGTGTGAATACGGCGATGTTCCATATTTTTGTGAAGTATGCTGGTTAACTCAAAATGTTGTTTTAGAACAATTTTTCAATTTACGTAAAGATATAGCATTATTTTTGGATGTGAAAGGAAAACCAGTGAAAGAATTGGGTGACTCACAGTGGATTTCAGAGCTTGCACTTTAACTGACCAAGCATCTGAATAGCTCGAATGTAGCTTTGTAAGGTAGAAAGTTTTGTCACTAATTTGGGTATCAAGAGAAAATTGTTTTTGTGGGCAAAGCAACTGTTAGAAATATCCTATGTACACTTCCCGAGTGTTGCACTAGTTGTTGGTGAAAACAATATGGAGAAGGAGAGGCTCAAAGAACAATTTGATAGATTTATAACAGTGCTACAGTCTCTCAAAGAAAGTTTCAACTGTAGATTTGAGGACTTAAATAGACTTGAATGCAATTTCAACCTTTTTGCAACTCCTTTTGCAGTTAACGTGGAAAACACGTCTTCTGAAATTCAGTTAGAGCTCATTGAATGCATTTGTGTGCTGAAGGAGAAGTTTCACACTGCAAAGAACTTGGAAAGCTTCTACAAATATTTTTCACGTGAACAGTTTCCATTGTTATTTGAAACAGCTGTTTGTGTGTATAGTTTTTTTGGAACAACATACTAGTGTGAAAGAGTTTTCTCCATAATGAAATTGACAAAATCGAAACTTAGAAGTAGTGTGACTGATGTTCATCTGACTGGTGGAGTGCACCTAATGACCAGCAATTTCACACCAAATATTGGAAGGTTAATTCAAAAATCATTGTAAATAAATACAGAATGATGTAAATCAAAGGTTTTTGTTTTACACTTGATAAATGATACTTATCTTCATAGTACCTAGGTTTTTGCTTCCCAAAGCAGGGAAATTAATTTTCCTTTATCTTACAAATTTTCCCTTGTACTTAATTGGTTATTTCTAGAAGTTCTTTATCATACCATGACAACTTCGTTGTGGTACCACTAACACAAGCAAACTTTGTTGTGGTACCACTAACACAGGCAGTGAACTTTTTCCATTGCTCGTCACAGGCTGTGAGTTCTGGAAGTTTTGTTTTCTTTCAGAATGGTGTCAGTTTTCAACCTTTCCTAAGGATGTAATGAACCTTAATAAGTGTTAACTTCTTACCGATCACTTCCTAGTTTCTCGCCATTGCAATGAACGAAGTTTTTAGTTGCAAAAAATTCAGTTTTGTTATATTTTGGTAAAAAAAATACACAATTGAAAATATAACATAACATTTACAGTAAAAAATGTGTGATTTTCTTAATTCTTTACGTCTGTATCCTATTTGTGGCCACGAAACTAGAACGTGTCACAGTGGTTTGAAACTGTGTTTCATCCTTACATGGCCAACCGTTGCTTGGCACAGGATACACAATTTTCGGTTAGCACTCTCACTCAAACATGACGTAGCAGATATGATTGGCCTTCCAATAACTGTGTACCAGTGCCCTTTTCACGGAAGCCACATGAGCTTGAAACGATCTCATACATATGTGTTTCCTACTTGCAATAAGTACATTAGCTGTGCATGCAAAGCACTCTCACGGATGCAAAGCTGCCCCCGTGCACTGTGCATAAACAAGCGGCCAACCACAATGTGCAGCTCTGCTACACACAATGCGTGCCTACACAGCTGCTCAGCGCTGCCCACGCGGCTCACAGTGCCCATGGGCAGCTATGCGAGAAGCTTTCGTGCCCACTCTTGATCTAGATGATGTCATTGTCTCTGGACGTACTCCTGAGGAACACATTGCTAATCTTCATGTTTTGTTTCATGTTCGGCTTTCCACTGGTCTCAAATGAAATAGATACAAATGTGTATTTTTTCAGACAGAATTGAAATATCTTCAATATGTCATCAATGGTCAGGGGTCCATCCATTGCAAACTCATTTAGTCACAATACATGATCTTCCTGCGCCACAAAACGTGCATTAACTGGACAGTGTTCTTCACAAATTGACATATTATCTTCATTTTATCCTCAATGCTCCTCAAATTGCAGCTCCTTTGCATTGGCCGCGATACAAGAATGTTCCGTTTGTTTGGTCCTCAGAATACCAGATAGCCTTTCAAAAGTTGAAAATTCTCTTCTCAGTGACTGTTGTTTCGTCCACCTTGATCTGAACAAGTCTGTCGCTCTGGCAGCCTATGCCTCAGCTTATGGGATCGATGTGGCCTTATTGCACATGTTTGGTTCTGTCTATTGTCCTACTGCCTTTGCTTCCAAGCTCTTGAACAAAGCACAATGAAATTACTTACAAATGGAAAAGGAAGCTCTTGCTTTAGTAACAAAATTCCACCAGTAATTGTATGGGAGTGTTTACTTGTCTACTGACCACAAACCTTTGCAGTCCCTGTTTAATGCTGCTCAGTCAGTACCAGCTCATACAGCTCAAAAATTTTCCAATTTATCACAAACAAATTGCCCAGGACTCTGTAGCCAATTTTGATTTGCAACATTTGTTGCACTATATCCGCCATGGTTGGCCTCCCTCTGCTGAACAGGTAGCATGTCATTTCACACAACATTATTTTTCACGTCAGCAGAATCTTTCAGTCCATCAAGGTGTCATTCTTCTACACACTGATAATGAACAGTTGCAATTGATTGTACCCGAGGCTCTTCAATCAGAAATATTGAGTATGTTGCATCAAGATCATTGGGGTGTGGAAAAGAAGTAATATCTTATCTATAATTTTGTACAGGGTAATTTTATACTTTTGTAAGAATTTTAGAAGTAATAAGATGGGAAGGGTTATTAATTGATTTTTTAGGGGAGGTTATTTCGTTTGTAGTGGGGATTACTACAAACTATTTACACTTACGCACACACACAGTTACACATACACATTTTACACACATGCACAAACAAGTATCATTAATCACTCGCCATTGGCATTCCATAGTGGGGGGGGGGGGTGTTTACTGTCTTTCTGGGCTATCTTCTATCCTTCTTCGGCTCTAATCCCCAGCTCTTTCTTTTCCTTTCTCACTACTCTTTTATAGAGCACCTGTCTTTTAGTCTCCTTTCCATTATTCAATAGTCTTTACCGTTAAGACCCTTCTTTTCCGTGTAACTTTTTTTTTTTTTTTGTTTTTTTTTTTTTTTTTTTTTTTTTTTGCTGACCTCAATCGCCAGTGTTTACCCTGCGAGATTTGCTGGTGGATCAACATGTTACTAGGTTTACAATTAAATTTACATACACAAACATTTTAACTTACACTGGTTCACAAGTTAACATATACATTACAAAAGTACATTTTTTTACACACATACACACAGATAGTAAGGAAATACAGGCTTCTGATGATATGATGTGGGGTTAATGGTAGGTAGTGAGGAAATTCTTTTTTATTAATAGAAATACATATGTTTCATTCATTGGTACGCCCACTTCAAGAAGAGGCGGTAAAGCAGGAGAAAATTTCTTATTTGCGAGTGCACATTCATAATACACAGGAGGCATAGAAAAATATTTATGAGACAGGAGTAAATTTTGAGTGAAAGAAAAGGAAGGTGGCTTGAAAATGTGGTCTCTAGTGGTGTGGAGTTAGGAGTGAGAGGATATTGGTGAGGGTAGGTAAACTCACAGAGGGGCTACTACCCATAGCCAGGTGCCTAATAAGAGGGCCTGACAGGTTTAGGTACCTAATGAAAGGGACTAACCCAGATAGGTGTTGGGGTGGACAGTCAAGTAGGAGCTTGCTGTCACTTAATTATTAAAAAAAACACTAGTGGATGGGATTGAGAGGGCCTCTCCCTATCTTTTTTTATTTTGGAATGTTGTTCCCTGGTTCCCAGTAGGATGATTCACATAGGAAACAGAAGTATGGACCTCACTTTTCGTAGATGAATGTGCAAACCCTCACATACCAAAATTTTCTAAGTACCAATGAAATTCAGGTTTAAGAAATGGATTGAAAGAATTTTCTTCGTGATTTTCTTTAACATAAATATAATGAAATAATTGTAATTAATCAAAAGATAATTCTCCTGCCATTCAGAACTGAGGACAATCTACGGAGTTGGTTGTCCGGTGTTTGTTTAAATCAAATAACTATGCTTTAGGCATAATCAGCCTGTTAGTTAACTAGCTGACTGAAAAGTTATGTATAGACAGTACCAATAATGAAATATGGTATTATAATATCCATAGTAATACTTAGGTGTATAGAGACCTTTGAGAAATAGATTATTTATAAATTGTAATAGGAAGTAATGTAATAAAATAATTTTACATCTTGAGTCTGAGAAGGGGGGTATGTAGAGAAACAAGTTGCACTAAATTCCTCCTGAACGACCCAAGATGATCAAATAATTTATTTGTGAGATATTTAAAAGCTATAATTATGAGTACTGCCCCGGATAATTTTGTTTGTCCAGGTAGACGTCTGGGCAGTTAAACTTCAAGTCCAAGGAATATGCAAGAAGGAAATTAAAACTCAAGAAAAAGAAGATATATGAATTAATTATATAGGATCCATGGACTAAAGATGTTGGTTCTCTTTTGTCATTATGATAAGGATTTGTGAGATGGTTAGAGAAGAACTAACTGCAAAGAGGGCTTCTTCAACTCTTATTTGAGAGATGTTAATTCAGTTAATTACAATGTGATTTTGTTAATTCAGCACTAAAAACTTAGAGGTGTTTTTATTTATCAGTGAAATAATCATTACGTTATTATGAGTCTCCTTTTTCTTACAACCGATTACTTTGGAGACGATTGCCAGAGCCTGACAAGAAAGAAGAAATTAAATTTGTGAGGAACAGTATTACTGGGCCTCAAACAATAATTATATGCAAAATCCTAAACTGAAGTATAGAAGCAACTTTGTGGTGGTTTTAATTAAAATTGTACACGGTCATACCACAGGGTCAGGAACATTAAATTTGGAGTGTCACAGGGATCAATATAGGTCCTTTCTTGTTTATTTGTTATGTCAATGACTTTACAAGTGCATTCAATAGTGAAAAATTTATAACTATGTATGCAGATGACACTTTAGGCCAGGGGTGGCCAACCTTTACAGCCGGCGGGCCAAATCATTGAGAGTGTATTACCTCGCGGGCCGCATTATCGATTTTTCTATTGTAAAGTAAAAAAGCAAGAAATATTAATTTATTTAAAAAAATACAAATGTGATTAAAGAACATTTATTGTACAAATTATTATCAAATGTTTACTATATAATTTATTATGCATTTTAATGAAATACAGTGTTAATGGGATGTCTGGGTTTGTTTCACTGAAATAAGTGAGTCAATGTTGACGTCAATTTAAGCTGTTGCTACGTGCGAAGAGTTTTCCAGATGCAATTCCTGTTGTCATGTTTGATTTTATGGTATTCATCCAACTAAAAATCTGTTCACACACATGTACATGTTTCCAACTAATGAAATCATTTTTATAGCATGTTTGTATACGCTGGATATGTCTCATCTAAATATGTTTTATATAACGCTTCCAAACCAACCTGATGAGATTTCTCTTTTAATTGTACATCACAATGCTTTTCACACCATAGTATTATAAATGTCCCGGTAGTGAACTCGTGTCTACAGACAGTGGCATAGTAACACACATACATACATAAAAAAAACCAGAAGATGTTTCTTAAAACTTGAAATCGGGTTTCGAATTCGTATTTCAAGTCAAACATTAAAGAAGCGTATTTAATCGCTGCTTATGTATGACGTCAAATTGCTTTGATAGTGTAGGAAAATGTATGAAGTGATTTGCTCGTAAGTGTTGCTCCCTAAGTCAAAGTTTCATTTGGAATGCAAAAATACGATCAAGCATGACTGTAATCACCTGATCTTGCCCTTGGAGTCGAGTATTAATAACATTTACGTCGCTAGTTACACCAACCAAGAACGCAAAGTCGGAAAGCCATTCGTTATCATCGAACTCCAAGAGTCTCTTTGACTTGCTTTCAAAGAATGCTTGTATTTCTTACTTCAAACACTCTTTTCAACATTTTTCAAGGGCTAGCCATCTTATCTCTGTATAATACGAAATGTTACCTTGCTCTGAATCCAAATACTTCAAAAATTCTTGGAACTGTACGTACACTCATCCAAAGCTAGAGAATAAACCTCTCGATTTAATAAACTTCAATGTTTCGACAACTACCTTCATGGCATGCTCCATTTTGAGGCACTTCGCACATAAATTCTCTTGATGGATAAACGCAATAAAAGTTCAACAGTGATGTACTACCAACTTTGCAGACCTCATTTTCAGTTAACTGAACTAAACATTCGCTTATCCCAGCCATTGCTGGAGTCTCATCTGTTGTCAGCAGTGATAAGTTGTCAAACTTTAATGAAAACCAATAATGACGATGTAAATCTCGTGACTTAAATGGATACAATGCC
Source organism: Locusta migratoria (assembly GCA_026315105.1). Classification (NCBI taxonomy): domain Eukaryota; kingdom Metazoa; phylum Arthropoda; class Insecta; order Orthoptera; family Acrididae; genus Locusta; species Locusta migratoria. The sequence continues at coordinate 147,507,427 of CM048744.1, forward strand.
GCTAATTCTTCTGTTTTATTAACATGGGCATCAAAATCACTGACATAAATCGCCACTTGGTCGCTATCCGGAATATCTGTACACTCATCCAAACATAGTGAATAAAACATCAACTCAGAAGCACGATTTTTTAAAATTATCTTCAATTTGTCTTACAATGTCAACACACGTCTAGTAATAGTTTGAAGAGACAGGCTTACTTCTGAGAAATCCTGTTTTTTTTTTTTGCGAACGCATCATTTCCACAACGGTCTGAAAGCATTCCTTCAACATTTCGCCGTCTGAATATGGATTTGATTTTTTTGCCAGTATCAGAGCTACTGCATAACTTGCTTTCACGTAGCATGTTGTCTCTGAATTCGCCATTGTAAATAATTGCTATTGAGTACAAAGTTACCTATTTAAGCCGTTTACTTGACTTTGTCGATATTGCCCCTTGTACTTTTCGAACATAACTGTATGTGTAGTCTCGTAATGCCTTTTGATGTTATATTCTTTTGGAACAGAGATTCCTTGCATATTAGATATATCGGTTTTATTTTATATTACATACACACAAAAAAAGTTTACTGTCCACCTGTCTTGAAAAGTTCTCAACTCCTCTGTAACTTTCCTCTTCTTATGTCCTATTTCTTTGCTAGTTGACGCCATACCAAGTTCACATCTTCAGTTGAAACAGACATTTTTCCTCATAAGCCAACCTGACAAAGACATCACACGGTAATCGAAGTATTGTAATAACACCCATGCCTGATGAAGAACTCTAATTTCTGACGGCGAGCAACCGCAAGACGCCTTAAAACGATCGGCCACTCCAGCACGGCACTTTAATGTCCACGATGAAAGGGATTTCAGTACGCAATATTATTATACCAGTGAGACGAGATGACATGTTTTAGCCTAAATGGCGGTACCATAGAGGTATACTTCTAGTCAAATTATCAGTGTTTCACTTAATTACGGTATTATACGTACTTGGGAAACTTCATAGTCCTTTCTCTTGAGTATTTTTGATACTAGTATTTAGCCTGGCAGCCTTACTTTAAAATTTCGACATCGTTTGTTATGATTCTTACTGAAAAGTATTCTACATTTCAGGTCTATTAGTTGCTGTAAAAAACACAGAAAGACAGGGTCATATCTGTACATTTGTAATACGCAATCCTTAAAAGTCATCAATAAAATTACATTATTATAATTAGTTTTGTACAACTGAAATTAAAAGATGGTACTGAGAGAAACCATTGCTAATGTCGACTGGTATACCTACCCGCCATAACTGAATATATAAAATACATACAAGCCTAGTAAAAATAAATACAAGCATCTTAGATCAATTGTAAGAAGATAAAAGCTGGTTTTACTTGAAAGATTACTCTGTTTAAAGTCACAACCGCTACTAACTGTGCCCTTATTGCCATCCACTCACTTTGATTGGAGACGATTCAAGAATTTATTTCGGATCATTCAACGCTAACGCAGTAGCTGAAGCGATTATCGTTCAAAGAATGCAACACCAATGTGAAGGGTCCTCTGTCGCTCGGTGCAGTGAATTATTATCTTCTGTCAGATAGCCGGCCGCGATGGCCGACGGGACTAAGGCGCTCCAGTCACGGTCTGCACGGCCACTACGGTCGGGGGTTCGAATCCCCCCTCGGGCATGGATATTTGTGCCGTCCGTAGTATTAGCTAGTTCATAAGTAATTTGTAAGTTTAGGGACTGATAACCCCGTAGTTAAGTCCCATAAGCTTTACAAACATTTGAATTTTTTTTCTGTCAGATAGAAGAGGAACTGTAGACACCGTTGTGTATTCGGCTGATGTGGCAGCAATGAAGGTGCACGCTACATGACTCAGTTGTCTGTGCTCCAGCCTGCAGTCGCCACAAACGAGCGCTATGGATTCCTACACCCGAGTGCCTGTGCCTTCTTCCGTCTCCTCCTTGCCCACCCGTTCGCCAGCAGGCTAGGCAGGTAGCAAAGCTGCCCTTCTTTCCGGCAGTCCTCTCGCCGCACTCAGAACCACTCGCCCGCATCTCCAGCATCACCACCCTCAACTGGCTTCCTCCATCGTGGAACTGGCCCCACGGAATCCACAACGGCCGCCCGATGCCCCACAAGCTGCCTCTCCCGTCCCCTTACTTCTCACACCGTCCACCGCCTCAGCCACATGCCACGCAACATACTGTAGTGTTTTACAAACAGGAATTTACACGAAAGTTTAATGATAGTTGAATCAATGAAATTATGTATATGTGCAGTAATTCGATATGATACTAAAGACGATTGATGGAATGCTATTTTGCAGTTATACATGAAATAAAAGACTAAATTTTTCTTCTATATGAAATAGCTCCGCGGGCCAAAACTTATCGGCCCGCGGGCCGCAGGTTGGCCACCCCTGCTTTACGCCTTGTTTGGGGAACTGATATGAAAGACATCGACTTTGAAGTAAAAACGTTTATTGATACTGCAAAGACAAAATTTGAAAATGACAATCAAAAGTCAACTTGGAGAAAACAAATATAATTTCTTTTAATGTATGTGATTTGCAAAGATGTATTGATTTTCATGGTAGTAATACAATAGGGAAAGTCAGTAGCGATTGTAAATTCTTAGCATTCTTAGCATTGACAGTAAACTTTTATGGATCCAACAAATTGATAATGTGCGTGGAAAAATAACATCCAATCTATATGTGTTGAGATAAATAGCTCCATTCAAACTATGAGAACTATGTATTTCGGCCTAATACACCCCCTTTCTTTCATATGGACTTGTATTATGAGATCGTGCTGCCAAAACCCATGTACATAGAGTTTTCAAACTTCAAAAGAGAGCACTAAGAGTAATGGGCAAAGTAGATTTCAGAACTTCTTGCAAGAGTTTGTTTTTAGATCTTAAAATTATGACTATTTATTCTATGTATGTGTATGAATAAATTATAATAACTGTAGAGCATAATACTGAAGTTCACCAGCATAATACCAGACAGGTACATGATTTCCACATATTAAGTAGGAGACTGAAAATTAGACCATAATAATAATCTAAATAATACAAAATTATGTTGATAAGATTACGACTCTACTATTGTGGTAATATCTATGCACCCAACACATAATATTCTTTCTGGCTGTATTTTAACAAACAACCAAAATTATATGATGTTTGAGTTTAGCTTTGACAAACATACTCTTTTATGAACTTTTACCTCTTTAAACAATCATTTTAATATTTCTCCCACATTTTCATTATATTTTTCCATTAAAATATTATCATCTGTCTTGCCTTGGTAGTTCTAAATTTATTTTCTTTGCTTGTACTGGTTACGAATGATTATAGGCTGGAACGAATGTAGCATACATTTGGCGTACGAACAAGTGACTATAGCCTGGATGGAACACAATGTACATAAAAATCAGACACATGACATCCCTCGCCCCAAAATCTCTTGCTTTCTCTACTTATTTTTCTTATTATAACTCAAGCGTTGTCATTTCAAATCAATGGTGCACTGAAAATTATCAAAAACACATCGTTCTTAGGACAATGAATTATAATCTAATGTTGGTTAGTTAGTTAACACCTGCCATCAATAGTTCGAGAATCACGGATTACTCTCGCAGATGTTCGCCATAGCGTAATAGGCAAGGAATTAGTTCGTGATGTATGAACATGTTACACGGTGGTTCGGAACTTGCTAGGGTGCGGTTGCTCAGCACGCTCGGTCAGAGGGTTGCCGGTATGGCAGCTCGACGCTCTCTGTAACGAGAGAACTGAGTTACCTGAAACGATCAAAATAGGACAAAAAAAACCAACGTTCACAAAGTACCCGTTCAAACTGACGAACCAATCAAAAGAGAGAAAACGAAAGACAGTTCAACTAACACCCTCTGAAGAGCAGGCCTATGTACTGCCGTGCCATGTCACATCACACATAGCGAGGCCTACGAGGAACACAGGCCCCAGCGCAGTTGTCAAGCAATGTAAGCAAGTTAGTTCCGAGCCAGCGCGATCGCTAGCCAATTGGGCGGCCGCTGGGACACTGCCCTCTGCGTCAAAGCGGGCAGCCACTGAGCTAGCTATCACTCCGGGTCGGAACTACCTTGCTTACGTGGCATGCAGACTGCGCAGGGGCCTGTCTTTCTTGTAGGCCACGACACAGAGTAGGCCGTGATCTCGTAAGTCACTAGCTGGCCGCAGTGAGGGGGTGGGCTGTGCCCCATCAGTAAGATACGCGATCGCAAGCTACTCTGTGTGACATGATGTGGCACGGCAGTGCACAGGCCATCTCTTCAGACGGTGTTGGTTCAACGTCATCTGTAATAACAAAAAAGAGAGAAAAAAACTGAGTTAAATTCTCAACGAACAACTGAGAACAAATATGAACAAATGACCGCAAAGCATCGATTTCAGTGAAGAGAAAAAACTATAACCACCACTGTCAATTTTTTTGTCCCACTTTATTTTTGCTCTTGCTTCCTAAAAGGTTTTCGCACATTCTTGTTAACTGAACGCAACTGTATTCCGCAAGATTCTGAGTTGTTCAAAGGTAACAGCGCATTTGTTCTGTTTTGAGAAAATGCTATGAAATACATAGCAACGAATTGTAAACATGGACTTCTTTAACACATGTACATAAACTGGGGAGATACTCAGAATGACTGTCGTAAATGACGTACTGATAGTACTAACTTGTATATATATTGAGGGCTAGAGGTATGTGGAATTCATTATTACCACACGTATTCCGTTTGTGATTTTAGCTGCAAAAGAAAATGTGATCACAGTCTGAAATAGAATATTTGCTCTTTATTTTAGCGCAGAACAGTGTAACATGAACAAAGTAATATCTGAACTACAGGAAAGGTAATACCATCTACGTTAAAAGTGTCCATAGCAACCATGTTAAAGACAAACATTTTATTATATGCATTAATTCTAATTAATGACTTTCAATGTATTCCACAAATAGTGAATAAACGCTTAGGGGGAAAAAAAGGTAATTTGTTGCAATGTATACACTTCTCTTCTGTTTGATTAAGGAACTACACTTCCCACAGAAATCTGGGACTTCCTTTATATACGAAACTACCTGTATCAGCACTTTGTGCAGAATTTTCGTTATTACAGTATCCTCCCAGTTAAAGTGCATATGCTTCACAAGACCATTGTTCAATTCATTGTTACATATTTCACGGCGTGTTCAAGAAATAGTACAAACACATATTTTAGAGGGAGCATTCTTACATATGCACAATTCTAAACATTGAAGAACATAGCTCTATTTAATTAATAAGAGAGTGTGAAACCCTTTTAGAAAAAAGATTTAGGTAGTGGTGGGTTCCGAACCACTGACCTTCAGCATCACAGACCAACACTTTGACAACTATACTACCGCTAACAATTAGAAGTTGCGTTCTTTAATCTCGTACTATTCATGGCAGCTGTTAACTGATGCTAATATGGCATTTTTAAACACTACATTATCATTAATCCTATGAAGAACGACGTGTTTGTGTTAATTCTTCAGTGTGCCATTGCTTTGAAACGACAACATGACAACATGTAAGATACAATAAGAAAATCATCAAATACACAACGCAAGATGGCGTATGCCAGAGAGAGTTCTGGGTGAGGAATGTCACGTGACGTCTCCGAACGCCTGGTTTTTGTTAATTCAATGGAGGGTGTCAAATCTCCATTTTTTGCAACTATCTCTCAAATCATACGAGATATGAAAAAAACATATGGGAGCAAAGTTGTAGAGAATTTTCTCCTGTACAAATTCAGTTATTCAATTTTCGTGTCAGATGAATGGTTTATTTGCAATTAAAATTCTATTACAAACGGCTTTTTTTTTTGGTATTCTAATGTATTTCTTGTCCGCAATATTTGAAAAACCAAGGTTCTGGTCTCTGGTAGCCAACAATTATGTCTAAAATTTGGTGCCGATCAGTTGAACGGTTCGATCTAAAAAGTGGGAACATGTTACAGATAGACAGACATCGTCAAATCACCGATATTTTTGCAAATATCTCTGCAATGAGAGTGAAGTTGTAGAGAATTTTCCCCTCTAAAAATAAGGTTATTCCATTTTCGTGTCGGATGAACGGTTCGTTGCAATTACAATTATATTACAAATGGCTTTTATTGGCATTACTACGGTTTTTTTTGTCCAAAAAATTTGAAAAAGGGACGTTCTGGTCTCTGGCGGCCTAATTATGTCTGTAAAATTTGGTGCTGATCGGTTGAACCGTTCATCTTAAAAAGTGGGAACACATTAGAGACAAACAGACATCCCAAAATCGCCCTTATTTTTGCAAATATCTCTGAAACAATACGAGATATGAAAAAAACATAACAGAGCAAAGTTATAGAGAAATTTCTCCTCTACAAATTCGGTTATTCAGTTTTTGTGTCAGATGAATGGTTAAGCCGTTATTTCATTTAAATTTAGAGCTGTCAAAAGATGATAGCAAAGGCCCACTTTTAGTGTTACTACCGTAACCTAAAGTGGGCCAAAATGCAAACAGCCCAAACACTAAAGGGGCAAAATATTATAATGCTCTACGAAAAGAAATTAAGATGTTAACAGGTGAGAAATTCAAAAAACATTTAAAAGCATGGCTCATTGAAGAGTGTTTATATGGTTCACCCTTATAAAACTATTTGAAATCTTTATGTAAAAAAAAAAAAAAAAAAACATATCGTACACAGATATATTTGAAATGTTAAGTAAAAAAAAAATGTATACTTATGTATCCATTATAATAACAAGCATGTGTATTCATGTTTCATGCAAATAAAATTACAAAATTATTTTTAACAAAATATCAGACAAGTCAGTCTTAATGAGTGTTGTAAATTACCTTCAGGCCAATGATATGAACTACTATAATATACTAACGACTACCCCTGCTTATTCCTTCAATGTTAAGTTGGAGTATGTGGATAGATGGTCCAATTCTACGAACTTGTGCGTCCTGAAAAGGACTTCTTGGTAGTTTGCTCTGCACTCTTTCACCGGGAGGCCTTTTCGGGCAGTTCGATCTCATCTTGTTGTTGTTACTCATTTAGCACCAACCAGGGGGCACGTGTGACTTAAGGAATGTCAGGGACGCGAATATATATATATGCTGATGACATCTGTTTGGTAAACCAAAGCCCTAGTTTCACTACTTTTGAAAGTACATTAACTGCCGACATGGAAATTCTGGACACATACTTCAGGAAATGGTGCCTCCGCCTAAACCTTCAGAAAACTGTCACTTCAGCATTTCACCTATGAAATCGGCACTCTAACTATAAACCATAAGTAAAATTCAGAGGACAAACCTTGCAGTCCTGCAGCACACCGAAGTACCTTGGAGTAACACTCGACAGATCCCTAACTTTCCGTCAACACCTCTCCAACGTGGCTGCCAAAGTGAAGACCCATAATAACATTATCCAGAAGTTTGCTGCTACCTCCTGGGGTTGCAGTGCTCAAACCCTACAATCAACTGCTTTGGCACTGTCATACTCTGTCGCTGAATACTGTTGTCCAACTTGGATGAACAGTGTTCACACTAAGAAAATAGATGTGCAACTCAACCAGACAATGCAACTTATCATGGGTTGCATATATAGTACTCAAACTGCTTCGCAACCAGTTTTAAGTAACATCCAACCTCCAGCTCTATGTACAAAAGATGCTCTCCTGAAGATCTGGAGGAACAGAAGAACCCCCAGCGACCCATACACAGCGATACATCAACAGCAGAACACCAGAGTTTGAAGTCAAGAAAACCATCTTGGAAAACTGAACATCATCTTGATGTCACCAACTTTGACATCAATGAAGCATGAAAAAGCTCCTGGGAAGAATCATCAGTGGTCAACGGTCATCTGGTTGAAAACCCTTCAATGCGAGTTCCAGGTTTCACACTCCCCAGACGCCAGTGGAGAATCAAAAACCGCATCCAAACAGGACAAGGTAACTGTGGATATCTACAGTACAAATGGGGCTGGGTAACATCTCCCAAGTGTGACTGTGGAGCTGCCCTACAAACAATAAACCATATTGTAGGTGAATGCCCTAAACGAGCCTTTGGAGGATCAATAAAAGATATCCGCCATGCATTACCTGAAGGGCTCAACTGGATCACCTGTTTGGACTTAGAATTCTAAGAACTTGTGTAATGTGCACATAATTTAATATAACACTGTACATATGATCCTGTACATATACTGTCCTTGTCATAAATGCATACCCCTATGTCAGTACAAACCACAACTATTTTTATGTAATCATCACACTTGAGCCTCAATAAAAAATAGACTGATAACAACTGTGTCTCAAATATAGTTTCAGTTTAAGAAATAACAAAAGATGTTAATTTATTATATTTCCTGAAGTCGAACAGATTTATTACTCCCGCCCCCATCCCCAATAAAGGTTTATCCTTTTTCCATCATCTGGAAAAGTATTGAAGCAACATGATGAGTAAGATTTTTTCCTCAAAACAAGATAAAATATATGGAAGAATTTTTTTCACACTTATTGATCACAGAAAAAGGAACAAGTAAACGAAGTTTGGTGAAAACATTAGACAGTGGTTTTAGGTGTGTATGAATTTACTTGGAAAGTCACTTTTTTTCATCAAAAAATTCGAAATTCTAAGCTTCATAAAGACCTGTACATAGATATCATCTTGCATGGTCATTCCCGCAGAAGTAAATTATTAGAACATCACTACATTGAAAAATCAATACTCTTTCACATTAAAATAAATTAATTAATAAATAATGGAGATGTCATTATGAGTACCTGCAAATACACAAAGTTCATGAAAATCTGAGAAAGTCCATGGCGTGGATTGGGTGATGTAACTCTTGTGCATACACAGCTCACTGGATTTACAAAATTTTGACATACTTCGCAGATAACATTTATACATTCAATTTGTGTATCTTTTGTGTTTAATTTCTATTCTGACAGAATTCAAATAAGGCAAAAGTGAGTAACTAAAAAAAAAAAAAAAAAGAAGCAGTAAGACTTACGGATCAGGCAGCAAATGATACTTGTGACTGGGATATCCTTGATTCCCAGAACCACCTGGCGGCCAGTGATGCCCACTGTGACCTGCTGCTTCATTATTCCTGCCTCCAGAGCCACGTCTCCAGCGGAACGAATCACCAGAATACCTGCTCATTGTTGAGATGTAAGTTCATGACATCTAATACGAAACCTGAAACAGATTTAGTAACAGACAGTGAGTACAAACGTGCGTGTGTGTGTGTGTGTGTGTGTGTGTGTGTGTGTGTGTGTGTGTGCGCGCGCGCGCGTGCGCACTAGCATATACTAGAGAGAGAGAGAGAAGGAGGGAGGAAAGTTGATAGGGATGTGATTATTTTAAAGTGCTCTCATAACAATTATAACATCAATGTTTTGGATGAAACAGATCAGGCACAAAGAGGTGACGCACACGTGTAAGATTATATGTTTTTCAAATCAACTGTATGTTATGTCAAGGCTATTAGCAACAGTATTAGTTAAAAAAATTAAAATCATAAAAATAATATAGTAGAGAAACTGTAAACAAATACAGAGATGTGAATTCTAAAGGGAACATAGCAAACACTGACTGACAAACACACCTGTTACCAACCTAAGAATTTTTTCCCCAACACTTCGTATAAAAGCTAAGATTAAACAAATAAACATATACATGGCAGCTCATGTGTGACGAAATAAAACACAATAGAACTCCCCAACCAAATTATGAACAGTACTATTTCCTGCAAACAGATTCTATAATATGAAAATGTGACTTTTAGGTTGAAGTTTAGAATGGGACACCAATGTGCTGTTTGCTTGCAGTATACACCAAATGGTATCTCGCCTCCGAGTGAAGAGGCTCTGGATCAAGTTCTGGTTTACAATGAAATGGGTTAAATTGGTTGCTAATTTGTGAAAATAAAAACAAGGTTGAGGAGGTGGAAATGATCTGTAGCTCAGAGAGAAGTCAATGTTTGCCTAGAAGCTGATAAGATCATTTTCTGAAATTTTGGTGGTGTATTATTCACTAGGGTGAAATGGGGTAAGTGTAACCACATTTTGGCATAGTTCAACTTCGACACCAAATTGCCAACCAAGATATGATTTTGAAATTTCTGATGCTTAAAGTTTGACTTATTGACTTTTAAAACATATACATTTTGTTTTTGAAAACAAAAATTATATGGTCAAATATAATTGTTTTAAATATTTAGTGTTGTGGTTTGGGGCAAGTGTAACTCTGCATTGTTGTACCCATGAAGAACATTGTAAAAGAGACTTGAGGTAAGGGTCCTGATTACCCAATTTTTATTGAATTTGAGGATTTTTAAATTATTAAAATATCTTAAATGTTACTCAAGATATGAACTTTTTTGAACAAGCCTCTTTGTATATTATGAAATACACAGAAAGTGTTAGCTAAATTTAAAAATAAATGTTAGCCTAAACCATAAAACACAAACAGAATGCTTCATAGACGATTTATTTTTGTTTTAGACCAGTAATTTATTAAAATCTACAAAAGTAATATTTTTTCCAATTACTAGGCAATTTAACAAAAGTAATAAAATATCTACTATCAAGAGAAAAGAAGAAAATCAGTTGCTTTCTATTATTTTTCTTGGTAATTGAACTAAAGTTGTTAGCAATTTGTGTTTTATGCTAATTCAAATTATTATATTCACACTTAGGCCCTAACTGTTATTTAGTCACTGAATGTTGTATGAATCAAATGTAACACCAAATGTCAGGTCTCCCCTGCAACCCAAAGTAGGCTGGGGCAGCACTGAAATGACATCAGAGGATGTAATTTCCATTTCATCTCTTCTATCAGACCAGTAGAATGTGGTGCCATGTTTTGTCTTATTTTTGCATCTGAGGAAAATCACTTCTGGTTCTCCTAAATCACTAATTTTGATAACCCCCGCTGGTTACAATTGCCCCAGTCGATTGGTTATGCTTGCCCCATGTGGGGAAGTTGGTGTAAGTGTAACCATGCCTGGCATATCAAGAGCTTTAACAGTAGAGTAAAAAGAATCTCATATTTGAAATTGTCATGCAAAAGTTAGTTTGTAACCAAAAAATTGTGCAGTTTTCTTTAAAACTGCAAAAATGACAGACCACCAAAACCTGAGCATGTCACTCACTCACTCACAGAATGAAAATGTAGACGTCAATTCAAGTACAAAAATTAATTACCAATTTATGTCAGATTAGACAATTTATGGTTAAATATAACAAAGAAAGAAGTAAATTAACATTTGTGATAGGTCAGAGGTAAAAATACAGCTTCTTTAAGGCACCACAGGCCGTGGTTACACTAACCCATGGTTACACCTACTCCACTTAACCCTACATATTTAACAATTGAACAGCTATTGTAATATGAGGATAGATACCAATTCACTGTAAAGATGACCATTGAGAAAGGCACATAGAAAAGACACTCATGCAACTTAAATTTTCAGCCATGGCCTTCATCAGAAAAAGAGCGTATATAGATTCAATAAATCACTCAAGCACAGCTCATGAACACGTGACTGCCATTTCAGGCACTATGGCCTTACTCTCAGTAAAAGGGGAGGGGGAGGTGAAATGGAAGGGAAAGGAAATGATTCACGGCAAATGTAGTGTAGAATGTTCTTCCACACTGCCTGGCGGAGTGTGAAAGAACTGATGGAGGGAATATGAGCTGCAGCTAGGAATGCAGTAAAGCGATGAACGGAGGGGCGGAAAGAGGAGTTGCAGAGGGAAAAAATATATATGAGATTAAAGAAAAGGGGGATACACGGCTGAGAGATGGCATGAATTGGGAGGAGATGTAGGATTGGTAAGGGAGGGCCAATAGGCATGAGTAGGATTGACAGGTTACCTTAGGTGGAGGCCAGAATGGGTGCAGATCATAATGATCATCAAAGACCTGTATGATAACTATGAATGTTGTGTGCTCCACAAAGGACATATTACAGAGACCACTAATGTATCAACCAAAGTCTGGCAGTGTTGCTTTTTGTCACCAATACTTTTTCTACTTGTCCTATACTCAGTTATGAGAAGAGTCACAGGAGGTAAGGGGGCAAGGAATCCAAGGGGGGGCCATGAATGTCTGGAGGATTTGGATTTTGCAAGTGACACAAAGGCTGACAGATACGAGAGCTAATTTAAACATGTTGAAAAGGCAAGCAGTGAATGCTGGCCTCAAGATAAATATAGGTAAACCAAAGAAAGTTAGAATAGATAGTGGGAAGATGGAAATGGTCCTGGTAATAGGGGGACAGCAGGCAGAGCTCATCACCCTTTTCCTGTAACTGGGTTGTATGGTGATGGAAGATAGTAGATGTGGAGGAGATGTCAAGAACAACATTAAGAAGGCAAATACGTCCCTCAGACAATTGTACCCAAAATGGGGGAAAACCAGAAACATCACATTCAAAACAAACAAAAAATCGTTTTTATAATAATGGTAAGTCCAGATTGGAATTAATAATATATAAGGACAGTTTGTGCTCCTCGGTTGCACAGTGGTAGAGTGCCAGACTACAAATCCAAAGGTCGCGGGTTCGATCCCTGCCAGGTCCTAGGATTTTTATCTGTCACTTTGCACTTCTTTCACCTCTGGCAGTATTGCTCATGTGAAAAATACCGAGTAGCATCGTGGTTCGGAACCCACGTTAAACTGTAGGTCCCCCTATTACTGGCTGGATAAGTCAGATCGAAGGTCGAAGGATGGCAACGGCATACCACCTCCAAACAGGACCATGCCTAGTAAAGCACTGTGGTGTTCATACCAATCTTCGGATTGTTGACTGCTTTACCTTTTTTAAGGACAGTTTACAACTCACCGCAAAGATGTGGGGACGAGCTGCGACAGGCACATACAAAAGACACTCACATACAACACATTCAGCTAACGGCCATGGCCTTCTTCAAAAAATAGAACGCTCACGCAATCACACAGGCACACAACACAGTCATACAACCATCACCTCCGGAGGTATCTCTTTTATTTTCTTGTAGGCTGTATCTATTTTTCCCTTATTTATACATTCTTCTACATCCTTGCATTTGCCTTCTAGCCACTCCTGCTTAGCCATTTTGCACTTCCTGTCAATCTCATTTCTTAGTCGTGTGTACTCCATTTTGCCTGTTTCATTTACTGCATTTTTATATTTTCTCCTTTCATCAATTAAATGTAGTATGACTTGCGATAGCCAAGGATTTTTTGTAGATCTTGACTTCCTATGTATTTTGTCCTCTGCTGTCTTCACTATTTCATCTCTCAATGCTACCCATTCCTCCTCTACTGTTTTATTTTCCCCCGTTTCTGCCAATTGTCGCCTAAAGCTCCCTCTGAAATTCTCAAGAACTTCAGGTTCCTTCAATTTATCCAGGTCCCATCTGCTTATTTTCCTACCTTTTAGTAGTTTCTTCAGTTTCAGCCTACAGTTCATAACCAACAAGTTATGATCAGAGTCTATATCTGCCTCTGGGTATGACTTACAGTTTAAAACCTGGTTCCGAAATCTATGTCTTACCATTATAAAATCTATCTGGTATCTTCCGGTGTCTCCTGGTCTCTTCCACGTATACAACCTTGTTTTGTGATTCTTAAACCAGGTGTTTGTTATAACTAAATTCTGTTCCGTGCAAAATTCTACCAGCGGGCTTCCTCTTTCATTCCTTTTGCACAGACCATATTCACCTACTATCTTCCCTCCCCTTCCTTGTCATACTATCGAATTCCAGTCTCACATAACAATTAAGTTTTCCTTTCCCTTAATTGTTGAATAATTTCCTTTACCTTGTGTCTCCAGACACTTGTGAAAGCTGATAGGAACTACTCAACTACAAAACAAAAATGTCTTGCTGTTGACTGGGACATTTGCTAATTTCAACATTGTCTCTACAGTAGGCCATTCAGTTGTACCAGATCATCATTCCTCTGCTGGTTCACAGATCTTAAGGACAAATCAGGATGACTTGCTTGGTGGTCAGTAGGCCTATGTCTTCAATGATATGACTACTATAATGTATGAGAATGGGAGAAACACCAATATGCCAATTTCCTCTCATAAAATTCAGAGGAACATCACTGAGAGAATTATGAAGGTAGTAATTGTCTTGTTGCACTCATAAATCTTTCTGATGTACAGAAGGATGACACCAAAAGTCAACGTAAATTATCCATGTCTTAAATTCATCATAGTACATGAAAAGATAACTTGAGACAGTTAATGGATTACTTTGCAAAGAAAATTTAAGACCAATTTGGAAAGAGATGGATACAAATGATTCATAAACACACGCTCTTAAAGATTCTATAGAAAATCCATGCTGCACCTCAGGCCGGTCATCTACCCTCTATAAAAACTTATGATGGAATCCACATGAGGTTTTTCTGTTCAGGATTATTTCAAAGTCTTCATCACCAAAAGAAAATCAGAAAGCAGAAGGCTGACATAAATATTAATTCTGCCAACAGAGACACCTTTCCAATGTATCAGGATTGACCTACTTAAGACAATTTTCAACTTCTGCTAGTGACACTAATTGGATTATTGTTTGTAGGTCTACTGATTATATGATCTGATATGCCATTATAAAAGCTGTAAAAACAAGCAAGGCACCTTAAGTAGGCATATTTCATGGAAAACATTGTACTGAAATATGGAGCACCAAAATCTATAATTACAGATCGAAGAAATTTTTTCAGTTGAGACTTGGGGCAGAGATAAACAGTCAGTGCAAGATTAAATATCCCGTGACGACTGCAAACCATTCTCGAATCAGCAGTCTCACTGAATGTCTTAATAAAATATTGACTGACATGCTGTCAACGTCAAGCAGAGCAACTGGACTGAGGTGTTGCCTTTCAATACATTTGTACAAACATGATCAAACAAAAGACCACTAAATTTACATGATTCTTCTTGGTGTATGATTGTGAAGCTTCAACAACAGTGGACACACTGTTTCCGGTTCACTGACTTCATAATTTGAAAGAGTCTATTCCAATCAACATTGTTAAAAGCTTTTTCCAAATCTACAAAAGCTAGAAATGTAGGTTTGCCTTTCCTTAACCTATCTTCTAACAAAAGCAGAAAAGTGAGGATTGCCTCCTGTGTTCTTACACTTCACCTGAATCCAAACTGATCTTCCCTGACGTTGACTTCTGTGAAATAATTTGTGTTAAAATTTTGCAACCATGACTTATTAAACTGGTGGTTATGTAATTTTCACATCTGTCTGCACCTGCTCTCTTTGGAATGGAGATTATTACATTTTTCTTAAAGTCTAAGGGTATTTACCCTGTCTCATACATCTTACGCACCAGGTGAAATAGTTTTCTCATGTTTTCATGATTGGCTCTCCCAGAGACTTCAGTAGTTCTGAGGGAATGTTGTCCTCCAGGGGCCTTGTTTCGACTTAGGTCTTTCAGTGCTCTGTCAAATTTATCTCTCAGTATAGTATCTCCTATTTCATCTACTTCCTATTCCCTTCCTACAATATTGTCTCGAAGTTCATTTCCTTTGTAGAGACCCTCTATATACTCTTTCCACCTTTCAGCCTTCCCTTCTTTGCTAAGAACTGGTTTTGAATCTGAGTTCTTTATATTCATACAGCTGCTTTTCTTGCCTACAAATGTTTCTTTTATTTTCCTGTAGGCGGTATCTACTTTTTCCCCTATTTATACATTCTTCTACAGACTTGCATTTCCCTTCTAGCCATTCCTGCTTAGCTGTTTTGCACTTTTTGTCAATCTCATTTCTTAGTCGTCTGTACTCCATTTTGCCTGTTTCATTCACTGCATTTTTTATATTTTCTCCTTTCATCGATTAAATTTAATATTTCCTGGCATATCCAGGGATTTTTTGTAGGTCTTGCCTTTCTACCTATTTTGTCCTCTGCTGCCTTCAGTATTTCATCTCTCAATGCCACCCATTCCTCTTCTACTGCTTTATTTCCCTCTGTTTCTGTCAGTTGTTGCCTAAAGCTGCCTCTGAAATTCTCACAAACCTCAGGTTCCTTCAATTTTATCCAGGTCCCAACTCCTTTTTGCCTATGTTTTTTACAGTTTGTTCAGTTTCAGCCTACAGTCCATGACCAATAAGATATGGTGAGTGTCTGTATCTGCCCCTGGGTATGTCATACAGTTTAAAACCTGGTTCTAAAATCTATGTCTTACCATTATAAAATCTATCTGGTACCTTCTGGTGTCTCCTGGACTCTTCCGCTTATACAACCTTCTTTCATGATTCTTAAACCAGGTGTTAGTTATGATTAAATTAAGTTCCATGCAGAATTCTTACAGGCAGCTTCATACCTGCCAACCTTCAAAATGTACAAATCAGGAGATCCAGTTTAGAAAATCGGGGGATTCTTCAAAAAATCAGGAGATACGTTCTATCAAAAACTGCAGCGCACTTTACTATAAACCTTAAGATAACTGATTTTAGTCTTTTCCTATAATCTCATAACGCTACATAATGGCTAAAAAAGAAAACACCCTTGTGTTAACCCAATTGTTGATTACATCCTTATATTTTGTAGCCAGTCCCGGTAAAGTGTTTGACTATTTTGATCAAAACAAAAAAGTTCACAGCTGTATATTTGTGCTATACTGCTACCTGGGAACATGTTACGGAACAAGTGACCCACATATAGTCATCGTATTTAATTGGTAAATAGTACTCTGTAATAAACAATGTAAATAAGCACTCTACATGTATGACACGATCACTTTCACTTTTTGCAGCAATTTCAGTCTTTTATTGTTACACACTTTTCATATTCTCTGCATGTATTTTGGTACATGGTTTTTTTCACTATGTGATGTGGAAATATCACATCGAGAAAGAGTACAAAATAGAAAAAAAAAATGTTCCGAAAACTGCTTAAAAATTGATTATATTTCTTGCCATACTGGAACACCTACCACCGAATTGAAATTCCGTAAACTCGTGAAATGGCCGTTTACACGAAATTTGCCTTTCTGCAATTCGCGTATGAAACTGATGCCTCTAACTATCCAATCAAAAGGTTTACCAGCAATTAAAAAAAAAAAACCACTGAAGTGATTTCACTTACGTGCACTGACAAAACATCACATTCAAAAACAGCATAACATTGAAACACATGTGTATTTGCAAATACGAGAAAAGAGCAGAAACAATCACATCAGTCAAGTGGAACTCCTAATTTTTATTAATTTCGATACATATTTATTTTGAACTGATAAATGAACACAGGACGTTTGACCATTGGCGGAAAATCGAATCTTCGGTTTCAGGACAAAAGCTAAAAATCGGGAGAAATAATGGCAAAAGCAGGAGGCGGGAGAAAAAGCGAAAAATCGGGAGACTCCCGCCTAAATCGGGAGAGTTGGCAGGTATGCAGCTTCCTCTTTCATTCCTTTTGCTCAGACCATATTCACCTACTATTTTTCCTTGCCCTCGTTTTCCTACTATCAAATTCCAGTCTTCCATCACAATTAAGTTTCCCTCACCCTTAATAGTCTGAATAATTTCCTTTACCTCCTCATATACTTATTCGATCTCCTCATCATTGGCAGAACTAGTTGGTATATAGACCTATACTATTGTGCTATCTTTATGACAATGCGATCACTGCGCTGCTCATAGCAGTTTACCCGCATTCCTATTTTTTTTATTCATTATCAGACCAACTCCTGTAATACTCCCAACTGATTTTGTATGTATAATCCTGCACTCACCTGACCAGAAATCCTCTTTCTCTTTCCACCAAACTTCACTAATCCCCACTATATCTAACTTCTACCTATCTCTTTTTAAATTTTCTAACCTCCTTACCGATTAAGCAAATTAACATTCCACACTCCGATCCATAGAATGCCAGTGTTGTTTTTCCTGATGATCACATCCTCTTGAGTTGTCTCCAACCACAGATCCGGA
Source organism: Locusta migratoria (assembly GCA_026315105.1). Lineage (NCBI taxonomy): Eukaryota > Metazoa > Arthropoda > Insecta > Orthoptera > Acrididae > Locusta > Locusta migratoria. Next base: position 147,525,405 of record CM048744.1, read on the forward strand.
TGGGGGACTATTTTATCTGCAGAATATTTTACCCGAGAAGGTGCCATCATCTTATATTTATACAGTAGAGCTGCATGACCTCAGGAAAAGTAATGGCTGTAGTTTCCCCTTGCTTTCAGCCATGTTAGCTGATATTACAAGGTCAGCTCAGTCAATCATCTAGACTGTTGCCCCTGTAACTACCGAAAAGGCTGCTGCCCCTCTTCGGGCACCACACATTTGTCTGGCCTCTCCACAGATACCTCTCTGCTGTGGTTGCACTACCTATGGTACAGCTATCTGTATCATAGATGCACGCAAGCCACCCCCGCTCGTCAATGTCTGTGGTTCATAGGGGTAGTTACATATGTATGTGTTTCTAATTTAGTGATTTTTTGTACTGTAGTTTCTGTGGTGGTAGTGCAGATTGGAAGCATACCATATTGCATATAAGTGGTGTGGTCTACACCTACATCAATACTCTGCAAGTCATATTTCTCTTTCCCTACAATATTTTCTGTGTGTTCTTTCCAATTTAAGTTGTTCGTAATTGTTACTCCTAGGTATTTAGTTGAATTTATGGCCTGCAGATTTGACTGATTTATTGTGAAACTGAAATTTAACGGGTTTGTTTTAGGGGTCATATGGATGACCTCACATTTATCATTATTAAGGATGAGTTGCAAATTTTTGCACCAAGCAGATATCTAAATCATTTTGCTGTTGCTTTTCACCTTCTGATGATTTTAATAACCAATAAATGACAGCATCATCTGCGAACAATCTAATCGAGCTACTCAGACTGTCTCTAAATCGTTTATAAAATTAAGGAAAAGTAGGGGCACAATGACACTTTCCTGGGGAACGCCATAGCCTATATCAATTCAGTTCGGCTTGATGACTAACTGTCAATTACAACATACTGTGTTCTTTCTGACAGGAAATCACAAATCCAATCACAAAACTGTAGTGATATTCCATAAGCACACAATCTAACTAGAAGACACTTGTAAGTTACAGTGTCAAAAGCCTTCTGGAAATCTAGAAATGTGAATCTATTAGACATCCCTTATCAACGGCATGTGAGTAAAGAGCTAGCCAGGTTTCACAAGAATGATACTTTCTGAATCTGTGTTGACTATGGGTCAATAGTTGGTCTCTTAGAAGTAGTTTGTAATATTTGAGGAAAGTATATATTCTAGAATCCTGCTGCAAACCGATGTCAGTGATATAGACCTGTAATTCTGCAGATCACTCCTGTTGCCTTTCTTGAATTTTGGAGTGATCTGAGCAACTCACCAGTCTTTTGGTACAGATCTTTCACTGAGCAAGCGGTTGTATAAGATAGTTAAGTATGGAGCTATTGCATCAGCATACTCTGAAATGAACATAACTGATATACAATCAGGACAGGGAGACTTACTTCTATTAAAGCGATTTAAGCTGCTTTCCTACTCCAGGGGTTTGTGATTACAAAGCCCAAATTTAAAAATACTGATCTATAGTGTATCCTAAGGTCTAGGTTAAGTTGTGAGGCAACAGTTTGGTTGTGGTGACAGACTGATCTGTAGTGTAGCCCAAAGTCTAGGTAAGGCTAGGAGGCAACAATTTGGTTGAGAGTTGGAGAAGCCAATGACTGTAGTTGTGATGAAGAACATTTGTTACGACTGAACATATTAAAAGTCATTGATACTATTTCTTTATTACTTGAGAGGAGGTACGTTGAATTGGTATTGAGCACTGTATTTATATGAGGTGTATTATAGGTCAACCCACTCCCATGAACCACAGACATTGCCGAGGTGGGGTGGCTTGTGTGCCTCAATGATACAGATAGCCGTACCGTAGGTGCAACCACAACGGAGGGGTATCTGTGGAGAGGCCAGACAAACGTGTGGTTCCTGAAGAGGGGTAGCAGCCTTTTCAGTAGTTACAGAGCAACAGTCTGGATGATTGACTGAGCTGGTCTTGTAACATCAACTAATGTGGCTTTGGCACACAGCTACTGCGAACGGCTGAAAGCAAGGGGAAACTACAGCCGTTACTTTTCCCGAGGACATGCAGCGCTACTGTATGAACATAGCATCCTCTCGGATAAAATATTCCGGAGATAAAATAGTCCCCCATTCGGATCTCCGGGCGGGAACTACTCAAGAGGATGTGATAATCAGGAAAGACAATACTGGCATTCTACGGGTTGAAGCGTGGAATGTTAGATCCCTTAATCGAGTAAGAAAATTAAAAAATTTAAAAAGAGAAATGGATAGGTTGAAGTTAGATATAGTGGGATTAGTGAAGTTCGGTGGCAGGATGAAAAGGATTTCTGGTCAGGTGAGTACAGGATTATAAATACAAAATCAGTTGGGGGTAAATTACTATGACCAGTACAGCGATCGCATTATCATAGTCAAGATAGATATGAAGCCAACACAGACAACAGTAGTACAGGTTTATGTGCCAACTAGCTCTGCCGATGATGAGGAAATCAAAGAAATATATGAGGAGCTAAAGGAAATTATTCAGACAATTAAGGGAGAGGAAAAATTAATTGTTATGGGAGACTGGAATTTGGTTCAAAAAATGTTCAAATGTTTGTATAGTCTATGGGACTTAACTACGGGGTCATCAGTCCCTAAACTTATAAATTACTTATGAACTAAGGACGGCACAAATATCCATGACCAAGGGGGGATTCAAACCCCCGACCTCAGTGGCCGTGCAGACCATGACTGAAGTGCCTCAGTCCCCTCGGCCACCGCGACCGGCTGGAATTTGGTAGTAGGACAAGGAAGGGAAGGGAAGGTAGTAGGGAAATATGGTCTGGGCAAAAGGAATGAAAGAGGAAGCCGCCTGGTAGAATTTTGCACAGAACATAATTTAGTTATAACAAACACCTGGATTAAGAATCACAAAACAAAGTTGTATATGTGGAAGAGACCAGGAGACACTGGGAGACACCAGATAGATTTTTTAATGGTAAGACAACATAACTTGTTGGTTATGACCTGTAGACTGAAACTGAAGAAACCACAAAAAGGTAGGAAAATAATGAGATGGGGCCTGGATAAATTGAAGGAACCTGAAGGTTTTGAGAATTTCAGAGGGAGCTTCAGGCAACAATTGGCAGAAACGGGGGGGAAATAAAACAGTAGAGGAGGAATGGATAGCATTGAGAGATGAAATAGTGAAGGCAGAAAAGGACAAAATAGGTAGAAAGGCAAGACCTACAAAAAATCCTTGGATATCACAGGAGATACTAAATTTAATCGATGAAAGGAGAAAATAGAAAAATGAAGTAAATGAAACAGGCAAAATGGAGTACAGACGACTAAGAAATGAGATTGACAAGTGCAAACTGGCTAAGCAGGAGTGGCTAGAAGGCAAATGCAAGGATGTAGAAGAATGTATAAATAGGGGGAAAAATAGATACAGCCTACAAGAAAATAAAAGAAACATTTGGAGATAAGAAAAACAGCTCTATGAATATCAAGGACACTGATGGAAAACCAGTTCTCAGCAAAGAAGGGAAAGCTGAAAGGTGGAAACAGTATATAGAGACGCTCTATGAAGGAAATGAACTTAGCGACAATATTGTAGAAAGGGGAGAAGAAGTAGATGAGGATGAAATAGGAGATACTATACTGAGAGATGAATTTGACAGAACACTGAAAGACCTAAGTCGAAACAAGACCCCTGGAGTAGATGATATTCCCTCAGAGCTACTGAAATGTTATAATCCCCATTCCAAAGAAAGTAGGTGCAGACAGGTGTGAAAACTACAGAACCATCAGTTTAATAAGTCATGGTTGGAAAATATTAACACGAATTATGTACAGAAGGATGGAAAAGCTGGTAGAAGCCGACCTCGGGGAAGATCAGTTTGGGTTCAGGAGGAACATAGGATCCCGGGAGGCAATACTCACTTTATGGCTTATGCTAGAAGATTGATTAAGAAAAGGCAAACCTACATTTCTATTTTTTGTAGATTTGGAGAAAGCTTTTGACAATGTTGATTGGAATAAACTCTTTCAAGTTCTGAAGCAAGCAGAAGTAAAATATAGGGAGCTTAAGGTTATTTACAACTTGTACAAAAACCAGACAGCGGTTCTCAGAGTTGAAGGGCATGAAAGGGATGCAGTGGTTGGAAAAGGAGTAAGACAGGGTTGTAGCCTTTTTCCAATGTTATTCAATTTGTACATTGAGCAAGCTATAAAGGAAAGCAAGGAGAAATTTGGAGAAGGAATTAAAGTTCACATTGCGTTTTGCTGATGACATAGTAATTCTGTCAGAAGACAGCAAAGGCCCTGGAAGTGCAATTGAACGGAATGGACAGTGTGCTGAAAGGTGCATATAAGATGAACATTAACAAGAGCAAAACTAGGGTAATGGAGTGCAGTGTAAGAAAATCAGGTGATGCTGAAGGAATTAGATTAGGTAACGAAGCAATAAAGGAGGTAGATGAGTTTTGTTACTTGGGCAGTAAAATAACAAATGATGGTCGCAGTACAGGGGATATAAAATGCAGAATTGCAATGGGTAGAAAAGCGTTCTTGAAGAAGAGAAATTTGTTAACATTGAACATTGATTTAAGCCTAAGGCATTTATATGGAGTGGGACAGAGACATGGACGATAAACAGTGCGGAGAGGAAGAGGATTGAGGCTTTTGAAATGTGGTGCTACAGAAGAATGCTGAAGATCAGGTGGGTGGATCACGTAACTAATGAGGAGGTACTGAACAGAATTGGGGAGGAAAGAAATTTCTGGCATACATTGACTGAAAGAAGGGATTGAATGGAAGGACACATTCTTAGACATCAAGGAATTGTGAATTTAGCGTTGGAGGGAAGTGTTTGGGGTAAAAACCGCAGAGGAAGACCAAGAGATGGATACAGTAAGGAGATTCAAAAGGATGTAGTTTGCCATTCTTATGTGGAGATGAAGAGGCTTGCTCAGGATAGGGTATTGTGGAGAGCTGCATCAAACCAGTCTCCGGACTGAAGACCACAACAACAACATATAGGTCAACTTAAGTGTTCAGTAGCATTTTAATATTGATGGGAATCATGGTACTGTTGTCTTGATTTCAGGTGTAATACAGGTCGACTGAAATATTCAATTTTGATTTTTTCCCTATTGGTTTCATGTAAGGGTGTTGATTGGTATCACTGTCTTGATTTGAAGTGTGTTATAGGTCAATTGAACTACTCAATTCTGTGTAGCCTATAGTGTTTCTTTTCTTGTCATTTATCGGTTTTTATTTTGCGTATTTGATGTATTTCTTTTAATTATGTTTTTATTTTGGCTTTTTGTCGTGTGTGTGTGTGTCGGGTTCTCCCTCCCTCCCCCCCCCCCCCAAATTACAATGTCCCCACCCAAAACACCTAAATTTCCATGGCTGTCCTGCTAGTTTTATTTTATTGTTTTTCTGACATTTTTTGTATGTGTTGATGTGTGTGTGTGTGTGTGTCATGTTTTTTTAGATTATTTTGCTCACCATATTGGCTACAAGTAATATATGTTGTTTTCACCATCTCTATGACATCATGAGTCAAACCAGATGGTTGGTATCGCGTCCTCCTCTTTTGCCAGTTTCTGCACCTGATCAGGAACATGATACTCACAATTTAAAACCTTCGACTAAATTGTAGGCTGGGTTAAGCGGCTCGTGTTCATAAAATTCTAGTAAGGGCAGTGGGTTCTTCCTGTGGTAATGGCTACAGCAAGCCAAACAGGTGATCTGTGTAGCGAATAACAATGTTCTGGTTTCGAATACTGTGTTTTAACACAACATGTTTTACTACAACCAAGAGTTCTTGTTTTATATTTGTTGGCTTCACCTACTGACAAGCAAACTGATGTCTCTAAACCTACCCTCAATCTGAAACTATGCTACAGATCCACTTGCCATTCCATCAGTTTTTCAAGTTTCCTATTGTCTGGCTACCAATTGATATCTAAAATAGTGGAGGAAATATTTGCCAGTTAACAACAGCATCACCACCCATTCTAAAATCAAGTCTTCCTGTTCATAGTGTAAACATTTTCAATGTTTCCCACGGCTTACAGTTTACAATTCGTGTCACAGCATAGGGATGAGTGTTCAGATGTTGACTACGACCAGTGCATGTGACCACCCCCAATCAGGTGATAAGTGTATGGACGCCGATGAAATTCGCTGATTTATATTTGCGCAATATTCAAATGTGACAGAATTTTTCCCATTAATGCCAATATTTTGTTATGAATAGTTCCGGTAACAATCAGAAGTCAGTTTACTGAGTGGACAAGAGTACATCAAGAACCTGTCAAGCATAGAGCAGGAACAGCATTAATTGTTTACTTGTCGGGCCCAGTGGTCTTGGGGTAAAGCGCTCGAATGGAAACCGAAGGGTCGCGGGTTCGAAACTCGGTTGGACTTCGGATTTTTTCACTCTGCGCTTTAACCCATCCTTCACCTCTCAATCATGTGAAGAGTCACCAGCAACGACACTTAGTTCAGATTCCTTGTTAAGCTGTACATCACCTTTCCCCGGTTGGTAACAGGGGTATGCTAGGGACACGCAAGTCACCAAAGTGGCATCCAATTGACAGACTTGTACCAGGCCAATGAGCCACGTCATATTATTATTATTAACTTCATAGTCAGTGCAAATAATTAATCATTTATTACAAACAAAAGAGGTAAATTTACATTACATAAATATAGGAGCAAATCCAATTAAACATTCCTTCTATAATCAACATTATCTACTGTGAAATCAAAACAGCTCTTTACGCGCTAATATGTGATCGGTTGTCACCACCTGTACTGCAATTGATTGGCTGCAGCTGCTGTCAACACACGACACTGTTACGCCTTGGCACAAATTGTAAAATTATACCTCATCATATACATCATTCATATTGTGTTAAATGTCTTCAAAAATAGCACATGAATTGTAGGCACAGATAACTTTTTTTTTAATCGTGTGATGTTAATAGGTAAAGTTGCATGTGGAAAAAGGAATAGTCCAGGAAAAGAAATTTCTGGCACTTCCCAATTTATGTTATCCTAATCAGATTCCACATCTACATGTATATACTCTGCAATCCTCCATAGAGTGCATAACTGAGTGTACCTCGTATACCGATCATTTTCTCTTCTGTTCCGCTCCCAAATAGAACTAGGGAAAAACAAATGCTTGTATGCCTCTATCTGAGCCCCAATCTCTCTTTTTTTATTTGTAGTATTGATTCTAATTTAGTTGGTGGCAGAAGAATCATTAGCTCTAAATTTCCTCAATAGCTTGTATTGAAATGAATGCTGCCTTCCCTCCTGTGATTTCCATTTAAGTTCCCAAAGCATCTCTGTAACATTCACACTTTGATCATAACTACCAGTACTGGTTCATGTTTAACAAACCTAGAAGCTTTTGTCTGAATTCCAGATATGTCTTCATTTAAAATAATCTGGGGGGGGGGGGGGGGATCCCAAACACAGCAATACCCAAGAAGGGGTTGCACAAGAATTCTACATGCAGTCTCCTTTACAGACAAACCAATTCTCCCCGAAATTCTCCCGGTAAACTGAAGTGGACCATCTACCTTCCCCACGACTGTCCTTAGATGCTCGTTCCATTTCATATTGTTCTACTGCGATAGGCCTAGATATTTAATCGATGCAAATATGTAAAGCAGCAAACTGATGATGATTTATTTTTCTACATTTAGAAGTAGCTGCCATGGTTACCATTTACTTACGTCCTCAGAGGGTGGCGTTGGCAACAGATTATTCACTTTGGAATGATAATTAATTTACTGACTGGAGAAGGGCACATACAAGAACCTGTCAAGCATACAACAGGAACAGCAAGAGCCTAATTATTTATTTCATGGCCAACACAGAATAATATTCCCGGTCAGTCTATATATCATCATTAAACTTGTTCCCTAATCATACAAGATTTAAACACAAGTATAGTATAGTCTACAGAAGAGAATGGCTAACTGTTAAAATCAAGACAACACCTACTATCCCAACCTATCATTTAGCTTTAATGCAGCCTCACTAACATTTTCTGTAACATTTGCCTTTGTTCTAGGATGTTTCACTACTGCACTTTCCAATAAAATATTTTTTTCCCCAAAATCTTTGGCATCAACTGAAGTAGTTTTATCAATTACTATCGAGTGTTTAACTGTCATGAAACTGACTACAACCATTATTTTGTATTCACATTTCATGGATTTGCCAATTCACAACCAAACCATCATCTTACAACCAAACCATAACCTTAAGCTATGTTGTATATAGGTCTGCCCTGATATGAAAGTTATAGGACCTAGAATATGTTAACACAATGACTTTTATGAATAATTAGGATGCTACTACTTATATATGATCAACATTTCTCTTTGAAAACAGAAAATAACTCCCTCTCTAGTTTTACCTAATACAAAAGTGCTGTTATCGAATCTCCAGAGAGATGGACATACAATTTTAATTTCAGAACTACCAGAATCTCATTTTTATGTTATAGCCCTTGTACAAAATGTTGTATAAGAAAATCTCTGTATCTGAAGGTATTGTGAACTGTCTGTCATTCAATGTAAGTGTGGTGAAGTGAAGACAGCAACACCTTGATCAGTTAAGTACTGGGTCCTGTTCGTATGGTCAAATGAAAACTGGGCACTACTTCTGAATAGGAGTTCAACCTTAGGCTATTGAGCAACCTTAGCTAACAGTTACATAAGAGGAAATAGGGAACACCATGAATGAGAGTGGACAACACTGTAAAACTCCTTTTAAATTCTCACTGTGAGATAACTAATTAGAATATGAATGCGTGACCACTATTTAAAAACAGAACCAATCATTACACCTACGTTATCCGCCTGCCTATGAAAAATACAAATGCGAACGACGACAAAACAGGAATGGGAAATCCTTCACTACAGTTGTAATGTTCTTACCATGAGGAAAGAGTGGCAATAAATGGCCTGTCTTGCGCTTCCTGGGGTAGTAGCGAATGAAAACGGTAGTAATATGGTAATGCAAGAGTCTGGCGATGGTAACTACTGCAACTTCTCCCACACAAGACCTGTGTCACTATTTGTGTATTTGACAAAATTACGAGCAGTCAATGAAACATTACACACAGAGTCCACTGTTATATCTATGTCAGATGTTCCGCTATCTGATATGTCCATTTCTGTCTATACTAGACAAATAACAAGCCAACTTCGAGCGCGATCACTATTTTTTTAACGCAGTTTATTATCACCAATAATACATCAACGTAAAACACAAGAAATGTTTCCAAAAATAAAATGAATGACTTTCTCACACAATCAACCCCAACAACTTTCAACACTAAACACTGTTACCATAAACAACTATAGCCAACATCCCAACAATCAACACTGCTTACGATGTCAAGTTCGATCTTATGTCGATCATATCATGTCGAAGTTAATATTACAAAAAATATATCAACTAAAACATTCCAAGACTTCTTCAATTAACAAAACCGGAATATCGTAAACGTGCAAAAGGCAATTATAACAAAATGTTTTGAAAAATTTCCTTGTGTGTTCTGCTGCTTCACTTAGGATAATTGACACTTTGATCGACATATCATTACATATTTAATGCTGAAATACGTTTAACGTTCGCACTTCTTGTGTCCCAACATTTACCGAGATAGAACAGATTAAACGTTAGAAAACGCCGCGTGTGAACATGCGATTTTTGAGACTAGCGACCAGGGACAGATGTAGGCTTTTTGGCGCCTGGGGCAAGATTGTCATTTGTTGACCCTCTACCCCCCCCCCCCCCCCCCCACTAGGTGCTACGTCGTCGAAATGACGAAGTATGAGATTTAATAAAAACAACAAAAACTGGGTTTATATTGATATATTGAGTTCCTCTATTCACAAGCAGGTGAAAATGTACTGTATGATGAAGTCATAAATGAATAGAGATAAATATTAAATAAAAATTAATTTAAAAACTTGAGGCCTAGGCCTAACTTAAGAAAAAAATTTACCAAAAGATGTTCACAAACAATGCAAAATATTTAGTATTAAATAAAACGTAAATGCAGATTAAAAAGTCAAATTATCTAGTATAATAGGTGATAGAATAAAATCTGGAAATATTTACTGAAAAAAATGAATCAATATGAACAAGAACTGTGCAAATGTTTGTATATAAATGGGGCTTAACTACTGTGGCTATCAGTTCATAGGCTTACAAACTACGTAAACTAACTTATGCTAAGGACAACAAATACACGCATGCCGGAGGGAGGACTCGAACCTCCAACGGCGTGCAGCGGTGTGCTCCGCAGCTAGGCGCCCTCGGAACGCTCGGCCTCTCTCCGCAGCAACAAGAACTGTAATCTGTAATTTTTATTCCAGTTTATAATAGCTGCCTGGGGAGGCAACATTGGGTAAATAATTTAAATTGTGAGCAGTCTCAAATTTGTAATTGATCATGAGGTCCAATTACGCGTTTCGTCATGTTAAAAGGCTGTGTTCACAGTGGCACCGACAGACCGTCATCAGATGCCGTCGACCGAGTTCGACTGAAAACATCGATCGACGGTGTGGTCACACTGCATCCGATATAGTTTGTCACTTTGTCTGATTAGAAGAGAAAGTTAGGTTACGTTTGACTGTATTCTGTGTCTGAAGTAAATTAGATTTCAATTCATGGGGGTGCAATGGATTCCACCGACATTTTTATGCTTCGAAATTAGTGCTACAATCCAGGTTTTGTTATTAATAAAGACTTCGAATGCATACTGTTGGGAATGTGATCAATAAATTTTCGGTGCTTAATTAATTATTCTTTGATGATGATGATGCTATTCTTATTCGTTGCTAATTTATTATTCTGTGTCTTTTTGTCTCGTCTTGTAAAAGTGTTGTAATATGTATTGCAGTTGCAAATATATACGATAAAAATCAGAATTTATCGTGAAAGATTTAATTTTCCGCTGCACTAGTTTTTTTCAACAGGTTATGGGCCCAGTACGAATTAGTTATACGAAAAATTACGAGAAGGCGTGAAGCTAAATTGTTCGACGAAATAGATCGCGAACGTGTTCGACGAAATAGATCGCGAACGTGAAAAAATGGGTACTGCGCAAATACATCAAATTGAAAGACTCGTCGGTCGTGAAAATTACGGGTCCTGGAAATTCGCAGTGGAAGCATATTTGCGATTAGATGATTTATGGTGCGTAATAGATGGTACATTAAAGTCTACCGATTCGCATTTTGCAGACAAAGATAGGAAAGCCAAATCAAAATTAATTTTGTTAGTGGATCCGGTAAATTACGTGCACATCGAAAATACTGCAAATGCACAAGAAGTCTGGAACAAGTTAAGAAAAGTTTTTGAAGACAGCGGATTGGCTAGAAAAGTCGGATTGCTCCGTGAATTAATTACCACTCAATTGAATCAGTGCAAAAATGTGGAAGACTACGTTAATAAAATAATATCTAGATCTAATAGACTGAGAAATATAGGTTTCCAGATTGCTGCCGAGTGGGTTGGTACTTTATTACTTGCTGGATTACCAGAAAAATATACGCCTGTGATAATGGGGTTAGAGAGTTCTGGTGTTCCCATAACAGGTGACAGTATCAAGGTAAAAATATTACAAGATGTGGGAGGTGCAACTGAAGATGAAACAGCATCGGCATTGTACTCTAAAAATAAAAAGAAGACACAAATCAAGTGCTATAGATGCCAGAAGATGGGTCATTTTGCTTCACAGTGCAAGGAAAGGATAAGTACTAGTGGTAAAAGGTATGTTTCCAATAACCATGAAAAGAAGTCTTCCAACCAAGGTAAGGTTCTTTCAATACATTAGTCTTTAAAAAAGGGGAATAATGAAAAAACAGAATGGATATTGGATTCAGGGGCATCACTGCATATAATTAAAAATAAATCTGTATTGTATGATGTCAAGGATACAACTAATATGGTTATATCTACAGCTGATGTGTCAAAATTGCAGTGTGAACTTGTTGGAAAAGTTGATCTTAGTATAGTGGTAAATAAAAAACCACAAAATATTACTGCTCAAGGTGTGCATTATGTCAAAGATGTTACCACTAATTTGTTATCTGTTAGTGAGATAGTAAGGAAAGGGTGAAAATGTTTCTTTGTAATCTATACCTTCCCTTTGATTACATCCCTTAACCACTAATCTGGCTTTATACTTGGTTGTTTCACTTTCAGGATTTTTTATACTAAATATCCATCTTGTGTTTAAGAGTTTTTTTCTGAGGCATATTTACCCATTCATATGTTTCATTTTGATTTAAAGATTGCAATTCTTTCTCAATTGCTTCTTTCCAATTTTTATAATCTTGACTATTCATAGCTTCTTCAACAGTTTCCGGTTCATCATTGAAACACTGGGCAACATACATTTCATAATCAGGATACTTCTTTGGTTTCCTTGTACGAGAGGAATGTCTTACTTTATCTTCATCACTCCCAGCTTTATCTTGATCACATCTTGGTTCTTCTTCTTCCTCATAGCTTGCCTCTGTTGGCCCTTGATTATTTTCTTCTTCCATTTCTGTCTCTTCGCCAATAATGCTATTTTCATTTACGTTCCTCGGTTCTATCTTCACAATTTTCAAGAAATACAACATCTCTACTGGTTACTATCTTATTATTCATAGAATTCAAAAAACGATAACCCTTTGATTCTTCACAATACCCTACAAAAATATATTTCCTGGATTTTATATCCCATTTCTTTCTTAGTGGTTTAGGAATTTGTACCATAGCTTTACAGCCAAAAATTCTCAAATTACTTAAATCTGGTTTTCTTCCTGTCCACACCTCATATGGCGTTTTACTTTTGATAGCTGTGGTAGGTGAACGATTTATTAGATACAGTGCTGTTGATACAGCCTCTGCCCAAAATTTTTTTGGTAAGCCAGCATCACTTAGCATACTCCTCGCTTTTTCCACTATTGTTCTGTTTGCTCGTTCTGCAACACCATTTTGTGCAGGGCTATATCGTATAGTGGTCTGATGTCTTATACCAACTTGCTTTAAACGTCCTTCAAATCTATGATTTATGTATTCTTTCCCATTATCAGATCTGACAATCTTTATTTTCTTTCCAGTTTGTCTTTCCACCAAAATACGAAATTCTTCAAAAATATCACAAACTTGTTCTTTAGAATTCATAAAATAAACATGAATATACCTAGAATAATCATCAATAAAAATAATAAAATAATTATTTCCCCCAATAGATTCACTCTCCATGGGACCACACACATCTGTATGAACTATCTGCAGTAATTCCTGAGTTTTACTGTGACTGGGTTTAAATGGGATTCTTGCCTGTTTTCCCACTATACATATTTCACAAGGATCCTTACACATACCATAGTCTTCTAAACCTGTTGCCATATCCTTTAATAATGACATACCTTTTCTATTTAAATGGCCAAGTCTCCTATGCCACCGAAAACTTTTGGCACCGTACACTGAATGACTTTCATTGCTACTAACATTCTTAACAGTGTCTAATTTAAAAATTCCTTTTTCATTACTTACAGTTGCTACAATTTTACCACAACTGTCAATTATTCGAGCTCCATTTATATCAAAAATTACCTTGTTACCTTTCCTTACTATCTCACTAACAGATAACAAATTAGTGGTAACATCTTTGACATAATGCACACCTTGAGCAGTAATATTTTGTGGTTTTTTATTTACCACTATACTAAGATCAACTTTTCCAACAAGTTCACACTGCAATTTTGACACATCAGCTGTAGATATAACCATATTAGTTGTATCCTTGACATCATACAATACAGATTTATTTTTAATTATATGCAGTGATGCCCCTGAATCCAATATCCATTCTGTTTTTTCATTATTCCCCTTTTTTAAAGACTAATGTATTGAAAGAACCTTACCTTGGTTGGAAGACTTCTTTTCATGGTTATTGGAAACATACCTTTTACCACTAGTACTTATCCTTTCCTTGCACTGTGAAGCAAAATGACCCATCTTCTGGCATCTATAGCACTTGATTTGTGTCTTCTTTTTATTTTTAGAGTACAATGCCGATGCTGTTTCATCTTCAGTTGCACCTCCCACATCTTGTAATATTTTTACCTTGATACTGTCACCTGTTATGGGAACACCAGAACTCTCTAACCCCATTATCACAGGCGTATATTTTTCTGGTAATCCAGCAAGTAATAAAGTACCAACCCACTCGGCAGCAATCTGGAAACCTATATTTCTCAGTCTATTAGATCTAGATATTATTTTATTAACGTAGTCTTCCACATTTTTGCACTGATTCAATTGAGTGGTAATTAATTCACGGAGCAATCCGACTTTTCTAGCCAATCCGCCGTCTTCAAAAACTTTTCTTAACTTGTTCCAGACTTCTTGTGCATTTGCAGTATTTTCGATGTGCACGTAATTTACCGGATCCACTAACAAAATTAATTTTGATTTGGCTTTCCTATCTTTGTCTGCAAAATGCGAATCGGTAGACTTTAATGTACCATCTATTACGCACCATAAATCATCTAATCGCAAATATGCTTCCACTGCGAATTTCCAGGACCCGTAATTTTCACGACCGACGAGTCTTTCAATTTGATGTATTTGCGCAGTACCCATTTTTTCACGTTCGCGATCTATTTCGTCGAACACGTTCGCGATCTATTTCGTCGAACAATTTAGCTTCACGCCTTCTCGTAATTTTTCGTATAACTAATTCGTACTGGGCCCATAACCTGTTGAAAAAAACTAGTGTAGCGGAAAATTAAATCTATCACGATAAATTCTGATTTTTATCGTATATATTTGCAACTGCAATACATATTACAACACTTTTACAAGACGAGACAAAAAGACACAGAATAATAAATTAGCAACGAATAAGAATAGCATCATCATCATCAAAGAATAATTAATTAAGCATCGAAAAATTATTGATCACATTTCCAACACAACTTGAGGTTTCCAAAAAACTGTCATATCAGACCATATAGTCCTAATTATATACCGATTGTGATATTTCTACTCTTCTGGATGCTATATTCTCTCTCTTTCTTTCACTAAGCATATCAATTACTCACTGTCCATATCTAGCATGTGAGAACGTCGGTCGATTTGACCGAAGAAAACAAACTGATATGAATTTCACCGACTGTTGTCCGATGTCTGTACGTTCGGGCGACGAGATCAGCTACACTGTGACAGTGCACATAGTGGAGTACTGATTTGAAACGATCGGCCGTTTTCCGCGGACGTCTGTCGTCGGTAAAACCCACCGATATTGGAGCCACTGTGACCACAGCTTTAGCGTGATCTGATTGTAAAATGTTGCAGGGCTTCGGATGCCAAGTCAAGCAGTGGTAGAAGCAGTTTTAGCAATTTTATAAAAGTCATCGTTAAGGTCCCCATGTCTGATTGAAAAGATGGTGCCACTGTAGGTCCAACATGAAGTTTGTAATGACTTGACTGAACATTCATGACTGATGTAGTGTGCCTCTAGCTTTATGAGAAATGGATTTTTGCAAAAATGTTTTAATGGTAGTATATTCCGAATAGTAAATACAACTACTGCATTTCAGATATATTTGTGAAAAGTGTGATCACTTCACAAATACAAAAAAAAGAGAAAAAAAGAAGAAAAAAAATTGGAATTGAAGCAATGAGAGTCTGGCGTAACTAAAAATTATATAGCTAATAACTCACCTTTCACACTTCCTCTCAACCAAGTTGACATTAAAGAAGAAGATTTCTGAGCTTTCCTTTCTTTTTCTTGGGCTTTCCTCCTGAATGATGCTCCAGATAGTTTTTTTGGCATCTTCCCACACTTCACACCTAAGTAATAAGCTAATACTTGATACTTCAGAGTTACATCAGTCAGAACTCTGTCTAAAAAAATTCAAATGCATCCGTCAAAAGAAGAACATAGAAGGGACAACAAAGAGAATATTGAGACGATTACAACAAAGAAAACCGCAGTTCGTCTTTCTTCCACTGCGGTGCGGATGACGGAAAACTACTGAATAAGCGTATCGAACGGTCCGTGGTCAGCACATTCGGGATAACTTGGGTAATACTTCTGTAATCGAATAGTATGGGTACAGGGGCAGCCGAGACATTACGTGTTTAATAGCTGCAAACGGTGAAAAATGCAAATAAAACTACTTATAATTACCTATTGCTAATGTAACGAATTTCATACTATAGCTTACAGTAAAACTGATTTAATTCATGTAATTATAGGAAAGCTTTTGCCCATTTTGGCGGCCCCATACCAACCGAAAGATGTCTCTACGTTCGCAATCTCTGTCTCCTCTCTAGTATTTTCATGACTTTCTCCTTATAACCCGCGTGTTGCTATTTCAAAGTAACGGCACACTTAAGAGGTACCAAAACCATGTCGTTTTTAGTACAATTAGTTATAAATAAGAGTCAATAAATGCCACATTGGCGAGTAACCCATGATATTGGTGGCAATATGTTTCTTGGAGCACAGCGGATGAATGCACCATGTTGAGTGGCTGAGTGTCGGCGGTGGTTCGCTCCCGAGAATTTTTTTTTATTTTTTTTTTTTACCTTTACTCCTAAAAGTTATCTTACACAGTTATTAATTAAAAGGAATTTACATTTTGCGATATTTCGACATATTTACGTACGCAATCGCTTTCTCTAAGAAGTGCACTTGTCCTCTTTAGTGAAAATACCGTGAAATATGGGCCAATGAATTGTAAACATTGTCTCTACTACCTGCACATAAACTGAAGACACGATATAATAATTAATGTTCTAAATGTCTTGCTGTTATTGTTGTGGTCTTCAGTCCGGAGACTGGTTTGATGCAGCTCTCCACAATACCTTATCCTGAGCAAGCCCCTTCATCTCCACATAAGAACGGCAACGAACATCTATCTGAATCTGCTTACTGTATCCATCTCTTGGTCTTCCTCTGCGGTTTTTACCCCACACACTTCCCTCCAAAGCTAAATTTACAATTCCTTGATGTCTAAGAATGTGTCCTACCAATCTATCCCTTCTTTTGGTCAAGGTATGCCAGAAATTTCTTTTCTCCCCAATTCTGTTTAGCACCTCCTCATTAGTTACGCGATCCACCCACCAAATCTTCAGCATTCTTCTGTAGCACCACATTTCAAAAGCCTCATTCCTCTTCCTGTCTGTACTGTTTATCGTCCATGTTTCACTCCCATACAAGGCAACACTCCATACAAATGCCTTCAGAAAGGACTTCCTTAGGCTTAAATCAATATTCGATGTTAACAAATTTCTCTTTTTTAAGAACGCTTTTCTACCCATTGCCATTCTGCATTTTATATCCTCTGTACTGCGACCATCATTTGTTATTTTACTGCCTAAGTAACAAAACTCAGCTACCTCCTTTATTGCTTCGTTTCCCAATCTAATTCCTTCAGCATCACCTGATTACCTTCCACTGCATTCCATTACCCTAGTTTTGCTCTTGTTAATGTTCATCTTATATGCTCCTTTCAGCACGCTGTCCATTCCGTTCAATTGCTCTTCCAAATCCTTTGCTGTATCTGACAGAATTACTATGTCATCGGCAAAACACAATGTTTTTAATTCTTCCCCCTGAACTTTAATTCCTTCACCAAATTTCTCCTTGCTTTCCTTTATGGCTTGCTCAGTGTACAAATTGAATAACAATGGAGAAGACTACAACCCTGTCTTACTCCCTTTCCAACCACTGCATCCCTTTCATGCCCTTCAACTCTAACAACCGCTGTCTGGTTTTTGTACAAGTTGTAAATAACCTTACGCTCCCTATATTTTACTCCTGCTTGCTTCAAAACTTGAAAGACTTTATTCCAATCAACATTGTCAAAAGCTTTCTCCAGATCTACAAAAGCTAGAAATATAGGTTTGCCTTTTCTTAATCTATCTTCTAGGATAAGCAGTAAAGTGAGTATTGCCTCCCGTGTTCCTACATTTCTCCTGAACCCAAACTGATCTTCCCCGAGGTCGGCTTCTACTAGCTTTTCCATCCTTCTGTATATAATTCTTGTTAATATTTTGCAACCATGACTTATTAAACTGATGGTTCTGTAGTTTTCACACATGTCTGCACCTGCTTTCTTTGGAATGGGGATTATAACATTTTTCTTAAAGTCTGAGGGTACTTCACCTGTCTCATACATCTTACACACCAGGTGAAACAGGTTTGTCATGGCTGGTTCTCCCAGAGACTTCAGTAGCTCTGGGGGAATATCATCTACTTCAGGGGACTTGTTTCGACTTAGGTCTTTCAGGGCTCTGTCAAATTCTTCTCTCAGTACAGTATCACATATTTCATGTTCATCTACATCTTTTTTCTTTCCTACAATATTGTCTCGAAGTTCATTTCCTTTGTAGAGCCCCTGTATATACTCTTTCCACCTTTCAGCTTTCCCTTCTTTGCTGAGAACTGGTTTTCCATCAGTGTCCTTGATATTCATAGAGCTGTTTTTCATATCTTCAAATGTTTCTTTTGTTTTCCTGTAGGCTGTATCTATTTTTCCCCCTATTTATACATTCTTCTACATCCTTGCATTTGCCTTCTAGCCACTCCTGCTTAGCCATTTTGCACTTCCTGTCAATCTCATTTCTTAGTCATCTGTACTACATTTTGCCTGTTACATTTACTGAATTTTTATATTTTCTCCTTTCGTCGATTAAATTTAGTATCTCCTGTGATATCCAAGTATTTTTTGTAGGTCTTATCTTCCTACCTATTTTGTCCTCTGCTACCTTCACTATTTCATCTCTCAATTTTACCCATTCCTCCTCTACTGTTTTATTTGCCCCTGTTTCTGTCAATTGTTGCCTAAAGCTCCCTCTGAAATTCTTAAGAACCTCAGGTTCCTTCAATTTATCCAGGTCCCATCTCCTTATTTTCCTCCCCCCAGGGGGCCCACAGTTCTTTTGTGGGTACGTGTGTGGCGCGCATGGGGCCCCGAGCCGGAGCAGCATTTCTTCTGCCCAAGGCTGCTTCACTTTCCCTCCCGGTTTATGCCTTCGCCCGGAGACGGGCATATTTCGTGAGATACGGTGGTTCTTGTTGTGGTTTTTCTTCCTTCGTTCCTTCCTTTCTTACCCTTCGTTTTCTGTCTTTCTCTCCTTGTACTCTCCTAGCCTTCTTCTCCTCATTAGTCTCCGCCTCGGCGTTTGAGACACTTCTTTCCTTCTTTCTCTTCATTTCCTATCCTCTTCTTCTTTCCTCCCTGTGCGTGTCTGAAGGCCGACACACGCATTATCGTGCGTAGCAGGTGACGGGGTAACGCGTAATTCCCCGCCCCGGGTAGACAAGTAGGGCACGTACGTACCCCCTGGTAAAGGCCAGGCCCAGGGAGGGGTGATTACCCGAGCTGGTACCTTCCGAACGTGCCGATTGGTCCCTCAGTCAGTTCTCGGGAGGTGTGACCTGAGGTGTGAACAATCACCTAAGGCGGATAAGCCCTCGGAGAGGGCCCCCACTAGGAAGGAGCGCGCCATCGGAGACGCCGGTAATCACGGGGGACACTTCCGCGATGACTTCCTTATCTTCTTTCGTGACGTTGACCCACAAACGTAAGTTAGACTCGCCTCAGCAAAAAAAGACTCTGCCAAATGTACCTAAATTTCTGGTTGTCTCTCGCACCGACGGAAAGGATTTCAATTCTGTCAATCCTTTCGTTACACAGAAAGGTGTAGATGCAATTGCTGGCCCTGTTAAAACCTGTTCACGTCAGCGCAATGGCACATTGTTGCTGGAAGTGGAAAGTGCCTTCCAAGCCCAAAAACTGATACGTACTACATTGTTGCACACTTTTCCAGTTAAGGTAGAAGCGCACCGCACACTCAACTCGTCACGGGGGTAGTTTTTACGAGATCCCTTGACGGGTTGTCTGATGCAGACATCCAATCGTATATGTCCGATCAGGGTGTGACAGCCGTCCACAGGGTGATGAAAAAGGTCGATAACCATCTGACACCGACTCGTACTGTGTTTTTGACGTTCGACAGAGTTGACCTCCCGTCGAAGGTCAAAGCAGGGTATGAAGTCATCTCCGTCCGCCCTTATGTACCTAACCCAACGCGCTGTTTTCAGTGCCACAGGTACAACCATACCCGTGAACATTGCCCAAATGCAGCAAAGTGTGTCACTTGTGGTAGGGACGCCCAAGGGGGATTGCCCACCTCCGTCCCCTCACTGCCTAAACTGCAACGGTGACCATGCGGCTTCCTCTCGCGACTGCCCTGTATATAAGGATGAGAAGGTAAACCAGCAAATTAGGGTTACGGAGAAGGTATCGACATCTGCCGCTCGTAAGTTGTTGGCGAGTCGAAAGCCCACTGTCCTCCCAGCGGGTACATACAGTAAGGTACTCACCTCAACTCGACCTACCAAGGATTCCAGTACCCAGACATGTGACTTCACTTTCGCTGACACAGTTGTGCGATCCGCCAGCCCGAAGATTGCCCGTTCCACGTCCCCGCTTCCTCCTGCTGCTTCTAGGGTACAGTCTTCATCAAACTCTAGTAAACCGCGAGCACCTAAACAAGATGCCCGGACCTTGAAAAAGGAACCCGTACGTGAGGATTTTCTGCGTTCTCAGGCTTCCCAACCGTCAACTGCCTCTTCACGCCATCACTCTTCCAGAAGAGCTGACAAGAAAAAGAGTTCCTCTCCTTCCCCGCCGAGGCGTGACCCATCCGTCACGCCGTCCAACAGTTGCCGGCCTCGGCCGTCTTCTGTTTCACCGGGTCGCTCCGTCTGCCAGGCACCCGGTCCTCTACCGGCGGTGGAAACTGCCCCTCCTGATCAACTCAGGGAGGTGGCAGGCGCGTCGGTCGAACCTATGGACCACGACCCTTTGCCCCTGGACAGCGATAGCAGTGCTCCCTCGAAATCGGGTCCTCAGCGGCCGTCGAGGTGACCCCGCTTGCTAGTTGGTTTTTATCCTTATTTCTTCTCTCATTTTTATCATGGCGCTCCTTCAATGGAATATTCGCAGCATTCGTTCTAATCGGGAGGAGTTAAAACTACTCCTTCGATTGCACTGCCCGCTTCTAGTCTGCCTCCAGGAAACTAAGTTGCGTCCGTGTGATCGTGCAGACTTTCCACACTACACCTCTGTGCGGTTCGACTTGCCACCCATGGAAGGTATCCCAGCCCATGGAGGGGTTTTGATGCTCCTTCGAGACGATGTCTATTTCCATCCCATTTCATTGCATACTCACCTACAGGCAGTTGCCGTCCGCATCACCCTATCCACATTTACCTTTTCCCTCTGTAATATTTATTCGCCATCGTCATCTGCCCTTACTAGGGCAGATGTGCTACACCTTGTTGATCAGCTCCCTTCACCCTTCGTGTTGAGAGGCGACTTTAATGCCCACCACCCCCTATGGGGCTCTCCGGCACCTTGTCCGAGAGGCTCCCTTTTGGTGGACCTTCTCCAACACCTCGATCTTGTCTGCATCAACACCGGTGCACCGACCTTCCTTTCTGACACAACACACACTTACTCCCATATAGACCTCGCAATATGCACTCCTCAGCTTGCCGATCGGTTTGAGTGGTATGCACTTTCTGACACGTACTCGAGTGACCATTTCCCCTGTATCATCCACATTCTGCATCATTCCCCATCTCCTCGTCCCACCAGTTGGAACATTTCTAAAGCCGACTGGGGGCTTTATTCTACCATGGCTGTTTTTCACGATCGGGATTTTCCCACCTGTGACAGTCAGGTCGACTACCTCACACAGGTTATTCTCACAGCTGCCGAACGTTCCATACCTCGTACTTCCTCTTCTCCGTGTCGTGTCCAGGTCCCTTGGTGGACTGCAGCCTGCCGCGACGCGCTTAGAGCCCGGCGCCGTGCTTTACGCACCTTCCGCCGCCACCCGACTTTGGAGAATTGCATCAATTATAAACGTATGAGAGCGCAATGTCGTCGTATCATAAACGACAGCAAGAAAGCTTGCTGGACTGCTTTTACTAGTTCTTTTAACCGTTTTACTCCCTCCACGTTTGTTTGGCGTGGCCTACGCCGTCTATCCGGCATCAAGGTCCACTCCCCGATTCCTGGCCTGACCGTGGAGAACGCAGTCCTCGTGGACCCCTCTGACGTTTCCAACGCATTGGGCCGTTTCTTTGCGGAGGTTTCGAACTCTGCCCATTACCACCCTGCCTTTCTCCCTCGCAAACAGGTAGAGGAGGCCCGGCCGCCTTCTTTTCATTCTTCTAATCGTGAAAATTATAACGTCGCCTTCACCATGCAGGAGCTAGACCGTGCTCTCGCCCTGTCCCGATCTTCTGCTCCCAGGCCCGATTCCATTCACATTGAAATGCTGAAGTACCTCTCTCCTGCGGGCAAGTGCTTTCTTCTCAGTACCTACAATCGCATATGGACTGAAGGTCATGTTCCCACAGGTTGGCGTGAAGCCACTGTTGTCCCCATCCCCAAACCAGGGAAGGACAAACATCTTCCTTCCAGCTATCGTCCTATTTCTCTGACGAGCTGTGTCTGTAAGGTGATGGAACGCATGGTTAACGCTCGGTTGGTCTGGCTCCTCGAATCTCGCCGCCTCCTGACTAATATCCAATGCGGTTTTCGTCGACACCGCTCTGTTGCTGATCACCTCGTTACGTTGTCGACCTTCATTATGAACAACTTTCTAAGGAAGCGTCAAACAGTAGCAGTGTTCTTCGACTTGGAGAAGGCATACGATACCTGTTGGAGAGCGGGCATTCTCCGCACATTGCACAGATGGGGCCTTCGGGGCCGCCTTCCTCTTTTCATTCAAGAGTTTTTGGCGGATCGCAAGTTCCGGGTACGGGTGGGTTCTGTTTTGTCAGATACCTATTGCCAGGAGAATGGGGTACCACAGGGCTCCGTCTTGAGTGTGGCGCTCTTTGCCATTGCAATCAATCCGATCGTGGATTGCCTTTCAGCCGACATCTCCGGATCTCTTTTTGTTGACGATTTCGCAATTTATTGTAGCTCCCAGCGGACGTGCCTCTTGGAGCGTTCTCTTCAACGCTGTCTTGACCGTCTATATTCCTGGAGCATCGAAAACGGCTTCCGATTCTCCACTGAGAAAACTGTGTGTATAAACTTCTGGAGATACAAGGAATTCCTTCCACCCTCTCTACATCTCGGCCCTGTTGCTCTCCCTTTCGTGGAGACTACGAAATTCTTGGGACTCATGTTGGATCGTAAACTTTGCTGGTCCACGCACGTGTCCTACCTGGCTACCCGTTGTGCCCGATCCCTTAACGTCCTTCGTGTCCTCAGTGGCATGTCATGGGGAGCGGACCGTACCGTCCTGCTTCACCTTTACCAGGCCATTGTTCAGTTGAAGCTCGACTACGGAAGCCTTGTATACTCTTCTGCACGGCCGTCGATTCTCCTCCGTCTCAACTCTATCCACCATCGGGGATTACGTCTGGCGACCGGTGCATTTTTTACCAGCCCTGTTGAAAGTCTGTATGCCGAGGCTGCTGTATTACCCTTGACCACTCGGCGTGACATACTTTTGTCTCGGTACCCATGCCGCCTGCGGTCGATGCCCAACCATCCATCTTACCGATTATTTTTTGACGACTCACTCGATCGCCAATATCAGTTGTCTGCGATTGCCTTGCTTCCACCTGGAGTTCGGTTTCGCCGCCTACTACAGCGGCTCGATTTTACCCTTCCTTCCACCTTTCGGTTGAGCGAAAGCCCATTGCCACCGTGGCATAAGGCCCCGGTTCACACTCACCTCGAACTTAGTTCGCTCCCCAAGGAGAGCACTCCGGATTTGGTATACCGCTCGAGGCTTGTCGAACTCCGTTCGCGGTTCGATAGCGCCATATTTATTTACACTGATGGTTCCAAGAGCACTGCCGGTGTCGGATCTGCCTTCGTCGTCGAGGACAACCGTTTCCAATACAACCTCCCTGACCGGTGCTCTAACTTCACGGCTGAGCTTTTTGCCCTCTACCAGGCCGTTTTGTACACCTGCCGCCACCGCCAACCTTTCTATGCCATCTGTTCGGACTCCCTTAGTGCCCTGCAGAGTCTTAAGGACCCTTTGTCGCACCATCCTCTCGTGTATCGGATCCAACGCTCCCTCCAGTTGCTAGCAGATGACAGCTGTCACGTTTCTTTCCTGTGGGTCCCTGGCCACGTAGGTGTGCCCGGGAATGAGACGGCCGACATAGCGGCCAAGGCCGCAGCTCTTTTACCTCGCGTGGCTACCTTTTGCGTCCCATCTGACGATGTTCAACGGGCTCTCCGCCGGAGTATCGTGTCGCAATGGCACAGTGCGTGGTTTTCAATGTCCAACAACAAATTGCGAACTGTAAAACCGATCCCGACCGCTTGGAGGACCTCCTCACGCCCCTCTCGGCGGGAGGAGGTCATCCTGGCCCGGTTGCGGATCGGTCACTGCCGTTTCAGCCACCGTCACTTGCTGTCCGCCGACCCTGCACCGCTGTGCTCCTGCGGTGAACTGCTGACCGTGCAACATGTTTTACTGACTTGCGTTAATTTTAATCGTCTCCGTGTAGCCCTTCACTTTCCGTCTACTCTGGAGGCAATTTTAGCTGATGAGACACGAGCAGTTGCTAGATTTTTGCGTTTTATCAACTTGGCCAACTTATCCAAGGATATTTAACCCTTTTAATTGTCTTTTATCTTTCGTCTTTAGCCTCTTCTGGATGTTCTGACAGTCCCCATTTTTTGAGGCCATAGCGAATCTATGTTTTTGACTGGGCGCTAATGACCATAGAAGTTGTGCGCCCTAAAACCACAAAAAAAATCCTTATTTTCCTACCTTTTTGTAGTTTCTTTAGTTTCAGCCTACAGTTCATAACCAACAAGTTATGGTCAGAGTCTATATCTGCCCCTGGGTATGTCTTACACTGTAAAACCTGGTTCCGAAATATGTGTCTTACCATTATAAAATCTATCTGGTATCTCCTGGTGTCTCCTGGTCTCTTCCACGTATACAACCTTCTTTTGTGATTCTTGAACCAGGTGTTTGTTATAACTAAATTATGTTCTGTGCAAAATTCTACCAGGCGGCTTCCTCTTTCATTCCTTTTGCCCAGACCATATTCACCTACTATCTTTCCTTCTCTTCCTTGTCCTACTACCGAATTCCAGTCTCCCATAACAATTAAGTTTTCCTCTCCCTTAATTGTCTGAATAATTTCCTTTAGCTCCTCATATATTTCTTCGATTTCATCATCATCGGCAGAGCTAGTTATCATATAAACCTGTACTACTGTTGTCGGTGTTGGCTTTGCATCTATCTTGACAATGATAATGTGATCACTGTGCTGGTCATAGTAGTTTACCCGCATTCCTATTTTCTTATTCATTATCAATCCTACTCCTGTGATACCCCCAATTGATTTTGTATTTATAATCCTGTACTCAGCTGACCAGAAATCCTGTTCATCATGCCACCGAACTTCACTAAACCCCACTATATCTAACTTCAACCTATGCATTTCCCTTTTTAAATTTTCTAATTTTCCTACTCTATTAAGGGATTTAACATTCCACGCTCCGACCCGTAGAATGCCAGTATTGTCTTTCCTGATGATCACATCCTCCTGAGTAGTCCCCGCCCGGAGATCCGAATGGGGGACTATTTTACCTCCGGAATATTTTACCCGAGAGGATGCCATCATCTTATGTTCATACAGTAGAGCTGCATGTCCTCGGGAAAGGTAACGGCTGTAGTTTCCCCTTGCTTTCAGCCGTTCGCAGTAGCTGTGTGGCAAAGCCACATTAGCTGATGTTACAAGGCCAGCTCAGTCAATCATCCAGACTTTTGCCCCTGTAACTACTGAAAAGGCTGCTGCCCCTCTTCAGGAACCACACGTTTGTCTTGCCTCTCCACAGATACCCCTCCGCTGTGGTTTCACCTACGGTACGACTATCTGTATCGTTGAGGCACGCAAGCCACCCCACCTCGGCAATGTCCGTGGTTCATGGGAGTGATATAGATCACATATTAGTGTTTTGTGCCAACTGTAGTTTCTTAATGATACCAAAGTGCCTTGTTCCTTTCTTGCAACAGCTGTTATACACGTTTGTGCCAACTGTAGTTTCTTAATGAGACCAAAGTGCCTTGTTCCTTTCTTTCAACAGCTGTTATACACGTTCTTGCGTCCAATATGCACTGCTTATGAGATAATTGTGCTAATACTGTAGCTATTTTACTGATCTCAATAACTTTGTCTGTACTTTCTAGTCAATGTATGAAACTATCTGTATCAGCATGTCATTTGTAGCATTCACTATAACATTGTGTCTGCACTGTATGTGCAGGTATTTCAGAAGACATTGTTTACAATTTTTTAGACCACATTTCACGGCATGTTCACTAAGTAGAACAGAAGCACTTTTAAGAAAAAGCTGTCGGAATATCGCAACACATAAATTCTATTTAATAATTTTTGGGAGTCAAGATGAAAAATGTAACTATTAACGGAAGTGAGAAACGAACCACTGCCCAAACACACGTCTTTTTTTGCTGTTTCTTTTTTTTTCTTTTTTTCTTTTTTTGCTCTTTGTGTATATATTTTTTCTCATAAATTCTGCCACTTCATGCGTTGGCTGCTATCACTTATATTACCGCAAAAAAATTTAAAATGATTTCCAATCCATGGTGTACAATAGCAATCAGTTAGAATAAATAGTCCTTCAAACCGTCGTGATTGCAGATAATCTGAACATGCCCTGCTAAAGGGCAAAACGCGTCTTTAACTAATACAAAATTTGCAATCAAGATGGTTTGAAGGGATATTTACAAAAAATTTACTAACTAAACCAACAAAATAAAAATCTAGCGCTACCGCCACTTTAACTGTATGATATCACCAGTTCTTCAGCTTGTTCAAATGTTTGTATAGCTTATGAGACTTAACTATGGGGTCATCAGTCCCCAAACTTACAAACTACTTAAGAACTAGCTATAACTAAGGACGACACAAACATCCATGCCCAAGGGGGGATTCGAGGCCCCGACCATAAGTGGACATGCGGACCGTGACTGGCGCGCTGCAGAGCGCTCGGCCACCACAGTTCTTCAGGTGCCACTGTCAACAAAGAAAAAAATGCATACTTGCCAACCATTGCATACTCTGCAAATAGCCTTACAACCACTTCATTTGAAGAAACCTTACATTTTCTGTTGTACACCTACTCATGCAGAAAGGTGTCAATACAGTAAGTAGTTTTAGCCTACTTGGTATTCATCACGAGAACAAAGTTAAAGTTCGCAAATACCAATAATAGCTTAGTATCTAAAGCACTTTTCACTTTTACAGCAAATCAGCTTAATTTGAGCACTTATGGAGAGCTCACTTCCATTATTTCTTTTGGGTAACATGGTGGAATACATTGTTTCCTTTAAAAGCAGATCTTTTCCGCCACCATCGTTGAAATAATAACAGTATTTAATACCATTCATTCTCATGTAAATGACACTCGAAAACTAACACGTGAATATTCGCAATAACAGAACAGAAATTCATACAGAACCTCAGCTCTACTTTCCGCTTTATTTATTAGGAAAGTATCCTCCTCGTCTTTTTATAGTTTAAGTTTCGACGTTCGAGTTTAAGACTGCTGGGAAGTCTTACTTGTCATTTTACTATGACAGTGTTACAGAAATATCATGGAATATTACAGACACTTCTATTACAGTAATACTGAAGTCTTAGAATTCGAATTTGAAAATGCGAAGGTGGAAATATACACATAAATCATGACTTAGTAAAAATAAACGTAAATTAAACAGCTGGAATGATAAATAGAAACCCTGGACTCGCATAGCATCATGGTATCATGACTGTAAAGACATCTATCAGTTCGTAACTGGGGTCTGACCACTGTTGTCCCTAGATGCCTGTTTTTGAGGCTCATAGATTGGCAATTGTTAACAGAGATAATGGGTGAAATATTTTGTAGAGTCCACTTGCATATGTATCAGAAGAATAGGCATACTGAAGCTATAGTACGTTATAGGGCTGAAATCCAAACAGTACATACTTTCTGTAGCCCAACCAAATTGAAGTAGTCAGTTGGATTTCTGCTCTACGCTACCCATGGGCTAGAATGGGCTTTCTATGACTTTGTATTGGTCATTGCCATCTAGGAACAGGTTGTGTTGGATTAGGCGGCACTGTATCAACGGGTTTTACCGACGACCGGCATCGATGGAAGACGGCCGATCATCCGATCAGTACTCCACTATGGACATGGTCAGAGTGCAGCCGATATCATCGCCCGAACGTACAGACTTTGGACGACAATCGATGAAATTCAAATCATTTTGCTTTATTCCATCATCTTTCGGGAGTGCACCCGGGACAGCGACAATTCTTCTTCCGATATTTCGGCTGCAAACCTTACAGCCATCTTCAAGGCGAGTCCAAGACTGAGTTCTCAGCGTCTGTGCGTGCCTATTTATACGGTAAATCACGTGATCCAAGCTACTGAGGATTAGAATGCGCATGCTCGAAGATATCACTTTCGTAACTGCTGCGCTAGTCATAGATAAATATATACTTCAAAGATAATCTGTGAGCAGTGAGTGCAAACATAAACAGAGCTGTTACGTATCCACAGTGCTTACAAATGAAAAATTAATCATTAGAAGTGGTAACATCAATCGGAATAGAAGACGCAGACTTTTTTCAGAACGAAGGCGAGATATAAGTGGCTTCCATGCATTGTCAAGATGAAATCCGTCGTCACGATTTAGCAGGTGGTCCGCCAGTTGTATATGTATAGCTTTCTTTACAACAGAGTCCCAGAAAGTGGAAGCTGTGGTTAAAATCTTTACTCCTTTGTAATTCATGGAGTGGCCAGTAGAAATACAGCGTTTGGCTACTGCAGACTTGTTGGACTGAAGAAGGCGTGTATACCGTTGGTGCTCAACGCATCGTTCCTGCACAGTGCGCGTGGTTTGACCTATATAACGTTTTCCACACTCACAAGGGATTTCATAAACTCCCGCTTTTCGCAATAACAAATCATCTTTGTCAGATCCCAGAAGAGCTGAGGTCTTAGGTGGTGGGTGAAAGATCACATCCACTTTATGTTTCTTCATGATTCTGGCTATTTTTGAAGACCATTACCCACATATGGGAGAAAGGCTGTAGATTTCACATCCCGTTCCTCTTCATCTTTCTCCTGTGATTTATCTGGTGTTTTTATTAGTAAGGCTTTTTTAATCTGATGTTTCGAATAGCCATTTTTCTTGAAAACCGCCTCCAGGTGCAGGAGTTCATCCTGTAGGCTGTCAGCATCAGACACTACCTGAGCCCTGTGAACTAAGGTTTTCAGTACACTCATAGTTTGCGAAGGATGGTGGCAGCTGGACGCCTGCAAATAAAGATCTGTATGGGTGGGCTTGCGATATACGCAATGACCTAGGAATCCATCCTCTTTGCGTCGAACCAGAACATCCAGGAACGGTAAACAGCTATTCTTCTCCCGCTCCATAGTGAACTTGATGTTTTCATGAATGGAGTTAAGATGGTCTAAAAATTCTGTCAGTTTATCCTCTCCGTGGGGCCACACTATGAATATGTCGTCCACATATCTCCAGAAGACCGTCGGTCTTAATGTTGCTGAATTGAGGGCTTTTTCTTCAAAATCCTCCATAAACAAATTAGCCACTAGGGGAGAAAGAGGACTCCCCATAGCGACACCGTCAATCTGTTCAAAGTATTGTTCATGAAATAAAAAGTAAGTGGAGGTTAGTGCATGCTTAAATAAAGCTGTTATATCATCCTCAAACATGTTGCTAAGGAGAGACAAAGAGTCAGCCAAGGGTACTTTGGTGAACAAAGAGACAACGTCAAAACTAACTAATAAATCAGTGCTATTGAGTTTCAGGTTTTTTAACCTACTGATGAAATCCGACGAGTTGCGGATATGATGTTCACATTTCCCCACATGTGGTCTCAACAATGAGGCTAGATATTTTGCCAGTGAATACGTTGGTGCACCTATGTTACTAACGATTGGTCGAAAAGTCAACACTTTCAATATATGCTCCAAGTTTGGTTTGAGATTTTCAATTTCTTCTGAACTGGACGTTTGTAAAACTTTGTGTACCTTTGGAAGGCCATATAATCTGGGGGCACCGAACTGCGGCCCTTCAATTTGTTTGCAACATCTTTAGGTAGAGAACTAGCGTTCAGAAGTGATGCAGTCTTCCTCTCAACACGAGATGTGGGGTCCTTGTCAATCCTACGATATGTTGATTCATCCAGTAGGTTGTGCATCTTCTCAACGTAGACGTCTCTTGGAAGTAAAACTGTGGCATTCCCCTTGTCTGCAGGAAGAACCAAGGTCTGTGAATCATTCCGAAGATTACGTAGTGCAGTTCTTTCAGTTGAAGATAAATTACTTTTCTGTGGACGGGATCTTGTGAGTGTGCGGCACACTTCGCGTCTTATTTCTTCAGCAGAGTCACCAGGTAACTTTCTAACAGCTTCTTCGATGCCTGAGATAAAAGATATTAACGGCAAGGGCTTTGGCGTAGGAGCAAAGTTCAGACCCTTTCCTAAAACTGACATCGTCGCATTGTCCAAATCCTTATTTGTAAAATTAAAAACAGAGGTTTTAAAACTTACATCTTGCTGCGACTGAGTGGTCAAACTGTCGAACTTCGCAACTTTTCTTGAAGTGGAAACTTGATGAGTCCAGTCCGATTTTGCCCATGTTATGCCGTCAGTCCATTCCCAAGTAAAAGGTGGGAGGCTGGCTGCTATCTTAAGATGTAAGTGATACAGCTCTTCTGAAATCAAATCCAACTTCCTGCGAGTATATCTAATTCTTTCCCTTTCCCTAATCCTCAGTAGCTTGGATCACGTGATTTACCGTATAAATAGGCACGCACAGACGCTGAGAACTCAGTCTTGGACTCGCCTTGAAGATGGCTGTAAGGTTTGCAGCCGAAATATCGGAAGAAGAATTGTCGCTGTTCCGGGTGCACTCCCGAAAGATGATGGAATACTATGTCCGCCGGGAAAAATTCAAGAATCACATTTTGCTTTATTCCATCAAATCGACAGACATTCTCACACAGTAGATGTGTTCTATGAGGAACTGATAAGTTTAGTGAAAGAAAAAAAGAGATTGTGGCCCCTGAAGACGCTAAATATCATAATCAGGATATAGTTCACAATTCATGGGCTGCAGTTTATTGGATACCGCAAGTACACATCAGAGGAATACTGTATCTAGGAAATTAATAAAAGTCTTCATTGAAAGCAATTTTATTTGCTCCCAGAGGCAATTACACCAAGCAGCCTGACACATTTGTTGTCCAAAAACCTACACTGGTGTCAGGACAAGAAAACCTTTGCCTTTCCATCACAAACCACGAACCAACAGCCAAGGGTGAGTGAAAATTTTATTATTTTATTGCTTCATGGAAGGTAGTGAGAAAGAATGAGTTGTTCTGACGATTGCTTTGGTGGAACAGGCACTTCATGTTGTACATGGTTGGTAGGAATGCATGATTGTGCTTTAGTTCAAGATGTACTTTAGTGGGGATTTTCAGGTAAATCTGCACCTGCCGTTGATTTAGTTAATAGATTCGGTCGTAAAGATGGCAAAACAGAGTAAAGAATTTAGATGTTAATGATTCAAAGGAGGAACTAGATTGTTTAGTTATTTTTTAATGTAATGACTAAGAATAAATGTGTGGCTATTACAGAGTCAGAGACAAAGTGTGTACGTGAGTCGGAAGTAGTATCTATACTACCAGGAAGGATAGCTAAATTGGAAGTACATAATGCAGAGAAGTGTCATAAATTGGAAACAAAGCCGGTAGAAAATAAAACAATGACCCTGGCAGCTGCAAGTTTAATTACTTTTGTTGTAAGTCAAGTGAGGATGTGAAGTGTATGCAGGTTATACAGAGGCTCTGAGGGGAGCAGAAACATTTGATCAATTTAAGCAAGCTCTAACTGAAATGTTTAGGAAAGTAAATTGTGCCAGACACTATAGCAAGCAACAATTGGTAATGAAAAAGAATGGTGAGACGGTCGAGGCCTATTAAGGCGGAATTCAAAAGAACAATAGGTGTAGATATGAATTGGAACAGGATGCTGCATTAATTAAGTAATCTTAAGAGAATCAGAACAAAGTGCTTTGAGGAGCTTAAGGGGTTTAACGACAGACATAAATAGAAGAGTAACGATGGAGTCACTTGAAAGTCTGCAGCAAGCAGTGAGACTCACAGTTGAGTGCGAAAAGATCAACGCATTCACAGTGACACATACGAAACGAGCGAGTTTTAATAGGTCATTAAATCCTGAGCTTTCTTGACTTGCAAGGGTCACAGTCGCAAATGGTTGTCAGGAGTACATAATGCTGCTCCTAGACGTCAGGTGCAACGAATTCATGGCAGGAAAATAACTGCAGTGTACTTTAGCTACTGTCAGAATTGTTACACACTCTGTATGTACTTGCTGTTTGACCAGAGAGTACATAACATGCATTTTACTTCAATAAAAGTAAATGTAACTGATTATCGCATAACATGAACTTATGAATATATTTCAAGGATCCCTCATTTAGCTTGTGCTGGTAGAGTAATGAGGAGTGTCACAGATTGCTATACAAATTGTCGCATGCCCAAACTTTCCTACAGAAGAATCTTTTTACTTACTTTTATTACAGTGCTATGTTTTCTGTCATCTGGAAATTACGTGGGGTGTTCTAATGAAAAGGTATGAAGCGACACTGTGGGTACAATAAAAGTGTTTATTCAAAAGTAATCACCAGAAGACTGAGCACAGATATTCCACTGTTTAACCAGCCAAAGGATTCCCTTTGAGATTGTTTTTAGTTGACCGAACTGATGGAAATCACAGTATGATATGTCCAATCTGTAGGGTGCATGCACAAGCTTCTCTCACTTGAATTTGGCCAGTACATTTTGTCCGACCACGCATTATCATGGAGCAGAATCACCTCCTCCTTGAGCAGCCCAACCCTTTTGCTATTGATGGACTTGTCTACGGTGTGGAGTGTCTCACTGTACATGTCAATGTTGAATTTTTTATGAGTAGGTGATGACACATGCTTCACATCACTGGATGTCCTCATTCATTATCCCAAAGCAGCATATTCAAATCCCAACCAGCTTGTTTGTTAAGACGTTTGTACCTTTTTAACAGCCCTTATATAATAAACAAATGTGAATTAACATTTTCTTATGATAATGACCATTTTATTTTGAATTGTGGATTGTACAAAATTATTCAGTACAGTCATATAAATGACTTCTGTACACCAATAATAGCAACTGTAGAATAAGTCCCACTTTTCCATGGTGTGAATACTGAAACGAAATATCCTTGCAGGTTAATTTGTCATGAAGTTTCATCAGTAACTTTAGTGCAATTCGTACATGCTCATATCTCTACAGAAAGAAAGAATTAATGAGCATTAGTCTTAAACAGAGCAGATATAAAATATGCAGAAACAGCATCTTTAGTTGATCTGCAGTTTTTTCTGCAGATGCTGTCCAGCCTTTTGAATTTTCACATCCAGTAAATATCAAGTCTTCCAAAATTTTACGTTTAGTATGTGGAGAAAGGATCGGTTGATTAACTGCTTGTGCATTTTTCTGGGTATTTGATATCTCCTATGTTTCCTGTTAATGCCAAAACATCCCTTCTTTCTTTCTTACTTTAGAGGAGAAATGAGCATATACGAATTTCACCCATATTATTGATGAAGTTTCCTGGTGAATAAATTTCACTTTATTCTGCAAGGAAATTTTGTTTCAGCATATAGGCTACTCCACTGAAGAGTGAAATTCACATCTATTCATTATAATTTCAAGTTGATAGAAAACATAGAATGGAAATAAAAGCAAAAATAATGTTCAAATATTTGTATAGCTTATGGGACTTAACTACGGGGTCATCAGTCCCTAAACTTACAAACTACTTATGAACTAAGTAATACTAAGGACGGCACAAATATCCATACCCGAGGGGTGATTCGAACCCTCGACCGTAGTGGCCATGCAGACGGTGACTGGAGTGCAACAGCCGGCGAAATAAAAGCAACTGGTAGAATACTTTGTATACAGTACAAGACCTGATTTTGAGTAAATAGGCAATAAATTGATCTTGTGTGATAAAAGCTGTTTATTGAACTAAAATTCACAGTGTACTTTCTGTCCTGACAGCAAACAAATACTAATTGTATAACAACTCCGACAAGAACTCAAATACTTCGCACTTATTTTCATGTCATGAACAAAAGAACTTAGTCTGAGATATAGCGGCAGCACTATCTTCTTGGCGACTCTACCAATCAGCGAGGAATTAATAATAATTAGAGAGATGTAAGGTCGAATTTTATTCGCCTCTTAACAAGCAAAGGGATCCCGATATTCACCTTGGGTCGTTCCTTGTTAAAGTAAATGTTACAAGATGTTTGTATCCAGAACTGGATTGTGTAGTGCAAAATTGTAGTGGAAGTAATCAAATACAGGTTATTACTAGACGCCGGCTGCGGTGGCTGAGGTGACTGAGGCGCTCCAGTCACGGTCAGCACGGCTACTACGGTCGTGGCTTCGAATCCCCCCTCGGGCATGGATATTTGTGCCGTCCTAGTTCGTAAGTAGTTCATAAGTAGTTTGTAAGTTTAGGGATTGATGACCGCGTAGTTAAGTCCCATAAGCTTAACAAACCTTTGAACATTTATTACTGGATATAGGGGCCCATGCATCTGTCGCCAGTGTGAGACTGGCGAAACATAAGCAATGGAACCAGCCACAGTGTGGCCTGAGTGGTGTGGGGGACAGGGATGTTAGACCACAGGGCTCGGTAGACATAGATTTCTGCCTGGTGTGATGATACATGTGATTGGATGGCGAAATGTGAGGGGCAACAAAAATTTATTTTTCTTTTAATTTATAAGTCAAAGTATTTTTTATTTGTTGTGAAAAAATTATTTTCTATCACCTTATCGGTATACAGTATGTGTGAAAATGACATCGATATTTGAGCAGAATAATTGTGTAAAATAATTATGTGACAAAGTAACATTGTCTATGGACAAAATAAAAACATTTCTCTAGTTTCAGAGGACAGTAAAGTCATTTGTCTTGTCTTGACTGTTAATAGTAACAGACTCTACGTTAAATACTGAGTTCCTTGGGATGCAAGAGTCACAGTCACAGAGATTAGATGTTAGGGGCTTCGATCATAGATACTGGTAGACTGGGCATGACGTAGTTTTCATGGCACCAACATCTCTACAGCTAAACTATTGTTTTGTCATCAGTCACATGGTAGTTTGCAGCCTTGCCTAGGATTATACAGAGCTTTTTTCGAGGGAAATAATATTGAAATTCAAGTGAAAGTATTATTACTTTAAAATGATGGCATTTTTTGAAAACTTTGGAGTTATTTATTATATCAGGGTAATGTTTGCTAAAAGTCATGTGGTCCTATATTTTAACCACACCATGTGTATAGCTGCTCTGATGTTTGTCCGGTCTGTTAGTATCTATAGTCGAAGATTAGGTGCTGAACTAGTATCTGTGGTCAAAGGGACTGGTTGGCACTAACTCAACAACAACTTATTCATAAACTACCATACGACGATTTCTGATGTGGACAAATATGACATTTATAACAAATCATTTCACTGGCTATTGATTACTTAGGTACTTGTTTAACCACTGATACGGAATTCGTTTCACATTCGAAAATAAACAGCCAACTATAATTTTGGAGGGAATGCTAGGCATTTGACTGTGAACAGTTAGGCCTATTTTTTAATTCACAATCATGAAATCAGCTTTTGTTACTGTACATGGTAATGTTACTTGATGTGTGATGATGATCAAACCAAGGCCATACCAGTGTGGTGAGTATGAAATAAATGGTACTTTTCTGTTATGTGTGGTTTCTGTGCACTGACACAGTACATTTTAGATTTGTGCTCAGTTATGGAACTTGACAACTGGTTTTATGAAACTAATTCTATGGGAGATTTCATGCCAGTCAATTCTAAATTATTTTTGTGACAGATGAAAATGGGTTCTATGATCGAAATCATAATTGTGAATTAAGAAATAACTGATGACCGTCTAACGTCCTTAAAAAAATCTATAGCATTATGGTTCCCCACAATGTAGCAATTCATTCATGAAGTCACGTCATTCGCCAGTAACATCAGGACAGACTGCGTCACTTTTACAGGGTTGCGTATGTAACCATTACTTACAAGAACTTATATGTTTACGTTACTCGTTTCTGTCATAAAAATTCAAGCATTTTTCTTAGGTTGCGGCCTAATTACACACTTGCAAACCGGAACATGTTCATCTATAATCAGCCAACTACTTGTGAAAAGACATAATACAAATGTTACTGGCACGTTACTTGATTAATCGATAGTTATTTAAGCTTTCTTCTTAGGTTCCTAAACAAGTACACTCTAGGAAATCGCTACATATTCGAAATAGTCAACTAACTACGTCTATCTCAGAAGGAAGATTATAAATATCAGTAGATATAATATAAGTTTCCTGTGGCATGGCTCCCCACAATCCCCCACACCACCCCTTCCACTCCTCCACCAATCCAACTCTTCCCCCTTCCACTCTTTCACCGATCCAACTCTTCCCCCTCCCACCCCCACCCCCTCTCACTGGAGTCCTGGGATAGGGACGGTTCCTAGGACAAAATAGGTACACCTGTTTCTGCATGTGTATGAGAATTTTGTAGTGATGAAGTTCCCAAGGTATCCAAACAAAGGAGTATTGTTCTGCAGGCACAGACCTGCCCTCAAAGGGACATCTGTTTCTGCACATGTGTGAGGTAGTCCAGTTGTAAGAAAATGTATTGTCCTGTGGACACAATACTGGTTGAAGTTGCACATTGTGCCTATACGACAAAGATTGGTACTTTGGTTGTAGGCCGTTTCCCAATAGTAGGAATAGATTCAGAAGTTTTTCGAACAATGCGATCGAGTCTTTGAAAGAGACCGGCTGAGCGTCTTTCTGGAGGAATTGCAATGCGCCGTCTTGTGTGTTGCCGCCCACACAGTTTCTCACAGAACACATCTACTGTGTGAGAATGTCTGTCGATTTGATTGTATAAACCAAACTGATTTGAATTTCATCGATTGTCGTTCAAAGTCTGTACGTTCACGCTATGAGATCGGCTGCACTGTGACCATATCCATAGTGTGAGGTAGTCCAGTTGTAAGAAAATGTATTGTCCTGTGGACACAATACTGGTTGAAGTTGCACATTGTGCCTATACGACAAAGATTGGTACTTTGGTTGTAGGCCGTTTCCCAATAGTAGGAATAGATTCAGAAGTTTTTCGAACAATGCGATCGAGTCTTTGAAAGAGACCGGCTGAGCGTCTTTCTGGAGGAATTGCAATGCGCCGTCTTGTGTGTTGCCGCCCACACAGTTTCTCACAGAACACATCTACTGTGTGAGAATGTCTGTCGATTTGATTGTATAAACCAAACTGATTTGAATTTCATCGATTGTCGTTCAAAGTCTGTACGTTCACGCTATGAGATCGGCTGCACTGTGACCATATCCATAGTGGAGTACTGATCGGACGATCGGCCGTCTTCCATCGATGCCGGTTGTTGGTAAAACCCGTCGATGCAGTGCCACCTAACCCAACATAACATGTCCCTAGATGGCAATGACCAACACAAAGCCATAGAAAGCACAATCTAGACCATAGGTAGCATAAAGCATAAATCCAACTGACTTGTTCAATTTGGTTGGGCTACAGAAAGTATGTATTGTTTGAATTTCAACCCTATAACGTACTATAGCTTCAGTATGCCCATTCCTCTGATACATATGCAAGTGGATCTACAAAGAATTTCACCCCTTATCTCTGTTGTTAATAGCCAATCTATGAGTCTCAAATAACAGGCATCTAGGGACAGTAGTGCGTCAGACCCCAGTTACCCATACGGATAGATGTCTCTACAGTCATGCTACCATGATGCTATGCGAGTCCAGGGTTTCTATTTATCATTCCAGCTGTTTAATTTACGTTTACTTCTACTAAGTCATGATTTATGTACATATTTCTACCTTCGCATTTTCAAATTCGAATTCTAAGACTTCAGTATTACTGTAATAGAAGTGTCTGTTATATTCACTGTGATGACAGGAAGAGTGGGGGGGGGATTTATTGGTTCAGTTTAAAGATTTATATTCTCCACAAGGTCTGTTACCACTTACAAAGATAACACAGCATCAAATACTAACAGGAGATGCCGCACCCATATATCACAAACGATATAGGTTCTAGAAGTACTTACAACCTTTGTATAGGAGTTTGTTGATCAACAGTTGAGAGATAGAATCATAAAAGAGAGCATATAGTGCGTGTGAGGCACGAATTGTGGTGGTGCTAAGAACTCGCTGGAATGTTCCAAGAAATATAATTTTTGTTGTGACTGTCGTCAGTTGAATGCTAAGACAGTAGCAGATGCTTATCCTTTATCTAATATCACTGAAACTTTAGACATTTTGGGCCATTGCAGATACTTTTGGATCATGGATCTGAAGAATGGTTACTATTGAAAGGCGACAGGGAATTTCACCACTTTACATGCTATGTTTACATATTAATAATTAATAACATACATTTATCTATAATGTAATTACTGGAATCACTTTGATTACGGATAATCTGAATGCAAAAATAGGTAGGAAGAGTGGAAATATTAATGTTGAGTAGGTTACTGGGGAAGCTGATTGATGGTGGTAGACTACATTTAATATTAACAATTTTAGCATGCAGAAGTTTTCTTACGATTGGAAACAACACAACCAAGTCAGTAAGAGAGGCCAGCAAGCAGTGAGGGGTGCCTATGGTTACTACAAGGGCGCAGCATGTTTAGCTGCCTGTACGAGATCACAGATTATTGACTGGCCGATGGCCGCTGACACTTTGCAGGATTGGCGAATGATTTCAACCGCCAAACAGTCGAAACGTTCTAGAACTTTCTAGAAGACTCTACAACCTTCTTTTTTGCAGGAAATATGTTCGAAAGGAAGTTATGGGAAGGGAGATAGATTTGAAGCTATAGCTGTGATTGGCTTTTGAGAAAACGGTCTGAAGAGACTTATGGGTTGCTGCAAAATGAGTCAGGATTCGGCTAGTGGTCCACAGACGCAGGTGGGCATTTGCTGGCGAAGCATCCAATGACTTGCCAGCCGCGATGGCCGAGGAGACTGAGGCGATCCAGTCACAATCTGCACGGCTACTACGGTCGGGGGATCAAATCCCCCCACGGGCATGGATATTTCTGCCGTCCTTAGTATACGGTAGTTGATAAGTAGTTTGTAGGCTTAGCGACTGATGACCCCATAGTTAAGTCCCATAAGTTCTACAAACATTTGAACATCCAATGATTTATCTCACAATTAGTTTCAAGTGCAGATTGATACTTGAGTGACTTCAATTTAGGAGTATTTTTAATAAAGTGGTTCGTTCACTGTGCAACCATCGTCTCATAGTTTAAGCTTCACGTCATGCCGCCCCATCCACGGTGGCCAGACGTCGTTCGTCTTATGAAAGCAGTACAATGGAATAATTTGGAATTGGTGATATAGGTACATTGCATTTGCTATAGGGCAGTTGAAGATAAACTTTTCTTCCACTAGTAGGTTGTATTATTGAGCTTCTGTTAATATTCTTTACTGTGTTGGGTGGCGATTTTTAATTTATTTTAAAACAATTTAAATGTCCTCTGTCTCAACTATTTTTCATAATAGGTAGAAGTTGTGTCATCCTTGTTAGAGATTCATTACTTTTGTATCATTATTCATTCCTGAATTTTGTGCACCGTCCCTTTTTTGATAATTAAATTACTATATAGAACATTGAATCCCCCAATTTCTTGATTATTATGATTAGGGATCAATGCTATTCCTAGTGATAAGAAATTGCATAAAACTGAAACCAAGTGTTTTTGTATCAAACTTTGGCCAATTGATAGAAATGATTCATTTTTTTTTCATAATGATACCATAAGATTGGTGAACCACATGCAAATTAGCGATAAGAACGGTCATTCAACTTCACCTACTGTGACAGTTGCAGGTTTGTCCAGAAGTTCGACTGGAAACAGCATTTTATTCTCTGTGGGATCATTATCAATATGGGAGGGAGCCATTTGGGTGGAAATATGCACCTGCTACATTCCAAATGTTATTAGATGGTGTTCTGAGAGGTCTCAAACTTCAGCTATGTATGATTTACCTTAATGATGTACTTAATAGTGCATTTGCAACGACTAAGGGGAGTACTTCTTAGGTTAACAGCTGCTAATTTAACGTAAAGCACAGAAAAATGTAATTTTGTATTAGAAGAAGTTGTGTCTTTGGGTCACATAATAGGCACAAATGGAGTGAAACCATTTCCTATATTAGTAATAGCTGTGCGTCTATTCCCTGTAACAGGCTGTGTAAAAGAGTTACAATCATTCCTCAGGATTTTAAATGTCTACAGGCGTTTCATCAGGGGCTTTGCTGATATCACCAGACAATTAACACAATTGCTAAAAAGGCTTCTATGTTTATTTTTATAGGAAAAGGTCAGTGTGCATTTGAAAAATTGAAAAAATAAAACCTTCGACTAAAAGTCCGGTCTTATTATATTCAAATTTAAGTAAAGAATTTATTTTGTCATATGACACATCAGATTATGGTTTAAGCTGTGTATTATGTAAGTAATTGATGGTGTAGAGCATCCAGTTGCTTACGCATTTAGGCAAATGAATTTCTGTGGAAAAAATCTATTCAGCATCTGAAAAGTATTTTTAAGCATAATCTATGGTAAAACGTACTTCAATTGTTACTTGTATGGTAGGAAATTTCGCGTTGTGATGGACCACTCAATATTATGGTGGCTATTAGGGTTGAAAGATCCAATGACTAGGTTGAGAAGGTGATTTTGATGTTGTATATAAACCAGGTAAGAATTATGACAATGCTGGTGGGTTGAGTAGGGAAGTCGTTGTACTGGAAATAGAGGGTAATGAGCTAGGTCAATGGTAAATGGCACAAAATGGGGACGAGGAAAGTTTATAATTTGAGAAGCAATCACTGTTTAAGAAATATGACGATTTACTGTGTAGAAAAACTAAATTAGGCCCAAAAGTGGTTGTGACAGCCAAGTTTAGAGAATAATAAAAGAGCCAGTAGACTGGATATCAAGAGCGTGCAAAGAGTCATCATAATGTTCACCAAGGAACTCTGGAATGCAGATAATTGTGAAACATGAAACAGTGAATTTCTGTTCGGTGCACGAGGGAAAGAGACATTCAAAATTCAGCGAATGTAACAGTTTTAAGGTCCACCTGAGGGGCCAGGTCTTAACAAAGAAGAGGGTAATGTAGTGGATCATCGGAATATAGTTGCACTAGCTTATACGCCCGTGCTTCGCAACGGATGTTAAAGAGGGACATGTGTATATCATGGTTCTTAGGGCTCCAGACCTAGATCAGCATAAACAGAATCCTTGTTGGGTCGCTTTGTAATACTCAGTTCTCTTAGCCAAGATGTCAAATTTACGTAGTAATCATTGTTGTAAACGATGAATGTTCATATAGTTTTTCGTGCAAAAAGTGAAATTAATCTAAGTCCATACCCGGAACGATATAAATTCAATGTTAGTGTGTGTTCATAAAGTTAAGATTAAGTTGTGTAATTGTTTGTTTGGCGTAAACTTCTGAAAACACTTTCTCTACAGAGAAATAGTAATAATAATAACAGAGCCATGTATTAGTTCTATGGTGTAGTATTAAACTGTTTATCTCTCACAGTAAGTGTATGCTGAAGTATTAGTATGTTGCAGTGTTCCATCGAGGACAATGTAGTTATTCTGTATACAGTGCTCCCTATTATCGAAAACTCGACGAATGATTAAAATCTTGTAATATAATCAACAGAGCATTTGATGTCTGTTTAAATAAGACGTCATGGTGGTGGCAATGTGTGATTATGTAACTCTGGGTAATCGTTGAAGGTATGGAGTAAGCTGATCGTCTGTATAGAACTTTCCATTAAATGTAGTATTCCTAGTGAAATGTCTTCACTGTGTTAGCAGCATCGGCCACTCTTTCAGCTAATACATGACCCCATGTCCTGCAGCGATTACTTCGAAAAGCACGAAGTTGATCTTGTGTAACAAAACCATATATTCATAAATCGCATTATAACTCTAAGCGCAATTCTCTCTGCAAAAGAAGACGTCTTTCTCTATCTTAATGTAGTCCGCACCAAAAGTAAGTAATTACAAATTTTAATCACAATATCGCACCCAACAATTATGAAAGCAGAGAGGATTATGATGAGCTTGTCGCTCGCGTGTGTAGCTATATTATCTCTAGTGGCAGCAGATAGCAGAAATATCTCTGGAGTAAGCATTGAGATGCGCAGAACACATTTTGTCCCCTCAACATTAAGGTGGAAATGTCACGTGATATTGGGAAAACCTACTAATTGCTGACTTTATCTTGGTCCTTTTTTGTTCGGTTAAGACGGATGACTATGTGTAAATGGCCCTTTTAGTGATGCTTCCTCAACTTTCTTGTATATATTTGATATTATGCCTCGTTATTCTCAATTTTTTACACATTGGAACAGCAGCGCCGAAAGCGGCTGGCAAATTACATTTCTGAAAACGATATTGGGTAAATGTGAATATTGATTTATAACCGTTTTCACAAATATCTTCTTGAATAGGAATTTGGAATGAATTGTAAAACACTGTGAATCATGAGAGTATATACAAAAGAGTTTCGCGTGAAGTGCTGGTCGTAATGAGAAGTGACATCAACGGATATATCTGATTCGGTAAAATTTTACTTTCTATCCTGGGGGCCTCGTGTTTTTATGTTGGCAACATCAATAACATGATATAAAATCGTTGCAAAGATGACCGAACCACATAGAGTGTAAATAAATACTGCTGTTCATGCTATATGCTTGATTTCACGACAAAATATTTGCGTGTCACGCGATTGGCTTATGACGATGTCACACGATTCTCGTTATTCAACTCCTGCTGTACTTTGAGGATTACCGTCGTAGTGCTAGCGCTGGCCGCCGCCTCCACTATCGCCGGCGTACAGCGCTACTAAGCCACGTCAGGGTCTACAGCAGTACTACTGCAGCAAGGCCATCAATCCTCGTGCCACACAACTCGGTAAATTAGGCATTACTGGCCATGAGATGGTGGTCACATATCGAAAGAATACTGTATGGAGGAACTTAATGAAAGTATTCATTGATAGTTCAATTTATCTGGCGCAAGGTAGCGCGTACACCCAGCATGCTGTCACTCCTGGTCCCCTGACACTTCCTCCAGTTGTAGCATCCTTAGGTCTGAATGGGATTGGATAAATTTTCTTAAAGAAAGGTTGTTGATCCTTAATTTTTAACTCACATACATAATCACTAATAACTCCTATTTTTTATTTTATTAATAAGTTCAATTATGTCGCTGCATGTGGAATCTCTAAATTGTCTCTTAATGTGGAAAAGTACTAGTTTTTTCACTGTTTTCTTTGTTATCAGAGGTGGCATTCTTATTATATTCATCTTTATTAACCCTGAAACGTTCTTCTTCTCATAAATAATTTAAAATATCACTAGCTCTGGAGCAATTATTACCAATATATTTTCCTCAAACGTATAGTGTAATCTGCAAATCAACACTCAAACTAATTGTCTTCCACTAATAGATTTATTGACCAACTTTCTTCGATTCAAATGCCATTCAAAATATTTACTGAAACGTCCCCACTTCTTATTGAATGGGCCAGATCTAACAGTTCTAAAGTTAATTTTTGTTGTTCGCCTTCTGACCAATACATTGCATAAAACTGCATTATAAAAATCTGTCATTGATTTTTCAGCTTTTTCCATTTCCAAACGACAAATTACAAACTGTATTTTCTTTTCATAGACCATGCACTACCAAAAGTTTTAAGAAATGTCATTGGAAGCAAATTCACTTCTGACAGAAACACCGGACATTTATTAGTTAAATTAATACTGTTAAATAAATTCCAATCCTTTCATCATTCTCTAGGTTAGAATGATTTATTAATTCGCAGATTGGATTTGTTTGCTATGGCGAGCATCACTTCAGTATTACTATTCCCATTTGAATAATCAAAAATGGTCTGCACATTTCTACTATATGCCAAGTGAGCTAGCAATTGATTAGCTCTAGCAACTGGTTAGCTCTGAAAATTGATAATTCCAAAAATTGTGTGCAAACTTCTTCCACATGGGCTTCTGTTCTAGTTAACCCTTTAATGCATAGTGTATCTGATCAGCTACATTCTTCATTACTAATCCACTTGTAGAAGGGATATGCTCCCAATATTCTAATATTTCTTTA
Organism: Locusta migratoria; assembly: GCA_026315105.1. Lineage (NCBI taxonomy): Eukaryota > Metazoa > Arthropoda > Insecta > Orthoptera > Acrididae > Locusta > Locusta migratoria. Next base: position 147,569,892 of record CM048744.1, read on the forward strand.
AGTCTGTTTCGGCCATAATTTCTTTCTGAATATGTTCTTTATTTTTATCTCTTTCAGATATTGTTATTACCTAAATACTGTCTACACGTTCTATTAATCCTAGTATTCCTTTTCTCAACTTAGCCTTTTCTTCGCAGTATTCTGTGAGATGTTCTTCTAATTTACCACAAGTATTAAAAAGCTGTGCTCTTAAATTATCTTGTATACTACCCAAACTTAGTTTGGGATTGCTGTAGTTCGAAAAATTAGTACTTTTCTTGTACATGAATCGAACTCACTGTGAAAATCAGATCTTCATGATAGTTCACTCATTGATCAGCATGTTGATGACAGGAACTGGTCGTCTTGGCCAGCCACAACCAATTTCTACAATGTCAATGTCATGCCCCGTGATGGCTAGCTGCAGGCTGCTTGCTATTGTACCTCCCTAGTTCTGCATCATGGTGTGACATACGTAGTTCGCCATTAGGTGACTGTTGATATCTATTTACATCAAGGAAATTGAGGATGGTGGAGAAAAAGAAACAACTCCTGGTTGTCTCTTCCCTCCCACTTCATCTAGTGTCAATTTTTCCAAGTTGTAGTTTATATAATTCCTGCATACTTGCATTTTGGCTATCATCACTTGATAATTTTGTTAACTGACAATCAGTTCCACTCCAAGTACAGTGCCACAACACCGTTTTTCTTTATAATACACCTGATAATTATTACCCTTAAGAATCCTCGTTAGTTTTAACTTTCTTTCACAGGAAAGGGAACTCAAATAATATTCACATTTTGACTGATCAGACTTCTTCAATGGGGGAATGCCCTGCATAATAGAATAAATAAAAGATAGTTCTCTTAATTTTTCAGATGAAACAAAGTACACAAGTTACTAAGTGAGTCCCTTGTCCGCAAATTCTGTCGTAACCTTTTATAACACTATTACATATACTTTTCATAATTAACTGTTACTATTATATAATCTGTGAGCTGTCTAATTTCAATCGAAGTTCACTTCATCCACAAAAAATCAGACAGCCTCCTTAATAAACTTCTTCAAATAATATTTCCACATTCCATCAGTCAAATAAAAATTCTTCAATATATTTCCGCTCACAAAAACAATAAATATTTATAATTTGATTTTTTAAATACTATTCACAATTTATTGTTGGAGTTATGTAATGTTATTTATCACAATTTTACATCTCGAGTGACCAACAGGAAACTGACCAAATCATCTTTAACATTTCAGAAATGTATCTCCTACAATACCATTTTTCCTTTGTTTATTAAGAAAATAACACTGAGCATTGATATTGCTCTGCACCACCTTCTTCCTCAGCACGGCTTTCCATTGCATGGCAACAGTGGTCGGCTTATTTAGTCAGCAGCGGTGGCCAAGCAGCTGATCTTGCAACGTCAATGTTAATTCTTGTGGTATGAAACAAATAAAACGAAGAACATATTAAGATTACTATATTCACTACAACATAAGAAACGTAAATGAAATTATATATGAATATTTGTTCTGTTCTTTATCTGCAAACTGAACTGAAGGTAGTCCAGTGCAACCATCAAACATTCTTGTCACACCTCACAGGATGTGCAGGACAGTCAATCTTCTGATTGCAGTCATTTATGCTTTCCCTTGGGTAATTCTGTTCTGTTGCTAAAGATGGCTGCATCAGGTCTTCTGGATAGGCCAATGCACACTCGGAGCGGCTACTCGACCGTTTGCTGATCGCTGGTGTTCATATTTCAGTTCGTTCTCGATTTTACCGTCCTCAGGTACTTGGTTTCTTCTTTGAAATAACACAATCTTTGCGCCCTGTGATGGTTGCATTGTGTTATGTCTGAGATTAGTTCCTCTGATGATAAAATTGCAATAATTTTAAATATTATCAAAAGGGAGACAGGACAACCAAGAGCAGAGGAAGAGGGAATTACCATCAAAACAAATGGAAACTGTAGTAACAGTCAGAAGTTGAAAATATTTTAATTATTGTTCTGGAGAAAATAGGATCTAAATGTTCATTAGAAGTAGCAAGACAGTTAACGGAAGAGGCCATACCTACACAATTTGATGCAATTGAAATTCCACCTATCTCTCCTGAAGAAATTAGGAACATAATAAACTGTCTCAAGAGTAAAATGTATGGAATTGATGGCATTTCCAGCAGGGTATTAAAAGCTTGTTCCCAAGAGATAAGTAGGATTGTCAGTCATATATTTAATAGCTCTTTAAAGTAGGGCATTTTCGTGGATAGACTGAAATTTGTATAAAGAAGGAGATACGTTCTGATGCCAACAAATACCGTCCAATCTCAGGTCTGATAGCTTTATCCAACCTTTTTTAAAAATTTATGTATACTCGAGTTGCTTCATGTATTAGTAAAAATGAAGTTCTAACAAAATTTAAGTTTGGTTTTCAATAAAGTTCTTCACCAGAAAATGCTATATATACCTTCACTGATGAAATATTAAATGCTTTGAATAACCGGATATCACCAGTTGGGATATTTTGTGATCTCTCAAAGGCTTCTGATTGTGTAAATCATGGGATTCTTCTAGATAACCTTAAGTATTGTGGATTAAGTGGGACAGTGCACAAATGGTTTAAATCATACTTAACTGGAAGAGTGCAGAATGTTGAAATAAGCAGTTCAAATAATATAGAAGAAACAATTAATTCCTCTTACTGGTGAGTTATCAAAAATTGGTCCCACAAGGTTCGGTCTTGGGTCTTTAGCTGTTCTTTATATTTTTATATACAGGGTGTTTCACAAAGTGTGTTTGCCTCTGTAACTTATAAAATAATAGGTGATGGGAAATTTTAATGTGGTAGGCCAACACAAGAAATATTACACTTTCTGTGGAGCTATGAACATAGTTTATTGTATCATTTTCCAAAGAGTTACAGCACAAAGATATAATTTTTTTAATGGAACAATAGTTTTTTCTATCATCCATTGGTATCATTGAAACCAGCTGCATCCAAATCAATTTAAACTATATTCCTATCACTGTTAATTTGGGAGGTACAATCCTTCAAAGATTCAGGGGCAGATACCACAAACGCTGCGCAAAATGCAATGCGCCTTCTAAATGTAATGCGGCCGAGTTGTAACGTCGCCGGTGTCACGGAGCGAGAAGCTTCCTTGATGTGCTGTTAGACTGCCGACTATCGCCGCACACGGCCGTATACCCGACAGTTGGAGCCACACAAACAACCGGGGCTCAATATACCACAGTTACTGACATCGGATGACGATGGCATACAAGAACAATGGGTACGTTGACATGTTACTGATGATCGGCGAGTGCCAACACGATGCCACTGAAGCTGCCACGGCGTATGCCGTGAGATATCCTACGCGAAGAGCCCCAGCAGCCATTACGTTCTTACGTGCTGCACAACGACTTCGGGAAACAGGCAGCTTGGTAATGCACCGCAGTAACAGACGAAGACCTGCAAGAAGTGAGGAGACGGAGGTGTTTGTTTCAGCTGCACTACAGCACGATCCTCATGTCAGCTTACGAGCCGTTGCTCAGTCGCCGATGTCAGTCTCACATCTGTGTGGCGTATAGTACACGGCCACAGGTTTCACCCGTACCGCCTGTCACTGACCCAGGAGCTGCATGGGAACAATTTCCGTGCACGAGTGACATTCTGTGAGTGGGCCATGCATAATTTCATGCTGGAGTCTTTACAAAGTGTTATGTTCTATGATGAGTCCACGTTCACAAATTATGGTGCAGTGAATCGCCATAACATGCACTACTGGGCTGCAGACAATCCTCGGTGGGTGCGACCTGTCGACCGTCAACGTAGGTGGTGTATTAACGTGTGGTGTGGAATCCTTGGGGATGAAATCATCGGCCCACACTACTTCCCAGGTACACTGACAGGTGAGTTATATCGCGCTTTTATAGCCGACAGTTTGGGTGGTCTCCTTGAACATGTGTGTCTACACACGAGAGTCCATATGTGGATGCAGCACGATGGTCACCCAGCCCATTCTGCGCGTTCTGTTGTGGAAGAACTAAACAACAGGTTTGCAGGAAGATGGTTGGGGCGCCATGGTCCTCAGTCATGGCCCGCAAGGTCGCCAGATTTAACACCAGTAGATTTCTATTCGTAGGGATATCTATAGGATCGTGTTTATGTCACTGAGCCCACATCCCCAGATGACCTAAAACGGCGCATCGAGGATGCATGTCACTTCGTCACACCGGCGATGTTACATCTCGTCAGCAGATCCTTTCGACGGCACACTGCATTAAGCATTGAGGAATATGGACACACATTTGAACATCCCATGTAAATCAAATTCCCACCGCCATAAAATCCATCACCCACAACACAGCCATGTATTATGTACAGCCTGTGGTATCTGCCCCTGAAACTTTGAAGAGTTGTAGCTCCCAAACTAACAGTGATAGGAATGTAGTTTAAATTGATTTGGACACAGCTGGTTTAAATGAATCCAATGCACGATAGAAAAAACTATTGTTCCATTTAAAAATTATATCTTTGTACTGTAACTCTTTGGAAAATGATACAATAAACTATGTTCATAGCTCCCCAGAAAGTGTAACATTTCTTGTGTTGACCTGCTGCATTAAAATTTACCGTCACCTATTATTTTATAAGTTACAGAGGCAAACACACTTAGTGAAACATCCTATATATATATATATATATATATATACTACAAGTATACAAGTAAAAATTAGGCCAATCCAAAGACAGAAAAGGACAATACAAAACAAAATAGTCAAACGTGATCCAGAATACTTGAAGATAAACAGAGACAAAATTGTTGAGGAGGTTACTAGTCATTCAATAGACACTTGGACTAATTTTCCTAAAAAAAGTTCAGAAGGCAATGCATTGCGGACAACCTCCTAGAAAACGGAAATATAGATGGTGGAATTCAAATTGTGATCTAGCCATTAAGAGGAGACTACAAGCATGGAAGAAGTTCGGCAGTAACAGAATTTCAGAAACATGGAAGGAATTTTACAAAGTTCAGAAACAATCAACGAAGGAAATAAGAAGAGAAAAATGAGCATATGACAACAATACGCTAAAGAAAATAGAGGAAGATTTCAAGAGAAATTACACAAGAAATCTTTATAAAACTTTCAAAGAAAATATTAGGGGCTATCAGCCTCCTAGTCTTTGCTTCCGAAGAACAGCTGGATCCCTGGAAACAAACACGAAAGAAAACTGGAAAATTCTCGCACAATACTTTGATGAACTTCTAAATTCTCAAAAACTAACAGAAAAATTTACATTCCAAAAACCCACATGCAACCATGATTCTAATCCACCAACAAAAGAGGAGATAGAGGGAGCCATAGAAAAATCAAATGTTCAAATGTCTGTAAATCTATCAGACCAAACTGCGTGGTCATCAGTCCGTAGCCCAGAAACTACTTAAACCTAGGTAAACTAACCTATGAACAAACACAGACACCCATGCCCCAGGGAGAACTCGAACCTCCACAGTGGGCAAACGTGCACTCCGCAGTGAGGTGGTTTACACCACTCGGCTACTCCACTGCGGCAAGCCATTAAAGAATTGAAAAATAACAGAGCAGCAGGAGAGGATGGTATTATCGCTGAGATGTGGAAGCTCCAAGATAAAAACGTCATCAAACAAATTCATAAATTTATCATAGAAATTTGGGTCACAGAGAATGTAAATGTGCATTGATCACCCGTTACACAAAAGGGTGATACATCAGATCCAAATAATTACAGAGGTATTTCACTAGTAACAGTGGCATACAAAATTTTCTCTAAGATGCTATTAAACAAACTAGAACCACAAGTAGATCCACAAATAGGAGAATACCATGCAGGCACAGATCTGGAATTTGATAACACTTTTGAAAGTCAGACAGACAAGAAATACTGTAGTTACGTATGTCGACTTTAAAAAAGAGTACAAGTTCATAGACCGACAAACCCTTATTGATGTAAGGGAAGAATATGGCATCGACAACAAAACCAGGAAACTTATACAACAGACACTAACACCACTTCCAAGATCAAGTTCATGGGAGAAATTTCGGAACCATTCCAGATACATACAGGTGTTCGACAAGGAGATGGGCACCCTCAAGTCTTGTTCAATATGGTTTTACACAAAATTCTTAAGCAGTGGGAGAAACAAGTTAAAGGAATACATCTGGGAAGAACATATGAAACAAAAACCATCATAAAATGTCTAGCATTTGCAGATAACATACTCAGCAATAACACACAGGAGACAAAGGAAGCACTGGAATGTTTACATGAAATAGCTGCCAAAAAGGGTCTACAGATATCGTTCGAGAAGAAGCAATACATCTAACAAAAGACCAACAATGTATGAACAATACATATGATGTATGGATCCATAAAAAGAGTGGAATAATTATAGAAATAGGAGGATCAAACAAGGAATCTAACAGAGAACACACAGAAAAATTCCAGAAAGGATACAAACTCACATGGTCACATTATAATAAGAAAAGCATATTTAGATTGGCCAAACTTAGACACTAAAAAGGAGTTGTATTACCAGAAGCACTGTATGCATCAGAAACGACCACAATTGGAGCATTGGGCATCACAGAGACAGAGAAAATACAAGGTAAAATTCTCAGGAAAATATTTGGACCAATACACAGAGATGGCATATGGATGAAAAGACCTACTAAAGAACTGTACCGGTACACTGAAAGACTCACAGATAAGATCAGAAAACGAAGATTAACTTTCTATGGGCACATACACGGAATGGGCAAGACCAGACTTAAAAAGAGAATCTGTGATGTAGTAAGTAGTTCAAGGCAGAAAACAAATTGGCATTATGAATTAGAGGAAGACTTGAGGCAGTTGGGAATCAATAAGCAAATGATAGGAGACAGAAAAGAATTCAGAAACAAAATTAAGAATGCAAAACTTATGGTACGTGAGAAGAAGAAGACAGTAACATTGTGGACAGAAGAAAGGAAACAGGAGCACAACCAAAGGATGAGTAGATTTTGGGAAGAGAAAAGTAGGAAGGGAAAGAAGTGAAAATTGTGTCATCATGAAATATTCGAGTTCAAACACTGTCTATAAGGGCAAAAATGATGTGAATGAATACATATACAGGATGTTTCACTAACTGTTTGCCTCTGTAACTTATAAAATAATAGGTAACGGGAAATTTTAATGCGGTAGCTCAACACAAGAAATGTTACACTTTCTGCAGAGCTATGAACATAGCTTATTGTATCATTTTCCAAAGAGTTACACCACAAAGATATATTTTTTTTAAATGGAACAATAGTTTTTTCTATCGTGTATTGGATTCTTTTAAACCAGCAGCGTCCAAATCAATTTAAACTACATTCCTATCACTGTTAGTTTGGAAGCTACAACCCTTCAAAGTTCCGGGGGCAGAGGCTGCAATAGCATAGCTGACTGGCCGAGTGGCTATCCCCAGGGGCACGGCACACTGTCTCATGACCACCAGCCAGTCAGCTAAGCTGTCGTAGCCTCCGCCCCCTAAACTTTGAAGGGTTGTAGCTCCCAAACTAACAGTGATAGGAATGTAGTTTAAATTGATTTGGACGCAGCTGGTTTCAACGAATCCAATGCATGATAGAAGAAGCTATTGTTCCATTTAAAAAATTATATCTTTGTGTTGTAACTCTTTGGAAAATGATACAATAAACTATGTTCATAGCTCCGCAGAAAGTGTAATATTTCTTGTGTTGACCTACCACATTAAAATTTCCCGTCACCTATTATTATGTAAGTTACAGAGCAAACACACTTAGTGACACACCCTGTATTCTGAATGGCAACTCCTTCTACAGCTTAGATGAATTTTTAGATAAAACTTAAAATTAAAAAATTGAAATTGAAAAAATTACAATTAAAAAATAAAAAAACAATTAAAAATTAAAATACAAAACCCTTAAAATATTGTCATGTGTAGACAACAATTACTAAACTGACATATTCCACATCATTACGAAATGTGGTATATATGAACTATGAAACAATTATTAATCTAATCTAATTACAAATTATTTTTATCGCATTTAGAAGCGTAATTAGAACGTAATATTTGGTAATTGAAATTTCAATACCATGTAGTAAATGAAACGCCATTGAAATTCTTTTCATAAGTTTGGTCATTTTCATGTAGGTCCCCACTTAAATATTCGAGCACCATTCACAGTGAAGTGTAACTCCTCTATTTATGAGTATGAAAATATTCTTATTTCTTCTTTCTGAGACCATGTCTAGGCGTTACTCTCCTTTTAATTATTTAGTTTTGCTTATTCAGGTATCCTACTTATAGGGAACTTCTGAACAATTCACAGATATACATTTCTAGTTGAAGGCCCAGCTAATCTGTTCCCTTGATGTGCATAAATAAATTAGTGGTTTAATGAATTATTTCTCTCCTCATGATCAACTCCTTGATAAAGATCATCTAATACTTTTATAGTTTAACTACAATTACTTAATCAAACACAAATTTTAAAGAATATTAGGAGTTCATTCCTCTCCTCCTCTATACAGACTTACATAAGATCAACTTCTACTCAATAAAATGTTTATAACAAAAGAGGGAAAACGTGGAATATTATTCACATCTTCATAATCTGGTTTTTCTTTGCTGATCACATTCAAGTACTCCTTGGAATCACTTGCTGGCGTCGTTTTGAGAAACCTGCAGAACAGATTTTCCAGTGCCAGTAATTTGCTTCAGATAAGCAAAAACCCCACAAATACAATAAATAAAATTGATATCATGTGCTCAAGGAAAAAGGAAATAAATAGTGTAACTGATGTTACACTACAGCCGTTGTTTGTTTCTATCGTCCACTGTTGCTTTTGCCTCATTGTGTAGGACCGTAAACCAATTCTTTAGTACTGGAAACCAAATGTCGTCAAGTTTCACTCCTTCTTCTTTTATTTGCCAATTCTTTGAGTGTTAAATAATTCATATCGCTTCTCTGTACACCCTTTCATAGCACCTACTTGTGCCTGCCAATACCTGATTTTACCAGATGGAATGTATTGTTTTCCTGGCTGTAAGACATGTTTCACAACAGATGATATGCTCTTGGAAAGTTGCGCTTCTAATCTTTTTAAAACAGTTCTTTGTGTTGTATCCATGTATACAGGGTGTCCCAGCTATCTTGTCCACGCAAAATATCTCTGTAACAATAACAGCTATTGGAAAACGACTTTCACCGGTATCAATGTTGGGCTGGGACCCATGAATGTAAATACATGGAAACATTCTAAAACGAAAGCAAATGTATTTCTTCTTAACACAAACTTATGTTTTTTTTTAATGGACACCCTATATTTTTTTCTTCGGCAATCCATAGCATGACAAATCACATAAACAATGGCGTTGATTGCATCACAATATTCCAATTACATTCCGAGATATTGCGACTAGAAGTTGACGCTTGAAAAACCCGAAATACGTTGCTAGCGCATGTCCTGAGGCTCAGGCGTGAACCACATGCTGCCCGTAATTGCGATGTGACTGACATGCGTAATCACACTTCCATACTTATCAAGAGGTCCGAAACGAATAATACAGTCTGCTGCCATCAACTCTCATAAGCAAATAACAGTTTCCCTCTTGTACGTTTTATGTGTCTACGTACACAATATGAACCAGTACCGATCGGTATACACCAGTCAGGTTGTCGTATTTATCCTGCACACCCAAAATAATGTTTATTGAATGCGTTGAATGACCCATTGTGCCTTTCGCGCACTCGTTCATCCAGGGCCTAGCTCTACCTAGACAAGTGTCCAACGTAGTTCTCACTACAGCCACAGTTACCACTTCGCCTTGTTTGTGATTGGCGACCCATACAAACTCCTGTACTCCACCACCCTTCGAGCATCCCCTTTGTTGTTGCTTTGGCATGCAGTACACCGCTTGCCAGTGCAGTCGTGCATCAGAGTAATCTAGTGACGGCATGGAGTTAGTACACATTGTGAACAAACGTTGTGTTGTGGAACTTGGATTTTCAGCTCTTCAAGAAAACATTCAAAGGAACATATGTTCTATCTATCTCGAAAACTATCTGGAATAGGGCATATCTCCATCATAAATGTTTTGCTGTAAATTATAGTTCCTGTCATATCCCTGAATACAGACCATCCTTCTTGAGACAATTATAAATGTACTGTTATGTGTTTAAAATAATTATGTATAATAATATACACACACTTACTATTGTGAAGAACAATATCTGCTAGAGTGGAGAGCAGCTACGAAGGCGGGTCAAGGTCAGATGTGCAGTAGCAAGTGGAATTGCACCACATGACCTTCAGCCAACCACGTGCCAGTGGCGTTCCTGCCTTCATACTGTGCGGGTCGTGCTGTGTTCGTGAAGTTCGGTGTTTATTAGTGTCTGTGTTCTGTGCTAAGTGATTATTTTGCCATAATAGTCTACATTATGAGTGATGTTAAGCAATCACTCCAAGTTCTGCACAAACAGGCAAGAGGAATAGTGTACCGTGGGTATCAGTACTTCAAAAATCTGTCTTCTGCTGAGGCCGCGCCGGCACAAGTTGCGGGTCGCGCCATTGCCAGATGCCAGGAGCAGACGGCCGAGGCTTGTGGCGTTGGCTTGAGTACTGTTCAGAGGATCTCCAGCGAAGGAATCGCGTCGCTGCTAGCATTTGGCTCAGCCGTTTTTAAAGCGCCAGGCAAACGTCACAATCGCAAAAAAGAAGTGGGTGAGCTACACGATTTCGCGAAAAACGTTTTGCGCCACATAGTATTCAGCATGTACGCTAGAGGCGAATATCCGACTGCTGAAAAATTGGTTTCACATATGAAAGAAGCAGAAAATTTTAACGGAAGTTAATGGACCATGTTGAGGATACTGAAGGACATGGGGTTCAGGTATCAGAAAACAAATGACGGGAGGAAATTACTGTTGTAACGTAGTGACATTGTAGTTGCAAGGACTGTGTTTTTAAGAACAATGCAGCAGATTAGAGAAGCCGGCACCTCTTGGATTTATTATTTAGATGAGACTTTCGTCAATCAGAATCATGCAAGGGCTATGTGCTGGAAAATGAGTGATGGATACGGTGGACTGAAAGTTCCAGTGGGTAAGGGTGGCAGAATTATAGTGCTTCGTATCGGATCAGCAGAAACTGGCTTCATTCGCTGATTTTAAAGGCTTCAAAGGCTAAGAATTCTGAAGATTACCATTCTGAGATGACACAGTATCTTCAAAAAGTGGTTTAAAGAACAACTGTTGCCATACATACTTCCCTGTTCTGTTATTGTCATGGACAATGCGAGCATCCATTCCGTGCAAGTCAACAAAGTTCCGTCCACGATTCCCAGAAAGAGGGACATTATTGCATGGTTAACATAAAACGGAATACCTCACAGCTCCTCACATACCAGAGCAGAATTGCTGGTTCTTGTCAATGCAAACAAGCCAGCATACAAAGTTTATGAGATAGATGAAATTGCAAAACAGCATGGACGTCGTGTTGTTAGGTTACCGCCATATCATTGTCACTACAACCCATTTGAACTGGTATGGGCTCAGGTCAAAGCATATATTGCAGAAAAAACAAAACATTTAAAATTGCAGATGTTGAGAGACTTACGCACAAGGCAATAGAGAGCATCTCAGAATCTGCACGGGCAGCTTGCGTAAGACATGCAGAGAAATTGCAGGAAGAAGATCACGAGAGAGAAATTGGGAGGGACACTATTATGGAACCATTCGTAATAAATCTTGCAAAGTGCGATTTCTTGACGTCCGACAGCGAAGAAGACGATGGCACTGATTTTTTACCGTCAAGTATGTAAGTAGCCTATCACTTACTTATGACTTTGTTCCTGTGACTGACTGCAGCTACTTTAAAAAATTAATAATTATTCATAAAACAGTTTATTCGTATAAGCTGCACATGTTGTAGGGCATGATCATTATTTGGATTATTAATAATATTTTCTTATATTCAAAGAACAGAACAGCTGTGACTGTTAAAATCAATTATTAAATAATACGATCGGTTTCGCAATTTACAATTGCTTTCTCAGGTGGTTTATCAGTTTATAAATGAATAAAGAACTATTACAGTTAAAACGCTGTCAGTATTTTTAATATGAAGGCGGAAAGGTCTGTGTCTGTTTACGTCAAACCATTAAAATATTCTGTTATATAATGATTTAACGTAAGTAAACAAGACCTTCCCACCTATATATTAAAAATACTGAAATTGTGACAGTTCTTTATTCATTTGTAAAGAGATAAAGCACCTCATGATGCAATTGTAAATTTCTGAACCGGTCGTGTTCTTTAATAAAGAATTTTAATAGTCGCAGTGGTTCTGCTGTCCTGTTCTTTGAAATATGGAAACTGGACTGTGGTTGTGGGTGTGTGTGTGTGTGTTTGTGTGTGTTAAGCTTAATATGTTCTTGTTAGTATCGCACTGTGTTTTAATTTCCACATAACTAGTTTCAACAGACAAGCTACTATCTTCAGATCTGTGGAATATCTACTTTATAAAATATGCTGCTGTATTAATATTCAGATCTTCTCTCATTATGGGAGCGAGATCTAAATTTATAAAAGATCTAAATTTATAAATTAGATTTTCCACAAGATCTGAAGATGTTAACTTGTCTGTTGAAACTAGTTATGTGGAAATTGAAACACAGCGCAATCCTAGCAAGAGAATATTGTTATTTCTTTCTAGTAGGCCTACATACATAGGTCGTTAAATGGTTTACCAAATACTGATTTTCGTTCACTGTGCAACCTATTAAACAATTATGATTTGTCATTGATACCCTTAAGGTCATATATACCGATGACTGAAATACTTCAAGTATCGGTACTTACGATCGTTGTGGATGCCTAATGTAGTTATACAAAGAAATCTTTTAATTAGAAGAACGTTATTCTTGTTCAAAATACTAAATTATTAAAATTTCAAAGTGTTTAAAGAAAGGAACTAAACCGTGACATTGACAGCGTACGCGCTCACTGTGGCACAAAGTTTACGCTTGTGTGCACTGTCAGCTGTCAGAGTGCGCAAACTGACGGAAGGAAACTGGCATCGTCGCAAAGTATCTCCCCTCTCTCTCTGCGCAGAACGCTCGCCTTGCCTGCCTTCGTAGCTGCTCTTAACTCTAGAGTTCGATGGAGAGGCTAAGTAAAGAAAGAGAACAGCTAGCTTTATCAGTGCGCCAAAAGCAGAGACAATGAAATGACGCTTTAAGTCACTTTGCAAAATACTCAGTGTGAGCTTCGTCTGAATCTGCTTCATGCGAGTGGCGGGGAGCAGTGATCAGATGAGGTTTATTGGGAACCGCTTCTGTGAGAGTCATAGAGTGCAGTGAATCAGTGAGTCAGTTTGGGATTCACTTGCAGAGAATGTTGGAGAGCAATGAGTGAGTGCATGGTATCTAATGTACGAGAGAGGTGGGGAGTCCTAAGTCATTGAGGGGGAAGTTATACCATTTCGTCCAGTTCCATGCTCAGGCTGAAACTTGTGTAACTCATTAGATTGTTGATAACACATTTACATAACAACTCATTCAATACCATATAATGCTTATTTGACTTCTTAAATTTGAGGTTCCTTGGACCCCTTCAAACAATGCCAAGAGAAGTGCTTCATATCAGTGCCCAAGCATTCACGTGGCGCTTCTCGGCGTGCAGCCTCTGAAAATAGCAGCAGCTACGATGCTGCCACTGATACTTCTTCTACAAAGACAGCATGTAGCTCCGACCAAATGCCTGGACAGTCAGCACAGCAGCGCTATCGAGTGAGGATACACAAAGACATGACGTTAGCGACGGAAAAATACCAACCGGAAGTGCCTCAATTTGGCAGTAAGAAGTATAGTATCTGTGTCTTCAAGATCTTTGCATAGTCTACGCAACGCAAAGCGACATCTTAGAATGTAAACAAAGCAGACAATCATGCTATTTTGTCTTGACATTCGGTTAGTGTTTACCTCAGTGTTTTTACAACTCGAGAAATAGCTTGTGTTTCTTTATGTATTGTTTTATTTTCTTTACTGTCTGAGTGAGAAATAGATCTTTCAGTGACTATTCAACTACTTATTTTTTAAATAAATATTCGGCGCTGACGTTCTTTAAATTGTGTACCCAGCTACAATATATGTTGTACACAGAGCGTCTTGGCTTCTGTCTCGGATTTTTCAGCCCATGTTTGTTTGATGTTGCAAGTGATGTTTCGCTACCACCAATTCAGGCTCAGATTGGCTAGCACTGTTAAAGTTTCATATTTCATTCCTCTTGGAGGGTGAAATGTTAGCTGCTCATACTGGCTGAAACATCTGACAAACATCATACTCCAACAGAACGGACATGTCAACAAATGGCCATAAAAACTTTAAATGAACAGTAGATATGAATTTGGGACGCATCTTTAAAACATCTGTATTTCCCAGTATCTTGACGATCCAGTAGCTGCAACAGTTATTTATCTTGTTATTGCCGATACCAATAGATTGTTTGGATTTTACCTACTTTGTACCCACAATAAAACATTTTAATGCACACTGTGTCATTAGTTCATTTAGAGTCCCTTTTTGCAGATGAAGAAGAAGCTACTTATAAAATATTTGTATTACAATGTTACTCAGACAAACCTGACTTAGGCTAGCAACGTTTTCTTTATTAATGATCCCACCAATCAATAATTTCTATGGTCAAGTTCTCAGTGTACTTTCTTAAGTGACGTTCCCCATCCAAAAAGATTATTACATTTACAATGTTTTGTTATTAGGACAATAGTCCCTAAACATGCACTCTGAAATCGTCACATATTTGGTAATTACTAACCAAATAACTGTTCCATCCTTTGTTTTCTAAATGTTGTAAATGTAAATAAAAGACAGAAACGTAGTACTAACTTTTAATACATAGAGATAAGTTCAATTAAAATGTAAAGGCGAAAAAAAAACAAAAAAAAAAACAAAAAACAAAAAAATTAAATAGTGACAGAATCCGGACCAACGCTCATGCAGGCTACAAATTACGAATCCACAACACTATCCATTACACTACAACAACATATGTCCAGTTTGGTATTTAGTATACTTATACCTAAACTTAGGTAGTTACGATGTTGATTTGTTACAAAACTATTATTTATTTATAAGGTAAACGTTTTCGTGATTACTTTTAAAGACATCATAATGGCATACTGCAAGTTTAGAGTTTACCATTTCTGAATAAGCCGAATTTAAAATGTCGCCTGACACATCATGCCAATGATTCTACCCGTGGTGTGTATAGTCTCTGGTTCGAAACGGAAGTGGTATTTTTCCGCCACTAATGTATACTTACACAAAGACCGCCTCTGGCAGCAGTGTTTCGCCACCAGTGAGTCAGTGGCGATTCTAGCTGTTGTCATGACTGAGAAAATGTTCATACATTATGAATATATACAAATCTATATGTCCATATTGTCTATAGCACATATTTTGAAGTCTGAATACCTTCTTAAGCATTGGGCAAATTTGCTGTTGCGATTTATTACTGTCATACCTTTTTTCCGAATCGGGAGTGTACTGCCCATCTCTAATAAATGCCTAGCGCATTCCAACTGCAGTGCACCTCAGGTAGTACCTGGTTGAAATCGTGAATAACATTCTCGAAGTATGATGTAAGTGCAACACATATTACAGATAGAATACCCGATTTTCCAAAATGACAAGAACATATTTGTCTTCTTTGTATTCCGACAGCGACATTTTTCAGCTGGTTATTTATTCACTGATGACATTCTCTATTCCTATATTTTGCGGAATTTTTTCATAACTTGTCGTCTGTTTGGAAGTCTTTATAGCAGCTTAAAAAAGTAGTACCATGTATAAAGAACTCTAGCAGACAATTGCCAAATCAGCTACCTCAGTCCTCCTTTCGCATTTCTCAACAAAAATTGCACTGTTTTAACACATAAAATTCTACATGCCTTCTCTCAATCTCTCTTTCTAGTGGAATCTTCATATGCAACATCTACTTCTGACTATTAATGTCTGCATTTGTCTTCTCCCAGTGTCTCCTTTTTCTCCCAGGGGCACTTTCTCAAGTATGTTGCTCTCACTGTCAGTGTTTTCATGCCTTTCCTTCGCTCTTCCCTACCGCTGTCTGCTGCTCTGACACAGAAAGAGTGAATACTACAAGTTGGAGAAGAACAGCAAAATTAAAATATGCGGGGAGAGAAGATCGCGAAATATTAGTGGGAATCAGGAGGATACCCGCATAGTTACTTGCCTGATGGGCATGGAACAAACAAGAGTGTAAGCTGAAGGCTTTGTTCTATGGACCAACTACATGGAACACATATCACTCACAGAAGGAAACGATGAGAATAATTTTACATGCACTGTATGAAATGAACACATCACCTATTAGAAATTGGGCCCCACAAAGCTAGAAAGTATTTACACAGAAGGGCTAGTCTTGCGTGTTTGCAGGAGAGCTTCTGTGAAGTTTGGAAAGTAGCAGACGAGGTACTGGCGGAAGTCAAGTTGTAAGGCGGTATTGTGAGTTGTGTCGGGATAGCACAGTCGGTAGTGCGCTTGCCCGCGAAAGGCAAAGGTCCCAGGTTCGAGTCCCGGTTCCGGCACACAATTTTAATCTGCCAGGAAGTTTCATATCAGCGCACACTCCACTGCAGAGTGAAGTTTCATTATATTTACACAGAGTTAATACACCGCCAAATGATCAAAAAAGGCTTTAACATACCAGGCTGTTATCAAACTGCAACTATAATCACACACACTGCGTTTATCTATTGGAAATCACTGAATTGAAAAACGAGAACACATTTCCGCACACAATTGGAGAATATATATATATATATATATATATATATATATATATATATATATATATATATATATATATAAAAGGAATCTAAGATAAACGTGCTAGTCAATGAAAAGCTACCATCTCCAGAAACAAGAGTAGAACCAACCTTACCTCACCAGACGACCAGCCCAGAATGATCAGACTGAGCGGCCACTGAACGCGGGAGGCCACCGCTAAGCCGAAAATCCTAGAAACAGCAGTGGTGGGGATGGACAGCAACACTCGCGATAGATAAGGCTCGCTGACTGGACTGTAACCAAAGGGTGTAGAAACTTCTTTGGTAGTATCAGTAGCTATCGACTCTGAGCCAGAGAGAACATTACAAAGCGAGCTATCACTCCCCACATTCAGACAACCATAGATTCTCGCATATCCACTTAAAAGTAAAACAACTGCACTTTCTTACAGGGACAGTGGCGTAGCGAAGAAGCTGTACTTATGCCACATTGATTAATATAATAGTAAATTATTAACATAACAAAATAAGAGAAACCTAGAAATATTAACTAATATTTTAGCACATGAAATAAAAATGCTATTCTTCAACCCTTGAAAAGAGTGGGGTTCAAGTTTTAACAAAATGATAATCTTGCAACATTAAATAAATTATAACTTTACAAAAATACACAAAAAATATGTGGACGATGACAGATGGTCGTCTTTCACCATTCTAAGTGAATCAAACTAAAGAATGATACAGTAATGGAGTATTTAAGAAACATAAATTAAAAAAGAAAATTGAGTGTGTAATGTCAACGTATAAACAGAATTTAGAAAAAAAATGACTTTTCTTTTGAGCTGGGGACAGTATTTTTTTTGGGCCCACTCACATTTATTTCTAACAAAATGACCAATGTTAGCCGAAACCATCCACAAATCTCGAAATTTAGATGAATTTTAACATCCATAAATTTAATGTTAAGTGCAAAATAGATAGAAAGAAATCATACTTGTGTATTTTTAAAAATAAAACAATTTTTGTTGATAATACTGATGTCTATGTCATTAAACGGTTTTGGATGAATCAAATTATTTTAGAAAAATTCGCCATTAAAACTACCTTGCTCTTATAATAAAACTAACTGTATGAATCCATTTTTCTGATAATTGAAAAAAGAGGTGTCTTGTGAGGGAAATTCTGATTCTTTTATATAAAAGAGGAACTGGACAAAACCTGTTTTAAAACAGCAACATAGAACCTAAGTAGCTGTCCTCTACAAATTTTAGAATTGCCACTTGCTTGTGCAGCCAATAAAAGTTACAATTTTCTTCATTCTGTTTGTTTTATTATAATGACTACATTGATTTAATTGCACCTTTGGTTAATACTGTTAATGTCATCCAAAATTGTTTCATGGCATATATGTGGGTATTAATATACAAAAATTGCTGTATTGTAAGAATACACAAGACTTTTTCCTTCACTGATATATCTTAATTTACTTCCCTTTTTATTTTGATAAAGTAGGAAGCACCATAAGGATATTGCTATAATCTACCAAATCAATTCCATGCGGTTAATAGATTAATAAACCAAATTAACCAGCTCACACCAGAATTGTTTTATTCACCATGACATATAGCACTTGTCTATGCTAAGATTATAATAGTCTTTGTGAAAAATCAAGCGTTGTAGCTTTTCAACTTTTATTACCTCCTAATTACTTACTTGTCTTTCTAGATGTATGTGTTACAGTGTGCTGTTAAGAGAATATCTACATGTAAATGTGTTTTTGCCTCAATAATAATGGACTTTAAATTTTGGAATAAGGAAATATTTGCCCAACATTATCTTCTGTTATGACAATTTTCTGCTGATCATGGCCCTTAACTTTGTAATGGAACTAAGGAAAAAGGGTAACTATTTCTCATACTAGACATATAGGCATGAGAGTAACATTTTCCTTTATTCAAATTACAATGTGAATCACCATAATGGAGAAGGTGTACAGTGCCTTAATAAACCACCATCTATTCTAGTATATGACTGTGGGAAATATCAGGCTATTCAAAATCAATTTAGAATTCCAGTTTAAAAAATACATCACACACACAGAATATCTCATATCGATATGAATCACACATTTTTTCTGACTTATCATGCCAACAAATATGCTCGCAACATGCATCGTTGAGAATATATCCATTTTACGTTTATCCTGTTTCATATGTTTCCATTTATTTATGCATTCTGAACATTATTTCTTTACTTTCGATATTATACAATACCTCTCGTTCTTCTTCACTGAATTTTGTTCTGCAGGCTGAAACCAGTTGCTGGTTACATCTGGTTGCCCACCACTGTGGTAGAGTAACATACTGTGTCATTGTTTATGTACTAACTGTACAGCTTTATAATCGAGAAATACAAAGTTTGCATGTCACAACTTGTTTGCATTGAATAAAGGAAATTTGTGAATAAAAGCTGAAGATGGGGACAGTTGGAATATTTAGCGTTTAAGATGTCGATGTTTCGAAGCGAATTCACCATTAGACTAAGCTGAATCCACCTTTCAAACTGAATCTCAAATAAAGTAGTCGAGAGCCCTCAATATACAAGGTTGTTAAGGTCTATGTCCACTGGAACAAAAATAGTCTAAGGACGCTGGGACACAGACTGCAATAAGACAGACTGCAAATTATATGACATGTGATCTATACGTTTGTTGCATGGGAATGTCCATGTGGTTCTTGACACCATGTCAGTTAATGTGTGGTCGCTCCCACCAGAGGTTCGAGTCCTCCCATGGACAAGTTTGTGTGTGTTTTATGTCCTTTCATTAGATTAAGTAGTTTGTAAGTCTAGGGACTGATGACCACAGTAGCTTTGTGTCGTATGTTTACAATCATTTCAACATTTTGTTCTTTAACTTGAGTTGGTGGTATTAAATTGATCAATGTAGGTAACGGACATAGTTTATGGGATGTATTTAACCATGTTGATAGAAGTGCATTCTCATCTAAATCTGTCAAAATCAGAATTTCAATCTGAACTATCTGGATTTCAATGTGAACTCGAGTGAATCCACAGCAGCCAGGAATGCATGTAAACATTTTCGTGGATTCGACCTCAATATCAGATGGGATGAAGATGTCTAACGAAACAATATGGGAGAATGCGAACTGTATAATGACCTGTGAGGTTTGTGTTCAAAGAGTTTAGCAAACGTATAAAATGGATGTAGGCACTCATGAAATGTAATTCAATGCACATGTTTGTAGAGTGAAAATCATATCAAACATTTGTAACATTTAATTTATCGATTTATAATTTATAACTGTAAACTTTGCGTTCGGCGATAGATATCCACTCTTGTGAATCGTTTCCAAGTTCTATAATGTTCCATTGTCAATCCCACTTAGATATTAAGGTAAGAATGATAATGGTCCAATATAAGAATCAGTAATGAAGTTAACATAAATATGTGTTTTTCGAAATGATTGGGAGAAATGTCTACATTTTAGGGGTCTAAGCGAATGTAATTCCATAAAAATATATTAATTAATTACCATATTTTCGTATAGCAGGGTCCCTGTGGGAGTCGGAGTTTGGAGACCTGATCATGGCATTTTGTCTATGTTTGTGGGAGGGGAGACGAGATGGGTGGCGAGGGAGAAGTGGTGGGTGAGGTTTTAGGGTGGGGAAGAGGAGCATACGAATTGACTAATAAAGCTGTCAATCATCCTTAACTGCACTCTTAAAGTAAGTGCATAATCATGTAACCAGTGAAAAGTTTTTATGCGGTGTAAATAAGTCGACTGGTACCGAAACTGCAGTAATACTATTCAATCATTGAATTAAATTGATATGTGATATTGTTAAATAAATAATTTATATCACACCCCCAAGTCGAAAATTTGTTATCATTATTATAATATTGTGGTGGTTTGACATACAACGCATTATGGAGTCCACATAGAAGAATATTAATATTCTGTTTCTTCTCAAATTACAACTTGACTGCTATGAAGTATCACAACAAAACGAAAAGAAAATACGTTTCAATTCCGCTTCCATATCACTCTTTTACGTCGCACATTAGTCTAAATTTGAAATCGAGAGGTTAGCAAACAATTCATTCTCTTGTAATAACTGGTGATCATATATTTGCCAAATTAAAACATCACACATAATGCCATCGAATGCAAAACATTTGGATGTGCAAGCACGCTGCAGTTCTTTGCGCAGACACCACAATTATACAATGTAGCTGTCGGGGAGTTGGTGGTACTTTGGTTGCTAATTTACATAACTTACAAGAATCCTTCAGTATCGCTCTTTCTACATTCCATATTTTACGATTCATAAACTTGTATAGCTCCAATTGGCCTGGCAGCGAACCATGATCGCATTTACCGGAAGTTTCAAGATTGGGCCCTTCGACCATACTACTCTATCTAAGATGGAAGATTGGACCTGAGTATTCTGTTGTTGGCGGCACTGATATTGTTTCTTTTGTTTATCTTGTTTTGATGTCACATCTTTGGTTATTCCCTAGCGGTTTAGCTTCTGCTGCGCTGTTGTTCAGTTGACGTATTTGGGCGTGCTGCTGTCAAGGAGGGAGGTTAGTAGGTGACACTGTGTTTTGTTTTGTTATTGGTAGTTTATACTGCTGTAACCGAGTAAAATGATGAGTATCATTTGCTTTATCGAGGAAGCATCTCACTATTCCTTTGACTTGGTGGTTTTGGGAAAGCTGCTTCTTTTACAATGACAATGCTTGTGTTCCTTGATACACATGGGTCGTCGGTAGAGTGATTTTACGGGTCTATACTTAAAATTACGAATCCAACACGTACTGTTAAAGTGTTCTAGTGTTGCAAGTTACATGTTGGAAGGATGTTTTGTGCGGTCATAAAATTGCAACATTATACTGCATTTTTTAAATATTGACTGTGTCATTTTTCCAGTGATCTCATGCAAATAGCATTTTAATAAAAGTTGAATGACTGGATAATAAACCTATTATATTACGTCACTTATTAGCTCTTGGGATTTACTGTAATTTATAGCATCTAAATTTACAACATAAATTTCTGTCTCGACCAGGTTATTAATTTTACAAACCAACTTTGCAGATGTTCGTTGTATTCGATCTAAGAAAATCAGATTGTAATTTGATGGACGAGTATTTGAAACTGCGAACCAAATTCCTCAAACAAATACCCCGTCTTTTCGGAAGCTGACAATTTTCAAAGCTGAAGTTGTTTGTATACATCTATATTTTTCACTGTAGCCTTCTTAAATGTAATTCTATAGAAGCATCTGGTTAGTTCTCTTCATCAGTCATATGCATACTTGGATCATATTTGCAATGCTTACTGTAGTGCATGAGCTAGGGGCACGTAATGACATTCTGCAACAGAAATTCACTGTGGCATGTCGGAAAAACTTGAATCCTTGCATGGGTCTGAAACCATTGGTATATAACGACTAACAAATTCATTGTATATGAATGTAGTTGTAAAGCCCTTAAAATTTCAATTCAAAATAGTGGGTTCTACTGTCTGTTATTTAATAATGAAATATAGATCTATGCAGAAGAAAGATACCAAATTTATTGTAAGCCTCAGGATACATTATAGGTACATCTGTTACCATGTCTGTATTTTAAAAGAAATAAAAATGATCTCATATTCAGGTTAAACTACAGATCAATCTATACCACAATGTGGAATTATAAAATGGTGAAAATCATAGCAACTGTATTTTGATCTTCAATGGTCTGACCTTCCGAAAATAAGTGCAGATTTTTAGTACAGAAGTACTGAAGCTACTGCCCAGTGTTAGTAAACAGTGTGGTGCATTCTAACATTTCAGTAGGAAAGACCCTATTACTATTTTGTCTAAAAGATTGAGAATAGACAGAAGGCTTCATAGAAACAGTATAACATTGGAAGATGTGTCTTTATGCAGATATTTGGTTGATAATGATACTTGGCTTGGTAAGTTGGCATTTCAACCTGCTTGTGGGGTGTGAAGTCATTAAATGAGCCTGCAAATGGAGGGTGGTATGGAGAGGCCAGTATGGACTAGTCTGCTCCAGCAAATTTGGTTCAAGCCAAAGATGAGGATAGTCTTTTGCTTTAGGGTCAGTCCATGTGAAATCAGCCAATGGTCTGGTTCCTAACATCTTGGCTTATAATTGTTTTAGCAGTTGGTTCCATGAAGTATACAAATTTATTTTTTAAGCTTCCAGAGTTCTGCAATTTTTGTCATCATTTGGAACTGTAAAAATGGCTCTCTCAAACTATTTGACTTCCTGATTTTTTATCAAGCTTCAAATTATGTGCAACTTTGGGGTCAGCTGAAAATAGGAATACCACTCATCGATGTTGGTGTGACATTGCATGATAATTTTGAGTTCAGTGTTTACAAGTGAAATGTGTATAAATGTGGTGGTGTCCACTTGTGGCAGAATGGTTTGTTTTGGTTATAATATACGTATGTTGTGACAGTCTTCGTATTCATGTGGTGTGGTTGCTTATGTTTTCTTTCATCTGTGCATTGTTGCCATCTTGAGTCTAAAGACCAGTTTGATGCACCTCTCCATGCTAGTCTTACCTGTGCAAACTTTGTCTCTGAATAAGAACAGCAGCCTACATACTTTTGAACCTGCTTACTGTATACATCTCAGTCTCTCTGATTTTTACCCCACACATTTCCCCTGCTAAATTGACAGTTCCTTCGTGTCTGAGAATGTCCCGCCAATCTATCCCTTCTTAGCCAAGATATGCCAAGTTTTTTTAGTACCTTTTTAGATATGTGATCTACCCATCTAATCTTCATGTTTCCATTGCACTATGTTTCAAAGGTTTCCATCACCTTTTTGTCTGAACTCCTTGCCATCCGTGTTTCAATACAATACTACACTACACTCCAGACAAATGCTTTCAGAAAGGACGCGATTCCACCCGTCGGCTTTGACTGGTGACATTGGCGTGTATGGAGTAGCGCTCTCTTGTGGTGGACGTTACATAAAATGGGTATTTTGTCATATGGCCATTCTTATTTCTTTTATATGTGTGGTTTGAATTGAGCTATGGAGAAGTGTGTGATAACGTTCTATCAGTTCTGTGATTTTAGTGGTGGAGTGGTTGTGTTAAGTGTCAAATATTGTATATTTTTCAAATATTTTTGTTTGTTAGGTATGGTATGCCATTAAAATCCCCCCCCCCCCCCCCCCCGTTCGTTGCATTCAGCAATGGGTGAGTAGCCACTGGATGTAATTCAATTTTTACAAAAGTTAGGGCTTATAGCGGAGCAAGTGAGGTGCTCGAAGTACAAGGAGCCAATAAAGTTGTCCAGAGTCCCAGCATCTCGGATCAGGGACCTTTACATGTTTCATTGTAGGTGTGATAATTGCTGGCACTTAATTCGTAGAAGTACCTGGTTTGAGAAATTGAAGTTGGCTTTGAATGTTATTGTACTTTTAACATATTTTTGTTGTTGTTGATTTGAGTACTGACTATGAAAACTATTGTGGATTGATATCCTTTTTGTAAGGAGGTTCGTGCCAAGTTTGTAAAGTGTAGGGGAAGTTGGGGATCCTGAGATTACTGTTGAAATTGATGAGTATTGTTTTGGAAAAAAGAAATATGGGAGGAGTGGGCCACGTGTTGGCTTATGGGTGTGGGGGGAGGGGGCTGTTGTCAGGGGTTGGGGTTTCAGATATGGTTTTTAGGATTGCCAAAATATTACAAAGGGGGTTTTGGTAAGGTTAATTGAAGAGTTCATTGAGGGGGGTTCTACAATGTCAGATGCTTTTGCATCATATAAGGGTTTAGGGAAGAGGGGTATAATCATTTAGTTGTTAACTACGGGATCGAATTTAAAAATTATTCCACAGGGGCATGTACGGATACAATAGAAAGTGTGTAAAAACTGTTATAGGGAGGGGAAGCAACGCTCTTCAGTTTTGCAGTCTCATCTCGACGAGTACTGCTGGTGGGGTGTTGTGGGGCAGATGTACAGGCCAAAGCTTTGGAGTTAGAGGTTGGGTTGGGGGGAGGGGTTATGGAAGGGAGGGTTATGTGGTTGGGATTTGGTTCTGGAGGATTCATTAGATCTGGGTGGCCATTTTTTTTTTTTTTTTCATTATTTTTTTTTTTTATTTTGGGTAGAGGGTTGCATGGGTAATGTACTTTAAGTGCTTTGTTTTTTCTTTTAATTGGTGTGTGGTGTGGCCAACTTCAGATTGATATGTTAGGACATATTTTTGGTAAGCATTATTTTAAATGGTTCACTTTTTGTCATGTAGTTACTGTTGGTGTTGGTGGTAGTTGACGATTTTTACGTAAGGTTCAGATTATATATCAAGATTTTGTATTTAGTGTACTCAGTTTTGAAGTTTGAGGATTTTGGTACTGCGTTTCTGTGATAATTATTTTTTGGTTATAAGAGGTTTGCTATGTTGCGAACAGGACAAGGGTACATCGAGAACCTGTCCACCATAGAGCAGGAACAGCATTAATTATTTACTCGAATTGTTTACATAGTAAAATTGTAATTCTTTCTTACTGGCTGTGGCAACACAACTTCTGATTGGCTGCTCTGCCATTCATAATCTAGCGAGTGCTAGCCACAGACAAATTGTTTTATTCTGAAATCTTGGTTGTGGTGATCCCAGCAAATTTTTGAAGGATCCCTCAGCTGCTGATAGGAGGCCCTCCTGCCCTTCGTCAGCTCGTGCCGCCCCTTCTGAGAAGCCCCCATGGCCTTTAACACCGAAGGGCCAGCCAGAGGGTAAGAAGGAAAGAAAGAAAAAGGATTCTTTGGTGGCTTCCAAGCCACCCACATCCTCTGCTTCAGAGGATGCAGTAAAGATCCTCGCTTCCCCTGAGGATCTCGCACTTCTTGATTCACCTGACCGTACGATCTCTGCACAACCAGAATCACTTGAATCTGTGGTCTTAGATTCTGTAGATCCTGTCCATAAGGCAGCAGATGTTCCTATGGAATGACCTCCTCCTTTTCTTTCATGGCCTTACAGCGTGGAGCTCCACACCACTCTTAAGGCAGTGGCTGTCAGAATTTGGGCAATGCAGGAATTAACTGTCTGCAGCTTGTACCTTTCTCTGGATGAGGCCGTGCCTCTTAACAACCTTAGTGCTCTGGTCTCCCAACTCCCCCACCATTCCTCCTTTTGGGGGACTTCAACACCCACAAACCATTGTGGGGTGGACTCCAGACCACAGGCCGCGGTAGGGATGTTGAGACATTATTGGCACAACAAGACCTTTGCCTCCTGAATTCAGGTGCTCCCACGCATTTTAGCGTGGCACAGGGCACCTATTCAGCGATCGACCTCTCTGTCTGCAGCCTCAGCCTTTGACCACACCTCGGTTGGCGTGTGCATGATGACCTGTGTGCCAGCAACCATTTTACAACCTTTGTGTAGCTCCTGCAGTACCAAGTTGCAGACAGCTTGCCCCATTGGTGTCTTTGTAGGGCTGACTGGCCTGCTTCTGCTCAGCCGCTGTAATCGCTGCACCACTGCCAGGTGACATCGACAATGCAGTCCATCTGGTGACTGATGGTATTGTCATAGCCACTGAGGCAGCAGTTCCACAAACCACTGGTTCTACTCGGCATAGGTCCGTGCCTTGGTGGACACCGAAGATTGCTGAGGCTATCCGGGAACGTTGGCGAGCACTTCAGCGCTATCGACGCCACCCTTCCGTGGAGAATTTGGTCACCTTTAAACGGCTCCGTGCGTGTGCTCGACGACTCGTACATCAGAGCAAGCAGGACTCCAGGGAGCGGTATGTAGCCACTATCGGCTCCCGAACCTCTCCGACTCAGGTATGGACGCAAGTACGATGTGTCTTTGGTTACCACCCACCGACAGGAATCCCATCCCTCACCATCCAGGATGTGCTCTGCACACTTCAGACAGCTATCGCTGAGTATATGGCAGAGCACTATGCACAACGCTCTAATGCTTTGCGACTGCCACATAGTGCTGACGTCTGCTCCTTCAGAGAGGGCCGAGCAGAAACAGTTATCCTTCCGTACTCGTCATCGGGAACTATACAACGACCCGTTTAGTGAGTGGGAGTTCCGAACTTCCCTTGCTGCATGCCCTGATACCACTCCAGTATCAGATAGGATTCACAGCCAGTTCCTCCGATACCTTTCACCATAGTTTCAATGCCGAATTCTCGCCGTGTTTAACCATCTATGGGCAGAGGGGGTTTTCCCGTCACAATGGCGGGAAAGCAGTATCATCCCAGTGCTGAAACCTCATGCAGATTCCCAGGTGGCTGACAATTACCATCCGATCAGCCTCGCCAACATTCTCTGAAAGCTCTTCGAATGTATGGTTAGTCGGCAGCTTATGTGGATCCTTGAAGAGCGTGGACTCCTTGCTCCACAACAGGAGGGCTTCTGCCAGGGCCATTCTACCATTGACAACCTCGTAATACTGGAGTCGGCCATTCTCACTGCCTTCGCTAGGCGTGAGCATTTGGTTGCTCTATTTTTTGACCTTCTCAAGGCGTAAGATACCACTTGGCGCCACCATATATTGACTACTCTGCATGATTCGGGCTTACATGGCACTTTTCCCATTTTTATTCACAATTTCATCTCCCACTGTTCGTTTCGGGTGAGGGTTGGGGTCTCTTTTAGCTCCCCCCCCCCCCCCCCCATATTCAAGAGAATGGTGTTCCACAGGGCTTCGTCCTCAGTGTCCCATTGTTTTTAGTGGCAATAAACGGTCTTGCTGCAGCTGTGGGGTCATCAGTCAGTTGCTCCCTGTTCGCCGACGGCTTATGCTTGTATTTTAGCTCCATTAGCATTGGCGTAGCTGAACTGTGGCTGCAGGGTGCCATCCAAAAGGCCCACTCATTGGCCTCTACTCACTGACTTCAGTTCTCCACGCAGAAAACCCGCGTGATGCACTTCTGTCGCCGTCGGGTAGTTCACCCTGACCTAGAGCTCTACCTGGGTGGTGAACTACTTCAGGTCGAGAAAACACATTGCTTTCTGGACATGGTTTTCGATGCCCGACTGACTTGGGTGCCTCGCCTATGTCAGCTGAGACAGAAGTGTTGGTGGCATTTAAATATTCTCAGATGCCTCAGCCATACTGGTTGGGAGCAGCCTGTTCCACCCTCCTTCAGCTCTACCAGGCTCTTATTCAGTCGCGGCTTGATTTCGGGAGCTTGGTTTACGACTCAGCAGCCCCTTCTGCCTTGTGGGTCTTAGACTCCATTCACCACACTGGTGTGCGCCTCGCAACGGTGGGCTTTTTGCGCCAGTCCAATACCGAGCCTCCTAGCTGAAGCCTCACCTCGCCATCCGAACCACAGGCTTCTCTTTCCACTTTCTGCACTCCCTTTCCCAAAACGTCGTTCCAGGTCGGGTCTTCAGATTGTGGTCCGTATCTGTTCCCTTCTCTCCTCACTTGATTCCCTACCTCTTTCGCTACCTTTCCATTACTCCCCCCCCCCCCCCCCCCCCCGACAATTCCTCGCCTGGAGCTTCGGTTGGATTTGTCCCGGGATTTGAAAGCCTCCATTCCACCACTGATTCTCTGCAGCCAGTTCAAAGCACTGCTTGCCACATTTCACAGTGCAAACATTATTTAAATGGACGGTTCTTTGGTTGATGGCCATGCTGGATATGCCTTTGTCTGTGGTGACCACATCGAACAGTGATCATTGCATTGTGGAAGCAGCATCTTCACCACAGAATTGGTTGGTATTTGGAGAGCTCTTGAACACCTCAGAGCTCGCCCCAGGGGGTCGTTTGTCATCTGCAGCGCCTCCGAGTGGCTTACAGGCCCTTGACCAGTTTCTTCCCAAACACACTGTGGTGCAAGCAATTTAAGATGCTGTCTTTGCCCTTGGCGAGTCAGGCCATTCTTTCGCTTTTGTCTAGACGCCAGGCCGCATAGGTATACCGGGCAATGAATGCGTCGATCAGCTGGCCAAGCAGGCCACCACTTAAAGGTCCCTGCATATTGGCCTCCCAGACTCAGATCTCCAAACCCAGTTGACCCGCAAGGTCCTTGGGGTTTGGAGTTCTGAATGGGCAGACTTGACTGAACCAAATAAGCTCTGTGTCCCCCCCAGGGGGCCCACAGTACTTTTGTGGGTACGTGTGTGGCGCGCACGGGGCCCCGAGCCGGAGCAGCCTTTCTTCTGCCCCAGGCTGCTTCACTGTCCCTCCCGGTTTATGCCTTCGCCCGGAGACGGGCATATTTCGTGAGCTACAATGGTTCTTGTTGTGGTTTTTCTTCCTTCGTTCCTTCCTTTCTTACCCTTTGTTTTCTGTCTTTCTCTCCTTGTACTCTCCTAGCCTTCTTCTCCTCATTAGTCTCCGCTTCGGCGTTTGAGACACTTCTTCCTTCTTTCTCTTCATTTCCTATCCTCTTCTTCTTTCCTCCCTGTGCGTGTCTGAAGGCCGACCCACGCATTTTCGTGCGTAGCAGGTGACGGGGTAACGCGTAATTCCCCGCCCCGGGTAGACAAGTAGGGCACGTACGTACCCCCTGGTAAAGGCCAGGCCCAGGGAGGGGTGATTACCCGAGCTGGTACCTTCCGAACGTGCCGATTGGTCCCTCCGTCAGTTCTCGGGAGGTGTGACCTGAGGTGTGAACAATCACCTAAGGCGGGTAAGCCCTCGGAGAGGGCCCCCACTAGGAAGGAGCGCGCCATCGGAGACGCCGGTAATCACGAGGGACACTTCCGCGATGACTTCCTTATCTTCTTTCGTGACGTTGACCCATAAACGTAAGTTAGACTCGCCTCAGCCTAAAAAGACTCTGCCTAATGTACCTAAATTTCTGGTTGTCTCTCGCACCGACGGAAAGGATTTCAATTCTGTCAATCCTTTCGTTATACAGAAAGGTGTAGATGCAATTGCTGGCCCTGTTAAAACCTGTTCACGTCAGCGCAATGGCACATTGTTGCTGGAAGTGGAAAGTGCCTTCCAAGCCCAAAAACTGATACGTACTACGTTGTTGCACATGTTTCCAGTTAAGGTAGAAGTGCACCGCACACTCAACTCGTCACGGGGGGTAGTTTTTACGAGATCCCTTGATGGGTTGTCTGATGAAGACATCCAATCGTATATGTCTGATCAGGGTGTGACAGCCGTCCACAGGGTGATGAAAAAGGTCGATAACCAATTGACACCGACTCATACTGTGTTTCTGACGTTCGACAGAGTTGACCTCCCGTCGAAGGTCAAAGCAGGGTATGAAGTCATCTCCGTCCGACCTTATGTGCCTAACCCAACGCGCTGTTTTCAATGCCACAGGTACAACCATACCTGTGAACATTGCCCAAATGCAGCAAAGTGTGTCACTTGTGGTAGGGACGCCCATGAGGGGGATTGCCCACCTCCGTCCCCTCACTGCCTAAACTGCAACGGTGACCATGCTGCTTCCTCTCGCGACTGCCCTGTCTACAAGGATGAGAAGGTAATCCAGCAAATTCGGGTTACGGAGAAGGTATCAACATCTGCCGCTCGTAAGTTGTTGGCGAGTCGAAAGCCCACTGTCCTCCCAGCGGGTACATACAGTAAGGTACTCACCTCAACTCGACCTACCAAGGATTCCAATACCCAGACATGTGACTTCACTTTCGCTGATACAGTTGTGCGATCCGCCAGCCCGAAGATTGCCCATTCCACGTTCCCGCTTCCTCCTGCTGCTTCTAGGGTACAGTCTTCGTCAAACTCTAGTAAACCGCGAGCACTTAAACAAGATGCCCGGACCTTGAAAAAGGAACCCGTCCGTGAGGATTTTCTGCGTTCTCAGGCTTCCCAACCGTCAACTGCCTCTTCCCGCCGTCACTCTTCCAGAAGAGCTGATAAGAAAGAGTTCCTCTCCTTCCCCGCCGAGGCGTGACCCATCCGTCACGCCGTCCAACAGTTGCCGGCCTCGGCCGTCTTCTGTTTCACTGGGTCGCTCCGTCTGCCGGGCACCCGGTCCTCTACCGGCGGCGGAAACTGCCCCTCCTGATCAACTCAGGGAGGTGGCAGGCACGTCGGTCGAACCTATGGACCACGACCCTTTGCCCCTGGATAGCGATAGCAGTGCTCCCTCGAAATCGGGTCCTCAGCGGCCGTCGAGGTGACCCCGCTTGCTAGTTGGTTTTTATCCTTATTTCTTCTCTCATTTTTATCATGGCGCTCCTTCAATGGAATATTCGCGGCATTCGTTCTAATCGGGAGGAGTTAAAACTACTCCTTCGATTGCACTGCCCGCTTCTAGTCTGCCTCCAGGAAACTAAGTTGCGTCCACGTGATCGTGCAGACTTTCCACACTACACCTCTGTGCGGTTCGACCTGTCACCCGTGGAAGGTGTCCCAGCCCATGGAGGGGTTCTGATGCTCCTTCGAGACGATGTCTATTTCCATCCCATTTCATTGCATACTCACCTACAGGCAGTTGCCGTCCGCATCACCCTATCCACATTTACCTTTCCCCTCTGTAATATTTATTCGCCATCGTCATCTGCCCTTACTAGGGCAGATGTGCTACACCTTGTTGATCAGCTCCCGTCACCCTTCGTGTTGGTAGGCGACTTTAATGCCCACCACCCCCTATGGGGCTCTCCGGCACCTTGTCCGAGAGGCTCCCTTTTGGTGGACCTTCTCCAACACCTCGATCTTGTCTGCATCAACACTGGTGCACCAACCTTCCTTTCTGACACAACACACACTTACTCCCATATAGACCTCGCAATATGCACTCCTCAGCTTGCCGGTCGGTTTGAGTGGTATGCACTTTCTGACACATACTCGAGTGA
Organism: Locusta migratoria; assembly: GCA_026315105.1. Classification (NCBI taxonomy): domain Eukaryota; kingdom Metazoa; phylum Arthropoda; class Insecta; order Orthoptera; family Acrididae; genus Locusta; species Locusta migratoria. Next base: position 147,601,569 of record CM048744.1, read on the forward strand.
CCATTTTCCTTGTATCATCCACTTCCTGCATCATTCCCCATCTCCTCGTCCCACCAGTTGGAACATTTCTAAAGCCGACTGGGGGCTTTATTCTACCATGGCTGTTTTTCACGATCGGGATTTTCCCACCTGTGACAGTCAGGTCGACTACCTCACAGAGGTTATTCTCACAGCGGCCGAACGTTCCATACCTCGTACTTCCTCTTCTCCACGTCGTGTCCAGGTCCCTTGGTGGACTGCAGCCTGCCGCGACGCGCTTAGAGCCCGGCGCCGTGCTTTACGCACCTTCCGCCGCCACCCGACTTTGGAGAATTGCATCAATTATAAACGTATGAGAGCGCAATGTCGTCGTATCATAAACGACAGCAAGAAAGCTTGCTGGACTGCTTTTACTAGTTCTTTTAACCGTTTTACTTCCTCCACGTTTGTTTGGCGTAGCCTACGCCGTCTATCCGGCATCAAGGTCCACTCGCCGATTCCTGGCCTGACCGTGGAGAATGCAGTCCTCGTGGACCCCTCTGACGTTTCCAACGCATTGGGCCGTTTCTTTGCGGAGGTTTCGAGCTCTGCCCATTACCACCCTGCCTTTCTCCCTTGCAAACAGGTAGAGGAGGCCCGGCCACCTTCTTTCCACTCTTCTAATCGTGAAAATTATAACGTCGCCTTCACCATGCAGGAGCTAGACTGTGCTCTCGCCCTGTCCCGATCTTCTGCTCCCGGGCCCGATTCCATTCACATTGATATGCTGAAGAACCTCTCTCCTGCGGGCAAGTGCTTTCTTCTCAATACCTACAATCGCATATGGACTGAAGGTCATGTTCCCACAAGTTGGCGTGAAGCCTCTGTTGTCCCCATCCCCAAACCAGGGAAGGACAAACATCTTCCTTCCAGTTATCGTCCTATTTCTCTGACGAGCTGTGTCTGTAAGGTGATGGAACGCATGGTTAACGCTCGGTTGGTCTGGCTCCTCGAATCTCGCCGCCTCCTGACTAATATCCAATGCGGTTTTCGTCGACACCGCTCTGCTGCTGATCACCTCGTTACGTTGTCGACCTTCATTATGAACAACTTTCTAAGGAAGCGTCAAACAGTAGCAGTGTTCTTCGACTTGGAGAAGGCATACGATACCTGTTGGAGAGCGGGCATTCTCCGCACATTGCACAGATGGGGCCTTCGGGGCCGCCTTCCTCTTTTCATTCAAGAGTTTTTGGCGGATCGCAAGTTCCGGGTACGGGTGGGTTCTGTTCTGTCAGATACCTATTGCCAGGAGAATGGGGTACCACAGGGCTCCGTCTTGAGTGTGGCGCTCTTTGCCATTGCAATCAATCCGATCGTGGATTGCCTTTCAGCCGAAGTCTCCGGATCTCTTTTTGTTGACGATTTCGCAATCTATTGTAGCGCCCAGCGGACGTGCCTCTTGGAGCATTCTCTTCAACGCTGTCTTGACCATCTATATTCCTGGAGCATCGCAAACGGCTTCCGATTCTCCACTGAGAAAACTGTGTGTATAAACTTCTGGAGATACAAGGAATTTCTTCCACCCTCTCTACATCTCGGCCCTGTTGCTCTCCCTTTCGTGGAGACTACGAAATTCTTGGGACTCATGTTGGATCGTAAACTTTGCTGGTCCACGCACGTGTCCTACCTGGCTGCCCGTTGTGCCCGATCCCTTAACGTCCTTCGTGTCCTCAGTGGCACGTCATGGGGAGCGGACCGTACCGTCCTGCTTCACCTTTACCAGGCCATTGTTCAGTCGAAGCTCGACTACGGAAGCCTTGTATACTCCTCTGCACGGCAGTCGATTCTCCGCCGTCTCAACTCTATCCACCATCGTGGATTACGTCTGGCGACTGGTGCATTTTATACTAGCCCTGTTGAAAGTCTGTATGCCGAGGCTGCTGTATTACCCTTGACCACTCGGCGTGACGTACTTTTGTCTCGGTACGCATGCCGCCTGCGGTCAATGCCCAACCATCCATCTTACCGATTATTTTTTGACGACTCACTCGATCGCCAATATCAGTTGTCTGCGATTGCCTTACTTCCACCTGGAGTTCGGTTTCGCCGCCTTCTACAGCGGCTCAATTTTACCCTTCCTTCCACCTTTCGGTTGAGCGAAAGCCCATTGCCACCGTGGCATCAGGCCCAGGTTCACACACACCTCGAACTTAGTTCGCTCCCCAAGGAGAGCACTCCGGATTTGGTATACCGCTTGAGGCTTGTCGAACTCCGTTCGCGGTTCGATAACGCCATATTTATTTACACTGATGGTTCCAAGAGCACTGCCGGTGTCGGATCTGCCTTCGTCGTCGAGGGCAACCGTTTCCAATACAAGCTCCCTGACCGGTGCTCGAACTTCACGGCTGAGCTTTTTGCCTTCCACCAGGCCGTTTTGTACACCTGCCGCCACCGCCAACCTTTCTATGCCATCTGCTCGGACTCCCTTAGTGCCCTGCAGAGTCTTAAGGACCCTTTGTCACACCATACTCTCGTGTATCGGATCCAACGCTCCCTCCAGTTGCTAGCAGATGACAGCTGTCACGTTTCTTTCCTGTGGGTCCCTGGCCACGTAGGTGTGCCCGGGAATGAGACGGCCGACATAGCGGCCAAGGCCGCAGCTCTTTTACCTCGCGTGGCTACCTTTTGCGTCCCATCTGACGATGTTCAACGGGCTCTCCGCCGGAGTATCGTGTCGCAATGGCACAGTGCGTGGTTTTCAATGTCCAACAACAAATTGCGAACTGTAAAACCGATCCCGACCGCTTGGAGGACCTCCTCACGCCCCTCTCGGCGGGAGGAGGTCATCCTGGCCCGGTTGCGGATCGGTCACTGCCGTTTCAGCCACCGTCACTTGCTGTCCGCCGACCCTGCACCGCTGTGCTCCTGCGGTGAACTGCTGACCGTGCGACATGTTTTACTGTCTTGCGTACTTTTTAATCATCTCCGTGTAGCCGTTCACCTTCCGTCTACTCTGGAGGAAATTTTAGCTGATGACACACGAGCAGCTGCTAGAGTTTTGCGTTTTATCAACTTGGCCAACTTATCCAAGGATATTTAACCCTTTTAATTGTCTCTTATCTTTCGTTTTTAGCCTCTTCTGGATGTTCTGACAGTCCCCATTTTTTTTTGAGGCCATAGCGAATCTATATTTTTGACTGGGCGCTAATGACCATAGAAGTTGTGCGCCCTAAAACCACAAAAAAAAAAAAAAAAAAAAAAAAAAAAAGAAGAAAAAAAGAGAGAGAGAGAGAGAGAGAGAGAGAGAGAGAGAGAGAGAGCTCTGTGTTGTCAAGCCCTCTACCGCTGCATGACAGACCTCCCTGAGGACTTCTCGCAGGGAGTCAGTTGTTCTTTGCCGGCTCCGTATAGGCCATACTTGGCTCACGCATGTTCACCTTCTGCGTCGTGAGAACCCTCCTCAATGTCGATGTGGTGTGCCTTTGACAGTCGCCCACATCTTACTTGAATGCCGCAATTTAGCCACAAAGTGACAAAATTTTAATATTCCTGACGCTTTGCAACTTGCGTTAGCCGATAATGCCTTGATGGTTGACTCTGTTTTAAATTTTATCCGCGAGTGTGGATTTTACAAATACATTTAAAGTTTGTGTGTGTGTGTGTCACTGCTTTGTCCTCCACCTGCCTAAGTCTTTTAGGTAGGTGTTTTTAAAGTGTCCCAGAGTGGCTGGATGTGTTCCTTACACTTCTGTGATCACCCAGCAAAAACACTCTTGTACTATTTCAGCCTTCTTATCTCTTCTTCGTTTTTACTTATATCCTTTCTTCATATTTATCTATGATTTTTAAATTTTGAGTTGTTAACGCATTTACTTAGGAATGTTTAACGCAATGTTTTATCTCTAAGACTGGAAGAAGCGACTGATAACTGTCGCTATTTAGTCCCTTCCAAAAACCAACCAACAATCGTACTATGTCATTAGCAAACTGCAATGTTTTTATTCCTTCTCCCTGGACTTTAATTCTTTCTTCGAATTCCTCCTTGCCTTAGACACTAATAACCGCTGCCTGGTTTTTGTATAAGTTGAATATAACTCTTCGCTCCCTATCTTTTACTGCTGCTATCTTCAGAATCGGAGTGTATTCCAGTCAAAATTTTCAAAAGCATTCTCCAGATCCACAAATGTTAAAAACATAGGCTTCCCTTTCCATAGTTTGTTCTAAGATAAGTTGTAATATGAGTATTGTCTCATGTCTTCCTACATTTCTCCTATTTAAACTGTTCTTCATGAAGGTTGGATTCCACCAGTTTTGTTTGTCTGAAAATAATTTATTTTGCAACTGTTACTTTAATAAACTGATAGTTCTGTAATTTTCACACTTGCCTGCATTTGCTTTCTTTGGAATTACTCTATTTCCCCTTTATCTTGCACATAAGGTGAAACAATGTCTTCATGACATTCTCTCCCAACAATATTAGCAGGTCAGAGGGAATATAATCTACTCCAGAGACCTTGTTTTGAATCAGATGTTTCAGTGTTCTGTCAAATTCTTTTCACATTTGGTCTAACTATTTAATCTCTGATTTATACTTCATCTTCCATTTCTACAATATTGCCCTCATTTTCTTTGTGTAAGCCTCTATATAGTCCTTCCTCTTTTCAGCTTTGCCTTCATTGCTTAGTACTGATGCTCATGTTGCTGCCTTTCTCCTCTCTAAACCTCTTATTTTCGTGTAAAGGGTATCTATCTTTACCATAGTTATACATTCTTCTACAGACTTGCATGCATTTGGTACTCATCAATATCCTAGTATACACAATGGAACACATTACCACAGTTATTCTCACAGCTGCGGAATGTTCCACCCCATGTAAGACCACCCAAGCACATCGCCCCCCAGGGGGCCCACAGTTCTTTTGTGGGTACGTGTGTGGCGCGCACGGGGCTCCGAGCCGGAGCAGCCTTTCTTCTGCCCCAGGCTGCTTCACTTTCCCTCCCGGTTTATGCCTTCACCCGGAGACGGGCATATTTCGTGAGATACGGTGGTTCTTGTTGTGGTTTTTCTTCCTTCGTTCCTTCCTTTCTTACCCTTTGTTTTCTGTCTTTCTCTCCTTGTACTCTCCTCGCCTTCTTCTCCTCATTAGTCTCCGCTTCGGCGTTTGAGACACTTCTTCCTTCTTTCTCTTCATTTCCTATCCTCTTCTTCTTTCCTCCCTGTGCGTGTCTGAAGGCCGACCCACGCATTATCGTGCGTAGCAGGTGACGGGGTAACGCGTAATTCCCCGCCCCGGGTAGACAAGTAAGGCACGTACGTACCCCCTGGTAAAGGCCAGGCCCAGGGAGGGGTGATTACCCGAGCTGGTACCTTCCGAACGTGCCGATTGGTCCCTCCGTCAGTTCTCGGGAGGTGTGACCTGAGGTGTGAACAATCACCTAAGGCGGGTAAGCCCTCGGAGAGGGCCCCCACTAGGAAGGAGCGCGCCATCGGAGACGCCGGTAATCACGGGGGACACTTCCGCGATGACTTCCTTATCTTCTTTCGTGACGTTGACCCACAAACGTAAGTTAGACTCGCCTCAGCCTAAAAAGACTCTGCCTAATGTACCTAAATTTCTGGTTCTCTCGCACCGACGGAAAGGATTTCAATTCTGTCAATCCTTTCGTTATACAGAAAGGTGTAGACGCAATTGCTGGCCCTGTTAAAACCTGTTCACGTCAGCGCAATGGCACATTGTTGCTGGAAGTGGAAAGTGCCTTCCAAGCCCAAAAACTGATACGTACTACGTTGTTGCACACTTTTCCAGTTAAGGTAGAAGCGCACCGCACACTCAACTCGTCACGGGGGGTAGTCTTCACGAGATCCCTTGACGGGTTGTCTGATGAAGATATCCAATCGTATATGTCCGATCAGGGTGTGACAGCCGTCCACAGGGTCATGAAAAAGGTCGATAACCATCTGACACCGACTCGTACTGTGTTTTTGACGTTCGACAGAGTTGACCTCCCGGCGAAGGTCAAAGCAGGGTATGAAGTCATCTCCGTCCGCCCTTATGTACCTAACCCAACGCGCTGTTTTCAGTGCCACAGGTACAACCATATCCGTGAACATTGCCCAAATGCAGCAAAGTGTGTCACTTGTGGTAGGGTCGCCCATGAGGGGGATTGCCCACCTCCGTCCCCTCACTGCCTAAACTGCAACGGTGACCATGCGGCTTCCTCTCGCGACTGCCCTGTATACAAGGATGAGAAGGTAATCCAGCAAATTCGGGTTACGGAGAAGGTATCGACATCTGCCGCTCGTAAGTTGTTGGCGAGTCGAAAGCCCACTGTCCTCCCAGCGGGTACATACAGTAAGGTACTCACCTCAACTCGACCTACCAAGGATTCCAGTACCCAGACATGTGACTTCACTTTCGCTGACACAGTTGTGCGATCCGCCAGCCCGAAGATTGCCCGTTCCACCTTCCCGCTCCCTCTTGCTGCTTCTAGGGTACAGTCTTCGTCAAACTCTAGTAAACCGCGGGCACCTAAACAAGATGCCCGGACCTTTAAAAAGGAACCCGTCCGTGAGGATTTTCTGCGTTCTCAGGCTTCCCAACCGTCAACTGCCTCTTCCCGCCGTCACTCTTCCAGAAGAGCTGACAAGAAAAAGAGTTCCTCTCCTTCCCCGCCGAGGCGTGACCCATCTGTCACGCCGTCCAACAGTTGCCGGCCTCGGCCGTCTTCTGTTTCACCGGGACGCTCCGTTTGCCGGGCGCCCGGCCCTTTACCGGCGGTGGAAACTGCCCCTCCTGATCAACTCAGGGAGGTGGCAGGCGCGTCGGTCGAACCAATGGAACATGACCCTTTGCCCCCGGACAGCGATAGCAGTGCTCCCTCGAAATCCGGTCCTCAGCGGCCGTCGAGGTGACCCCGCTCGCTACTTGGTTTTTATCCTTATTTCTTCTCTCATTTTTATCATGGCGCTCCTTCAATGGAACATTCGCGGCATTCGTTCTAATCGGGAGGAGTTAAAACTACTCCTTCGATTGCACTGCCCGCTTCTAGTCTGCCTCCAGGAAACTAAGTTGCGTCCACGTGATCGTGCAGACTTTCCACACTACACCTCTGTGCGATTCGACCTGCCACCCGTGGAAGGTGTCCCAGCCCATGGAGGGGTTCTGATGCTCCTTCGAGACGACGTCTATTTCCATCCCATTTCCTTGCACACTCACCTACAGGCAGTTGCCGTCCGCATCACCTTATCCACATTTACCTTCTCCCTCTGTAATATATATTCGCCATCGTCATCTGCCCTTACTATGGCAGATGTGCTAAACCTTGTTGACCAGCTCCCTTCACCTTTCGTGTTGGTAGGCGACTTTAATGCCCACCACCCCCTATGGGGCTCTCCGGCACCTTGTCCGAGAGGCTCCCTTTTGGTGGACATTCTCCACCACCTCGATCTTGTCTGCCTCAACACCGGTGCACCGACCTTCCTTTCTGACACAACACACACTTATTCCCATATAGACCTCGCAATATGCACTCCTCAGCTTGCCGGTCGGTTTGAGTGGTATGCACTTTCTGACACGTCCTCGAGTGACCATTTCCCTTGTATCATCCACTTCCTACATCATTCCCCATCTCCACGTCCCACCAGTTGGAACATTTCTAAAGCCGACTGGGGGCTTTATTCTTCCATGGCTGTTTTTCACAATCAGAATTTTCCCAACTGTGACAGTCAGGTCGAATACCTCACAGAGGTTATTCTCACTGCTGCTGAACGTTCCATACCTCGTACATCCTCTTCTCCACGTCGTGTCCAGGTCCCTTGGTGGACTGCAGCCTGCCGCGACGCGCTTCGAGCCCGGCGCCGTGCTTTACGCACCTTTCGCCACCACCCAACTTTGGAGAATTGCATCAATTACAAACGTATGAGAGCGCAGTGCCGTCGTATCATAAACGACAGCAAGAAAGCTTGCTGGACAGCTTTTACTAGTTCTTTTAACCGTTTTACTCCGTCCACTGTTGTCTGGGGTGGCCTACGCCGTTTGTCCGGCATCAAGGTCCACTCCCCGATTCCTGGCCTGACCGTGGAGAACGCGGTCCTCGTGGACCCAGCTGATGTTTCAAACGCATTGGGTCGTTTCTTTGCGGAGGTTTCGAGCTCTGCCCATTACCACCCTGCCTTTCTCCCTCGCAAACAGGTAGAGGAGGCACGGCCGCCTTCTTTCCGCTCTTTTAATCGTGAAAATTATAACGTCGCCTTCACCATGCAGGAGCTAGATCGTGCTCTCGCCCTGTCCCGGTCTTCTGCTCCCGGGCCCGATTCCATTCATATTGAGATGCTGAAGAACCTCTCTCCTGCGGGCAAGTGCTTTCTTCTTAGTACCTACAATCGCATATGGACTGAAGGTCATGTTCCCACAAGTTGGCGTGAAGCCATTGTTGTCCCCATCCCCAAACCAGGGAAGGACAAACACCTTCCTTCCAGTTATCGCCCCATTTCTCTGACGAGCTGCGTCTGTAAGGTGATGGAACGCATGGTTAACGCTCGGTTGGTCTGGCTCCTCGAATCTCGCCGCCTCCTGACTAATATCCAATGCGGTTTTCGTCGACACCGCTCTGCTGCTGACCACCTCGTTACGTTGTCGACCTTCATTATGAACAACTTTCTAAAGAAGCGTCAAACAGTAGCAGTGTTCTTCGACTTGGAGAAGGCATACGATACCTGTTGGAGAGCGGGCATTCTCCGCACATTGCACACATGGGGCCTTCGGGGCCGCCTTCCTCTTTTCATTCAAGCGTTTTTGTCGGATCGCAAGTTCCGGGTACGGGTGGGCTCTGTTTTGTCAGATGCCTTTTGCCAGGAGAATGGGGTACCACAGGGCTCCGTCTTGAGTGTGGCGCTCTTTGCCATTGCAATCAATCCGATCGTAGATTGCCTTTCAGTCGACGTCTCCGGATCTCTTTTTGTTGACGATTTCGCAATTTATTGTAGCGCCCAGCGGACGTGTCTCTTGGAGCGTTCTCTCCAACGCTGTCTTGACCGTCTATATTCCTGGAGCATCGCAAACGGCTTCCGATTCTCCACTGAGAAAACTGTGTGTATCAATTTCTGGAGATACAAGGAATTTCTTCCACCTTCTCTACGTCTCGGCCCTGTTGCTCTCCCTTTCGTGGAGACTACAAAATTCTTGGGACTCATGTTGGATCGGAAACTTTGCTGGTCCACACACGTGTCCTACCTGGCTGCCCGTTGTGCCCGATCCCTTAACGTTCTTCGTGTCCTCAGTGGCACGTCATGGGGAGCGGATCGTACCGTCCTGCTTCACCTTTACCAGGCCATTGTTCAGTCGAAGCTCGACTATGGAAGCCTTGTATACTCTTCAGCACGGCCGTCGATTCTCCGCCGTCTCAACTCTATCCACCATCGTGGATTACGTCTGGCGACCGGTGCATTTTATACCAGCCCTGTTGAAAGTCTGTATGCCGAGGCTGCTGTATTACCCTTGACCAATCGACGTGACATACTCTTGTGTCGGTACGCATGCCGCCTACGGTCGATGCCCAACCATCCATCTTACAGATTATTTTTTGACGACTCAATCGATCGCCAATATCAGTTGTCTGCGATTGCCTTGTTTCCACCGGGAGTTCGGTTTCGCCGCCTGCTACAGCGGCTCAATTTTACCCTTCCTTCCACCCTTCGGTTGAGCGAAAGCCCATTGCCACCGTGGCATCAGGCCCAGGTTCACACACACCTCGAACTTAGTTCGCTCCCCAAGGAGAGCACTCCGGATTTGGTATTCCGCTCGAGGCTTGTCGAACTCCGTTCGCGGTTTGATAATGCCGTATTTATTTACACTGATGGTTCCAAGAGCACTGCCGGTGTCGGATCTGCCTTCATCGTCGGAGACAACCGTTTCCAATACAAGCTCCCTGACCGGTGCTCAAACTTCACGGCTGAGCTTTTCGCCCTCCACCAGGCCGTTTTGTATACCTGCCGCCACCGCCACCCTTTCTATGCCATATGTTCTGACTCCCTTAGTGCCCTGCAGAGTCTTAAGGACCCTTTCTCGAACCATCCTCTCGTGTATCGGATCCAACGCTCCCTCCAGTTGCTGGCGGTTGACAGCTGTCACGTTTCTTTCCTGTGGGTCCCTGGCCATGTGGGTGTGCCCGGGAATGAGGCCGCCGACACAGCAGCCAAGGCAGCAGCTCTTTTGCCTCGCATGGCTACCTTTTGCGTCCCATCGGACGATGTTCAACGGGCTCTTCGCCGGAGTATCGTGTCGCAATGGCACAGTGAGTGGCTTTCACTGTACAACAATAAATTGCGAACTGTGAAACCGATCCCGACCGCTTGGAGGACATCCTCACGCCCCTCTCGGCGGGAGGAGGTCATCCTGGCTCGGTTGAGGATCGGTCATTGCCGTTTCAGCCACCGTCACTTGCTATCCGCCGAACCTGCACCGCTATGCTCCTGCAGTGAACTGCTGACAGTGCGACATGTTTTACTGACTTGTGTTAATTTTAATCATCTCCGTGTAGCCTTTCACTTTCCGTCCACTCTGGAGGAAATTTTAGCTGATGACACACGAGCAGCTGCTCGAGTTTTGCGTTTTATCAACTTGGCCAACTTATCCAAGGATATTTAACTCTTTTAATTGTCTTTTATCTTTCGTTTTTAGCCTCTTGTTGATGTTCTGACAGTCTACATTTTTTTAGATCATAGCGAATCTATGTTCTTGGCTGGCCGCTAATGACCATAGAAGTTGTGCGCCCTAAAACCACAAAAAAAAAAAAAAGAAACCAAGCACATCGTCCCCTTGTCCCGTGGTGGACCGCAGAATGCCGTGACGCTCTGAGCGCACGGCGACGTACCCTTAGAACCTTCCAACAATGGCCTACACTTGACAACTGCATCCGATACAAACAGCTGCAGGCCTATTGTCGTTGCCTCTTTCGTGACTGTAAACTAGCCAGTTGGCTCTTATTTATGAGCTCTTTTAATAGGTCTACCCCCTTTCTCCATCGTTTGGGGTAACCCCAGAAAAATATCAGGTACTATGGCCCATTCCTCGATTCTCGGTCTCTGCCGCAACTGACACCATCGTCGACCCTCCACAAATAGCCAACACACTGGGTTGACATTTTGCAGAGGTCTCTAGCTCTTCACACTACACTGACGCTTTCCTCGCTAGGAAATGGACAGTGGAGGTGACTCCATAGCCCTTTACCTCTCTGAACGTGTATGCTACAATACCAAATTTATTGTGGAAGAGCTCCACCATGCACTCTCATCTGTGCGGTCCTCTGCTCCAGGACCAGATGGCATTCACATAGCGATGTTGCAGCACCTTTCACCAACAAGCTTGCACTTCCTACTGCCCACCTACAACCGCATATGGATAGAAGGCACCTTTCAGTGATGCAGGTGTGAAGCCATAGTCATTCCCATACCAAAGCCTGGGAAGGACAAATCTCTCCCTTCCAGCTACCGCCCCATTTCCCTCATCAGTAGCGTATGCAAGGTGATGGAACGCATGATTCACAGGCGCCTGGTAAAGTGCCTTGAAACGCAACATCTCCTTTCTAATGTCCAATGTGGGTTTCGCAAGCACCGTTCTGCAGTGGATAATCTCGTCGCCCTATCTACTTCGGTAATAACGGAAGTGCCAGACAGTAGCGGTGTTCTTTGATCTGGAAAAGGCATACGACACCTGCTGGAGGATGGGCATCCTCCGCACGCTGCATACTTGGGGTTTTCGGGGTCATCTACCAATTTTTATCTGGGAATTTTTAACAGACCGTGTGTTTAAAGTGCGCGTTGGTTCGGTTTTATTGAGCACTTTTATTCAGGGGAACGGGGTTCCCCAGGGCTCGGTCCTGAGCGTCATTTTATTTGCAGTGGCAATCAATTCTATAGCCAATCATCTACCACCTGGAGTGTCGGTGTCCCTCTTTGGCGACGATTTCGTGATCTACAGCAGCTCTGATCAAACGGGTCTCCTGAAGTGGCACCTTCAGTGGTGCCTAGACACTCTCCACACGTGGAGTATGGACACTGGCTTTTGATTCTCGGCTGACAAGACTGTCTGCATGAACTTCTGGTGGCAGTAGTACTTCCTTCCCCTGTTCCTTCGTCTGGGCCCCATAGTACTTCCATTTGTGGAGACCACGGTGTTCTTGGGACTTGTTTTCGACAGGAAGATAAGTTGGTCTTCCCACGTATCAGTTGGCAGCTCGCTGTACCCGCTCTCTCAATGTGCTGCAGGTGTTACGTGGCAACTCGTGGGGAGCTGGTAGGTCTACTCTCCATCTGTATTGCACCATAGTTCGGTCCAACCTGGACTATAGAAGCCTTGTTTATTCTTCGGCTCGACCGTCCATACTGCGCCGCCTTAACACAATCCACCACCATCTGGCGACAGGAGTGTTTTACTCTAGCCTCGTTGAGAGCCTCTATGCCGAGGTTGCTGAACAGCCCCTTTCTTACTGTCTGGAATTCCTGCTTAGCTGTTACACTAGCCGTTTGTCATCCATGCGAGGTCACCCAACGTCCGCAGTTTTCTTTAATGACTCACTTGACGATCTCTTTGCCGTGCGCCCGTCTGCTCTGCTACCACCGGGAGTTCGCTTGCGTTTGTTACTTGGCCAGCTCGGCGTTACAATGCCTGCTATTTTCTCGACTGGAGAGAGCACCTGTCCACCGTGGCTAAGCCCTGAAGTCTGTGTTAACTTGGACCTTAATTCTCTTCCACAGGTCTCCACACGTAGTTTCCTTTACTGGAGAGAATTTCTCGCACTCCGGTTCAAATTTGATGACAGTTTGTTCATCTACACTGAAGGCTCAAAGACAGACCAGGGTGTTGGGTGTGCCTTTGTAGTTGGCAACGCCTCATTTAAATACTGTCTCCCTGAGTGGAGTTCCTTTTTTACAGCTGAGCTGTATGCATTATATCAAGCCACCCAATACGTCCGGAGAAACTCGCTCAATAAGAGTGTCATTTGCTCGGACTATCTAAGTGCTCTGTTGAGCCTTCGCACGCTATATCCTGTCCATCTCCTGGCACAAAGCATCCACAATTGCCTTACCTCTCTTTCAGCGAGTGGATCTAATGTGACGTTTCTGTGGGTCCCTGGCCATGTGGGTGTGTTGGGAATGAGTCTGCGGATACGGCTGCCAAGGAGACAGTTCTCCTTCCTCCGCTATCTACCTTTTCTACTAGCTCTGATGACCTTCGCGCTGGTGTCTCCTGGCATATCATCTCCCGTTGGTTTTTACATGGGTCATCCCTGTCGGGGAACAAATTGCGGGCAATTAAACCTGTGGCTAATGTTAGCTGGTATTACAAGGCCAGTTCAGTCAATCATCTGTTGCCCATGTAACTACTGAAAATCTTGCTGCCCTCTTCAGGAACCACAGATGTCCTGCCTCTCCACAGATTCCCCTTTGCTGTGGTTGCTCCTATAGTATGGCATGCAACCACTCCATCTAGGCAATGTCTGTGGTTCATTGGGGTTTGGAACAGTTTATCTGATCTTCTTTGGTATGAACAAGGAGCTGGTCCATAAGGATGCATGACCCTAAAGAAAAGGTTTACTTTTCATCTCTTGACAACATGCAACCTATCCACCATGTGTTGTCATAAGCACAAGCAATACAGTCTGTAATCTGTTCAAAAGGCGTGGCATCAGCAGCATCACCCAATTCAATAGATCAGGAATGTCGAAGCTTTCAAAATCTGGAACAACTTTTTAACTTTGTATTTGCTCAAAGGTGTGAATACATGGTATTTGAGTCCCGGTGACTGCTACAGTATAAAGAAATCCTTTGGGCTGCTGCATGCTTGCTGTTTTAAACATAGAAGAAGTGTTGGATAGGATATTGGCTCTATCCCAAACAATTGAGAGTTAATATTTGGTTGTTAGGAATTTGTATACTAGCTTTGACTGCAAGTCTCTTTACTGTCACCAACTTCATCACACACACTCCCTTTCCTTAAGAAACAGCATAAAAATTCCATTCTGTACAAATTCCATCAAAATCTTTTAACATTAAAAGTGTTTCCAATGTTTGTATTGTACTTCATAACTAACACCGAAGTAATATATTTCTTTCTTTTCCAAATTGGAAAGTAAGTCTTCTTTTATAAACACTTTAAACTTGTTTTGAAAAACGTTTATGCATACTGTTATCAAACTGTGTGATAGGAAAACAAAACTAGGTAATATTTCTTTTATTGTTTTGATTTTTGTCTTGTAAAAAACACAGGACTGCATTGTGGCCATTGAATTATTCTAATGGAATCCTTGGGCTTCATCTTGAAGCATAAAAGAATAATTTTCACAAAATCTCAAACAATAGCTTTATTTTGCATAAGTGACATTTTCGTTCCAGAAAGAGGCAGATTACTGCTGCCCAAGAAAGTTTTGTTTCAGATGTGTTAGCTGTGTACAAAGGCATTGCACAAATTCCTGTGTTGATTTGGTTAGTCTGAGACGTGCACATACAAAAATAAAAACCAAAATTTATATAAAATAAAAAGGCAAAAATTCCTTGCATTGTTTAGAGTAATTATTTGTTGTACTTAAAATTGTAAAGTGAAGTTTGATTAGTTATTGAACAATAATTTCATTTTAAATTGTTTTTTGAACCAGCCAACAAAAGCTGAGGTAGTTAGCAAAGAGAATTGCTGTAAAATGTTACCGGTATTTGTTTTGGTGTGCTCAGGTTGAAATACAAAAAGGAAATACGGCTCACATATTAATAGTGTATGTTGTTGTTGTTGTTGTTGTTGTTGTTGTTGTTGTTGTGGTCTTCAGTCCAGAGACTGGTTTGATGCAGCTCTCCAACCTACTCTATCATGAGCAAGCCTTTTCATCTCCTCATAAGAACGACAACCCACATCCACTTGAATCTGCTTACTATACGCGTCTCTTGGTCTCCCTCTGCGATTTTTACCCCACACACTTCCCTCCAACGCTAAATTCACAATTCCTTGATGTCTAAGAATGTGTCCTACCAATCTATCCCTTCTTTTAGTCAAGGTATGCCAGAAATTTCTTTTCTCCCCAATTCGGATCAGTACCTCCTCATTAGTTACGCGATCCACCCACCTAATCTTCAGCATTCTTCTGTAGCACCATATTTCAAAAGCCTCAATCCTCTTTCTGTCCACACTGCTTATTGTCCAAGTTTCACTCCCATACAAGGCAACACTCCATAAAAATCACTTCCTTAGGCTTAAATCAATATTCGATGTTAACAAATTTCTCTTTTTCAAAAACGCCTTTCTACCCATTGCCATTCTGCATTTTATATCATCTGTACTGCAACCATCATTTGTTATTTTACTGCCCAAGTAACAAAACTCATCTACCTCCTTTATTGCTTCGTTACCTAATCTAATTCCTTCAGCATCACCTGATTTTCTTACACTGCACTCCATTACCCTAGTTTTGCTCTTGTTAATGTTCATCTTATATGCGCCTTTCAGCACACTGTCCATTCCGTTCAATTGCTCTTCCAGGTCATTTGCTGTATCTGACAGAATTACTATGTCGTCGGCTAAACGCAATGTTTTTAATTCTTCACCCTGAACTTTAATTCCTTCTCCAAATTTCTCCTTGATTTCCTTTATAGCTTGCTCAATGTACAAATTGAACAACATTGGGGAAAGGCTACAACCCTG
The DNA here is from genome assembly GCA_026315105.1 of Locusta migratoria. Taxonomy (NCBI): domain Eukaryota; kingdom Metazoa; phylum Arthropoda; class Insecta; order Orthoptera; family Acrididae; genus Locusta; species Locusta migratoria. Next base: position 147,617,213 of record CM048744.1, read on the forward strand.
TCTTACTCCCTTTCCAACCACTGCATCCCTTTCATGCCCTTCAACTCTGACAACCGCTGTCTGGTTTTTGTACAAGTTGTAAATAACCTTACGCTCCCTATATTTTACTCCTGCTTGCTTCAGAACTTGAAAGAGTTTATTCCAATCAACATTGTCAAAAGCCTTCTCCAAATCTACAAAAGCTAGAAATGTTGGTTTGCCTTTTCTTAACCTATCTTCTAGGATAAGCCGTAAAGTGAGTATTGCCTCCCGTGTTCCTACATTTCTCCTGAACCCAAACTGATCTTCCCCGAGGTCGGCTTCTATCAGCTTTTCCATCCTTCTGTATATAATTCGTGTTAATATTTTGCAACCATGACTTATTAAACTGATGGTTCTGTAGTTTTCACACCTGTCTGCACCCGCTTTCTTTGGAATGGGGATTATTACATTTTTCTTAAAGTCTGAGGGTACTTCACCTGTCTCATACATCTTACACACAATGTGAAACAATTTTGTCATGGCTGGTTCTCCCAGAGACTTCAGTAGCTCTGACGGGATATCATCTACTCCAGGGGCCTTGTTTCGACTTAGATCTTTCAGTGCTCTGTCAAATTCAACTCTCAGTATAGTATCTCCTATTTCATCATCATCATCTACATCCTCTTCCCTTCCTACAAGAAGATATATAATTTTCCAAACAATCAAAAATTCCATTTGTGAAATACAGTCAACCCTCTGTACAAAAATTACCGATACGATAAACCCAGCTATAGAGATTTTTTATAGACCCGGCTGATGTCCTATATGTACTTTGGTATTTACCTCTCCTTAAAATGAGGGTCTAATTTTAGCAAACTGTTATAACGAAGACAGTTTTGCAGATATTACTATTTTCAGCTTTTAAAACTTTGACTTTAATGTTATGTATTGTTTGCTAAACCTCTGGACAATTACCATATTTTCAGAAGCTTCGCTACACACTTTTGACAGCAAGCAGGTAGCTTGTAGCTGCCAGTGACCTGTGGCAAGCAGAAAATTTAAAGAGCTATGTTACAACCAGTGTTCACTTTTTTAGTCTTTACATTGTTGAACTGGAGGAACATGCACAGTTTATTTCTGTTTCTTTTTTTTTTCTGTTAATGTCTTTAAGTTTATGTAAATGTGCTTTGACTTGGCTACTAAGATATCGACAATGGCTTGAAAACTGAATGATACAGGTAGATGTGGCGAGGAACTATGGATTGGCACATCCAACAACCTACTTCCTGAAGAAATGAAAAGAAATTGAAGAAAGATTTCTAGGTGGCAAGTTTAACTTTTATAAAAAACAAAGATGGCTGTTGCGATTTGGACAGTGCTGCAGGTTAATGAGATGTGTGTACAGAAGATACCAATTAATGGCCATTTCATATGCCAAAAAGCCTAAGATTTCACTAAGTTACTTGGTGGTTCAGATTTGAAGGCAAGTAACAAATGGTAGCAGAGATTTAAGGAGACACGTGGTATTATTTTTTAGAGAGATTTCAGGTGCAAGTAAAGCAGCACATTTAGGTGACGCAGAATGTTGACTGAAGAACAGCAGTAAACTGTAGTCCTGAAAACGTCCAAGGCATGGGGATCATTAAGAACTTTGAAGACATAATACCGTCAACATGTAGATCAACATGTGATCAGATATTAAAAGGAAGGTGGTAAATCCCTGCAGCTTCATTGTCAAGCAAACTTGTGGCATGATTACTCATTCCTGGAACAGTGTAAAGCCGAATTTGACTGTGAATTGCTGTGAAAAAAAAGCAAGGATTTTTGAAAGCAATGATGCTGGTGAGAATGTTGTGGTGGATGAAAAAATGGAGGGTGATGTTCAAAGTGATATTGATGTATTCAGCAGTAACTGGTAAAACTATAGATGTATTAGTAACTGAATACGAGACACTGGATGATGAAGCCCTGGTATTTTAAGCATACACTGACCAATCTATTATTGGAGAATTAAAGGGTAATTTGCCTGCTGAAGATTCTGATAAACTGTGTGGATACTCCTCTTCCGATGGAGCAAATAGGTCAGCTGGAAACTATTTGCAAGTAGCTTCTTCAATCCCCAGTGTTTCAGTTAAGAAACTGATTGCGCTGAAAGAGGTTAAGACAATATTTACAAGAGTTGTCAAGAGAAAAACAAAGGAAAATAAGTGACTTATTCTGTACACAAGATCACCAATAAATGTAGTGAACAAAATGTTTCATAATTTGTCTTTTAATGTTATTTCTCGTCAGAAAAATACTGTGTATTGAATATGCTGACCTTTAAGGTACAGTAGAAAACCTCGTAACAATAAGGTTACTATAACAATATTTTCATGGTCCCTTGAATATTGTTTTATTGATATTTGACTGTTTTATGAAATTAAAAAGCTGTTTTGGGAAATTCATGGTTTTTATCATTGTGTAGAAACATAATTTCAAACCTTATAAGAAATGGAAGTGATAAAAATATTAAGCCTATAAATCAAATAGTTTTTGAGAAACTCATTTTAAGGGTTCAATACATTACGAACACTGAAGAATTTTGATCACCTTAAAAATCAATAACCTTGAAATAAAACATTCAAAAAATCTTAATTTTAGATTTCTACCTTATTTAAATAGGTGGAATAAAATAATCATAAAATTCTGAACCATGCCATTTCAACTTTTTTATTGGTTGATTTTGCATGGAATGGCCCTTTATTGAAATGATTAACATTATATTTGAATTGTGCAAAGTTAGTCATTAGAATTTCATGAAGATAAAGACTGTGTAAAGGTGAAGAAACCTCACACTTTCAGCGTGGAACTAGCACTTAAGAAAAGATTCTGAGTATAGTGAACTATAACCAGCTGGAACAGACTTGCAGGGCCAGGTTTCCACTATATTAGTCAAATACAGTATGAATATATTATGTACAGCAAGGGACCTTGTCATGTGGCATTAACTCTGTATTGCATAAAGAAATGCAAAACAAGGACTGTGGCATTGCAACAGTGTATTATTAACAAAGGGAAATGCCACAGCTAAAATGTAAAGGGGGTCAGAGACATTAGTTACGCAACATATGACCTGCCTAGTGTTTCCCAGACTTTTTAGTGTGTTTATGCTGTGACGCTAATGATGTAAACATTAATACTGTTTACTTATAAACTTATTAGCTGTAAGTGTTTCATATCTATAGTGTGTGTGTTTTATTTATTTGTGCTACTATCATACTGCACTCTTTCGACTGATGAGTAATATATATAAAATAGAAAAGAGATGACTTACCAAAAGGACCGGCTCGTCGATAGAAACAAACAAAATCACACACATACAAGCTTTCGCCACCACTGGCAGCTTCTTCAGGAAAAAGAGGAAAAAAAGGGGAGGAAACAGGGAAGGATATGGGCTTTAAGGAAGTGGAAAAGGAGTCATTCCAATCCCAGGAGTGGAAGGACTTACCTTAGGGGGGGGGGAAGGAAGTTAAACAATTACACCACACACACACACACACACACACACACACACACACACCTCTCTCTCTCTCTCTCTCTCTCTCTCTCTCTCTCTCTCTCTCTCTCTCTCTCATTCACATCGAAACGCAAACAACCTATACAGACATTTGTGTATATATATAATCATATCCTGCTAGGAATTTTTCATCTATAATATTCATATCGTTAGTAAGTTTTTAATTGTGAAAGATTGAAACTTAACCCTTTATATGTCCTTGCCCATGTTGAAAAAAAGGCCACTACTACCTCCTTTAAATGATATAAAAAAAGAGTATTGATAGTAATCTCCATTCATGAAGTATTACTTGACATTCTTGAGTGAGGGGCAGCTGTTCTGTTCCTGCAGAGCATCAACAACATTAACTTTCTTGATAAGTGTCATTAAACTCATAGCAATAATATAATTTTTATTAAAATTGGTCTTCAAGTACTTGTTGAAATAATCAACCATCTTTTAGCTTTAAAAGTAAGTAGAACATTTTATTGTATTTAAAGTACAGTAGGAGTAGTCTGACTTCTCACATTCAGTCTACAATCAAGAAGGAACACCATTTTTTCATGGAATACTCCATTTAACAAGCTTCTCTGACTTAAGGTTCTCGTTGGCAGTGTGTATTCTTAGACTTGGCCATACACTTGCTGAAGTGTTCCTGCCTAAAGAAAATTCTCCCATGGGTATCTCTTCACTCCATAAATAAAAGCAGATATCTTGTGCCGTATCCAGAATAAGTGATGTAAAACATGTTAAATCGCCATGTCCCTGAAACATATTTAATCTTTTGCAATGATTTTCAATTATGTTCTCATAGGTGTGAAGATAAAAGTGCAGATAATTAAGTAATCCATCCCAATAGGTGTTAACTGCACACAGAATAAGTGATGTAACACATCCAAAGAAAATTCAGATGTAGGCTACTGTATTTTTGAGCTCTACAGTATACTAGTTAAAACATTTGAGCTACATAGCGGTATTTTAAAAAGATTGCAATTGTTTCTAGATCTAGTAATAATATTTCTATTTTATCACACTTTTGCGTATTCCCACACTACTTTACAAATTCATGCCTTGTAGAGCTAAGACCCACTCCCATGAACCACAGACATTGCCGAGGTGGGGTGGCTTGCGCGCCACAATGATACATATAGCCGTACCGTAGGTGCAACAACAGCGGAGGGGTATCTGTGGAGAGGCCAGACAAACGTGTGGTTCCTGAAGAGGGGCAGCAGCCTTTTCAGTAGTTACAGGGGCGACAGTCTGGATGATTGACTGAGATGGCCTTGTTACATCAGCTAATGTGGCTTTGCCATACAGCTACTGCGAACGGCTGAAAGCAAGGGGAAACTACAGCCGTTACCTTTCCCGAGGACATGCAGCTCTACTGTATGAACATAAGATGATGGCATCCTCTCGGGTAAAATATTCCGGAGGTAAAATAGTCCCCCATTCGGATCTCCGGGCGGGGACTACTCAGGAGGATGTGTTCATCAGGAAAGACAATACTGGCATTCTAAGAGTCGGAGCGTGGAATGTTAGATCCCTTACTCAAGTAGGAAAATTAGAAAATTTAAAAAGGAAAATGGATAGGTTGAAGTTAGATATAGTGGGGATTAGTGAAGTTGGGTGGCAGGATGAACAGGATTTCTGGTCAGGTGAGTACAGGATTATAAATACAAAATCAGTTGGGGGTATCACAGGAGTAGAATTGATAATGAATAAGAAAATAGGAATGCGGGTAAACTACTATGACCAGCACAGTGATTGCATTATCATTGTCAAGATAGATGCAAAGCCAACACTGACAACAGTAGTACAGGTTTATATGCCAACTAGCTCTGCCGATGATGAGGAAATCGAAGAAATATATGAGGAACTAAAGGAAATTATTCAGACAATTGAGGGAGAGGAAAACTTAATTGTTATGGGAGATTGGAATTCGGTAGTAGGACAAGGAAGGGAAGGGAAGATAGTAGGTGAATATGGTCTGGGCAAAAGGAATGAAAGAGGAAGCCGTCTGGTGGAATTTTGCACAGAACATAATTTAGTTACAACAAACACCTGGTTCAAGAATCACAAAAGAAGGTTGTATACGTGGAAGAGACCAGGAGACACCGGGATATACCAGATAGATTTTATAATGGTAAGACATAGATTTCGGAACCAGGTTTTAAACTGTAGGACATACCCAGGGGCAGACATAGACTCTGACCATAACTTGTTGGTTATGAACTGTAGGCTGAAACTGAAGAAACTACAAAAAGGTAGGAAAATAAGGAGATGGGACCTGGATAAATTGAAGGAACCTGAGGTTCTTAAGAATTTCAGAGGGAGCTTTAGGCAACAATTGACAGAAACAGGGGAAAATAAAACAGTAGAGGAGGAATGGGTAAAATTGAGAGATGAAATAATGAAGGTAGCAGAGGACAAAATAGGTAGGAAGGCAAGACCTACAAAAAATCCTTGGATATCACAGGAGATACTAAATTTAATCGAAGAAAGGAAAAAATATAAAAATGCAGTAAATGAAACAGGCAAGATGGAGTACAGACAACTAAGAAATGAGATGGACAGGAAGTGCAAAATGGCTAAGTAGGAGTGGCTAGAAGTCAAATGCAAGGATGTAGAAGAATGTATAAATAGGGGAAAAATAGATACAGCCTATAGGAAAATAAAAGAAACATTTGGAGATAAGAAAAACAGCTCTATGAATAGCAAGGACACTGATGGAAAACCAGTTCTCAGCAAAGAAGTGAAAGGTGGCAAGAGTATATAGAGGGGCTCTACAAAGGAAATGAACTTCGAGACACTATTGTAGGAAGGGATGAGGATGTAGATGAAGATGAAATAGGAGATACTGTACTGAGAGAATAATTTGACAGAGCCCTGAAAGACCTAAGTCGAAACAAGGCCCCTGGAGTAGATGATATTCCCTCAGAGCTACTGAAGTCTCTGGGAGAACCAGCCATGACAAACCTGTTTCACCTGGTGTGTAAGATGTATGAGACAAGTGAAGTACCCTCAGACTTTAAGAAAAAATGTTATAATTCCCATTCCAAAGAAAGCAGGTGCAAACAGGTGTGAAAACTACAGAACCATCAGTTTAATAAGTCATGGCTGCAAAATATTACCGCGGATTATGTACAGAAGGATGGAAAAGCTGGTAGAAGCCGACCTCGGGGAAGATCAGTTTGGGTTCAGGAGAAATGTAGGAACATGAGAGGCAATACTCACTTTACGGCTTATCCTAGAAGATAGATTAAGAAAAGGCAAACCTACATTTCTAGCTTTTGTAGATTTGGAGAAAGCTTTTGACAATGTTGATTGGAATAAACTATTTCAAGTTCTGAAGCAAGCAGGAGTAAAATATAGGGAGCTTAAGGTTATTTACAACTTGTACAAAAACCAGACAGTGGTTGTCAGAGTTGAGGGCACAAAAGGGATGCAGTGGTTGGGAAGGGAGTAAGACAGGAAGAGGATTGAGGCTTTTGAAATATGGTGCTACAGAAGAATGCTGAAGATTAGGTGGGTGGATCACGTAACTAATGAGGAGGTACTGAACAGAATTGGGGAGAAAAATTTCTGGCATACCATGACTAAAAGAAGGGATAGATTGGTAGGACACATTCTTACACATCAAGGAATTATGAATTTAGCATTGGAGGGGTGTGTGGGGGTAAAAATCGCAGAGGAAGACCAAGAGATGGATACAGTAAGCAGATTCAGACAGATGTAGGTTGCCGTTCTTATGTGGAGATGAAGAGGCTTGCTCAGGATAGGGTATTGTGGAGAGCTGCATCAAACCAGCCTCTGGACTGAAGACCACAACAACAACAGAGCTAAGACACTCTCTACCTATTTTTGGCTTGAGCATCTGCTTGTGGAATTAGTGTTGGCCAGAGAATGGACAAGGTAAGGAACATGGATACAAGGAAGAACCTTACGTGGGAAAGAGAGGACATGGAAAAAGAGATTAAGATTGTACAGGCACATTAAGAGGATATGAGGGCCAAACTTACAGAAAGACATGGAGGGTGCTCAAGGACACACTGAAACAGGAGTGAGACCATGTGTGGAAAGAAGGTGAGCTGGCAACAAGTTGAGAAAGAAAAGTGATGTGAGGGCAGAACCGGATGACTGACTCATCGGCACCCAGACCCAGCAGACTGCCATATGACGAATTTATAGCCATAGACAACAGACAAATCTGATACCTGTAACTGGAAACATAAAAACTCTCATACTGCTGCAGACTCTTTAATATTAGTTTTGGAAATATCACTTACTAATTCCAATGAGTCACAAATAGTTTGGTAAAATAAATGTCCTCACTAGAGAGCATGGCAGCACACTCCAAAACCCTTTTAAAATCTGATACTTGTGTGTAATGTGTGCCACCATGATGCCACAATATATATGATACAGGTCAAAGTAGACTGATTGTACTGTCAACTTTGTTTGACCCAGTCATAAGTTCTGTCTGGCTTGTAAGGTCTTATTGTGGACACAGAGCTGTCACATATTGTTGTAGTTGTGGGCCAACTGAACCCTTGTATTTTATTTGCATGGAATCCACTGTCACACAACAAAGCTGTGTACTGGCTACCAACCCTCCATATCACTGGTATGTAGGATAAACAGTCTGACAATAACTGCAAAGCTTATCACATTTCCCAGTCACAGCAGCAAAAAGTGACCTTAGCTTACTGTGCTAATGGGGGGGGGGGGGGGGAGGGGAGGCATCTAGCCGAGGCCATCACAGGTGCCTATGGCAGACCATATATGCCTGCCGATTGTAGAGACGATATTCTTCCATCATCCAGCTGAGCCAGTTTACATCATGGGTAGCTTGGGGGGTACACACACACACACACACACACACACACACACACACACACACACACACACACACACACTTACACTTTTCCCCTTTTATTGCATCCCACATTTCCATTTATCAGAGCCTTTACAATCTGTCATACGACATGGAACATTCCATTCCTACCATTGCCTGGCATCCTTCCCCATTCACACCCCTCCTCACTCACTGTCAAGATGCTTGTTGAGCTGGAGTGCCTGTAGATAATGGCCATAAGCTTGAGTTATGAGTGTGTGAATGTGAGGTTTTTTTCTGGTGAAGACCAAGGTGGGAAACTTTACTTGTGTGAATGTGATTGTGTATTTTATGTGGCTGTCTGTGGTTCAGCAATTCTTTATGGTGCGTTATCTTCTATTGTCAACCTATTTGAATAAGGTAGCAGAATTAGTTTTAATCAAATCAGAGTAAAAAGGCATCAACAAAGTAAAATATTATTCACTGTACTGTAGGGCAGCTATGGAATTGGCATTCTTCTAATATGTATTATAATGTTTATTGGCTTTATTAAGTAATTACATTTCATTCATTCTACCACTTCCAACCGATACTCATCTTTTCAACATTACGATGTATGGGGGTTCTGCTTCCTGCAAAATTATTCACCTGGGGCGTTGTGGTAGAAATACTCGTAGGTACAATTTTTCACTCATTATTTAATTTCCAATCAAACTGTTTCTCCACCAAAACTTAAAACTTCAAACTTGCATACACAAATTACAACACAGACTGACATAGATTCCAAAGTGCTTTACAACTGCCGAAACTCGAATTCCCTCACGCAAGGCGGTGAGGCAAATATATAACATCGACAATAATGACATTGCATTATGCATTGTTCATAACAATTGAATATACCAATTTACAATTACCAAACACACAAGTAACACATTTCTTGTACACAAAAGTAATCACAATATAAAATGAAAGCTATACATTCAATAATTTTAGATGCCGCATATCTTTTTAAGTTGTAATTTCGGTTCTTTCTGTTTGACAACAGCAATGTTAAATGTCAATAAATTTGTTAATGAGTACATCATATATGTTCCTAACACATATTGAACTATCAAATATCTTGGCCATTCTCAAAATCTACTCCAAATCTTACGTCAGTTAATATATACAAAGAATACCAATATTCAAATCTAGACATTACATTAACATAATTAGCTGGTCAACACAACTTGTTTATGATTCTAACATATATACAATGCTATTTATGTTCATGACTTTTTGTTTTACATGTCTTTTCTCTCTAGTTCTTGAAATAATGTACAATGATAAAACTATTGTTTATAGAACTGTCTGGAAAGCATCTAAACGAATCTCTTAATGTAATCTATAACTTGTTAACTAATCACAGTATCTAGAAACACTGTCATACACTGATTCCTAGGCTGGTTATTTAGTTTGTAACTAACTTCACACGCAACACATCACTATTTGACCACACGATTCCAGGTCCGACGCAGACAGTATCGTACGATAACATTGAGATGAGAGGGCCAGCAGTATTGTCACAGTATACAAATATTCACTAGCCCAAGGGCTATCCAGAACACTTTACCCCTTAATTTTGTGATCAATAGAACCTGAGAGATGGGCCCCTGAATTGTGAATTCACATGCACCCTTTGATATATTAATACCAAATACTGCTGTCTGGTATGATGCTGGTATTTTATGAAAGTTATTTATTTTACACAAATGTACTAGCTTTGAAAAAGTTAAACTGATAAATTTTTATACACAGTCAAAAATCACACCTGCAATTAAAATAGTAAAGCAACGAGAAATTACAAACACGATACAAAGGTTGAAGATATTGGGTGTACATATTGATGAAAACTAAAATTACAAATACTATACTGCAGAACTGTTAAAAGGTAAGGTTTAGTTACTTTTGTCATAAAAATAATTCCCAATTACATCTAAAATTTTCATTTCACAAAAGAAAGAAATTAGAAATCTGTGAAGTTTCATGCATGTACGTGTTACAGAGATCTTTATAAATAGATGTAACGACTATCTATGGTCTTGTGGTACATTTATTCACATATTAAATTTATCAACAGTTTATCAGAGTTTGATTGTAACTGATATTCACAAGCACAATACTACAAGTAAGTATGGCCAAAATTATCCTTTAATGAATCTTCAGTATAGAATGGGGGCAATGAGAAGTTACAAAAATATTTAATAAATGAAAACATTTGCCTAATAATGGAAAGTCCAAGTTGGAATTAAGGATATAGTAATTACGACAGTTTACAACTCTCCACAAAGACGTGACAGTCAGCTGCGACAGGTACACCAGTGTAAAAAGCTGTACATGGATTGCAGCACAGCTGGTAAATAACATGACTACATTCACAGGTAGCTCTACCTGTGATGGAGTTGGTAACTTATGATAGGACTGGAACATCATGTCCCTGTGGGAGACTTGCTGATTCCACCCACCCAGGACTTCCCATTCCAGTCAAGCAGTTTTTCCTACCCCATTGAAGGCTGGGTACACAACTGTGTACAACTTTGGTGTTAGAAGAATTGCTACCACCAAACTGTGGCCAAAAGCAAGGTACAGAATCCTGTGGGAAGATGCAGCTGGGCATAACATGCTTGATTTCAACAGCTGCTTAACAACCCTTCCCCCTCCCCCCTCTTGCCTTCCGATACCAGTTGCACTGAATTTGCCTATTGTGGCTTTAAGAGTCTGTGTACTGAGCTGCAAAACTAGCCTCATATTGTTGAATTTCAACATATAAGCTACATTGTTAAATGTGTTAAAAATACGTGAGCTGTGTTATGTGGCAGTTTCGTATGAAAACCAGTGACATCACACTTTCCTTACATAGATTTACTGTACTAAATGAAATGAAGATGAAAAGAGCAGGAAATGAAGGAACTTGCAGACAAACAGTAATAAAGGTTGCAAGGGATGTAGTGTAGGTGATTCAGTGTCCCTCTTCAAATGAAAGCTGTCCATGAAGAATTTTCACTTGAGGAATAACTTAAAACCTGACTGAATCATTCTTCAATCATACAGCAGTTTAACTAACAATACAGTGGTTTTAATGTTGACCTTTAATGCTTTATTCAGCTATCAATATTCCAATAATAGCATTGTCATTGATTTTGTTTCATGAAAATAACAATTTGTATTTTATTCTAATATAGCAACAGAAATTTGATAGAATAGCAATTGGAATATTAACTTTCCATCATGTGTTCCAGGTTCAACTGTCACAGTTCCTGGTCTGCACTATCTTTCCATATGTGAGTAATTTGTACTTTCATTGACATGAATGGGTGAGGAGTTAACAGAAATATGCTCATTTTCGGTTGGAGTATAAAGAATTCGCGTTCTTAAGACAGGTGGAAAGAATTAGGACAAACCTTTTACTATGTAAAATTCATTTGACAATTGCTGACTTCTGTAGAAGACCACCATAAACTGGTCTTTCATGGGTGGACCCCAATGAAAAACAGCTTGCAAAGAAACATTACTGTCAGTGGATTGCACCAGTTCATGAGAAGGAACATCATCTACAGTGGGATGTTGACTGTAAGACCCAATTACCTTGGACTCCCACAGAAGTCTACTGTAGTTAAAGGGCTTTTTTTTTTTTTAATGTGATGTTTTATGCTTACATCTTAGGCCAAGCCTGAGCAAGTCTCCATTCGTACATTGAATTTGAAGAATATAGAAAAATCAATCAATAAAAAAAATGAAGTATTGGTACCACTGCTAGCTTTATGGTCAGCTACTCCATTGAATTAAACAGTAGGGAAAAAAACACCATCAAAATTATAGATGGCGAAAGAATTCATATACGGGACAAAAGTGTCCATCTGGACCACAGTAGTACACAGACTGTACTTTTTACAGTAACACAGGCTTGTTGTGACTAATGTTCTATTGTTTGTGTGGGATGTTATGGTTTGATTCATTTGTCTCATAGGGTATGTATTGTTTTTCTAAGTGTTCATCACATTAGAAATTATGGTTTAGATTATTTGTATTATGACAAGCTACCAATGTTGGCGAATAAGATGTTTTTAAAAGCTTTACTTTGTTATATGAATGAAATTAAAAATCTGACGATGGCAGCTTAATCTACCGAAACTGGTCATCTTAATAAAGATTGTATAAATGATCTTGGCTGTTTTCCATAATAAAATTTTCATTTTTTATTCCATTTTAGCTTGAATTTTTGTTGCAAAAAATGTTGGCCAGCTACTATTAATTTTTTTAAGTGGAGGCAGTGATGGTGTATGTGCTAGTGATGAAACATCATCGAAGTAATGTAAAACAATTCACCTCAGTTATGTTGAGGCTACAGGCTACTGCATCTATTGATATAGAAAATATGAATTTTTCAAGAATATTTCTAGCAATTATTGGAATTACCACAGTTAGACAATATTGGATGCAAAGGTGGCAATGATCTACCGAACAGTTATTAACCAGGCCTTCTCATTGCATCCAAAGAATGCTAGGTTAAATGACGCCTCCTATAGCTACAAAGTTAGAGTAATAAGGGATAATATTTGTTACAGGTACCAGTATACCATAACCGCAGGTATACCTGCGTAGTGTAAAATCTTTGTTGTACATGTTGTATGGAGATAGAAAGTGACGTATTACATTACAGGAAATTTTTATTGTACAATTTTAACTAAATGGCGAACTTCCCTCCCAGGGAGGGATTTCGCCGGATATCAACTTTCTTCTCTAAATTCTGCTGTTTAGAAAATACACTTGGACCTTCTACAGGACAAACAAATAAAATTATAAATAATTTTTGTGACGTTTGTGTCCATGTTAATCAGTATCAGTCATTACACACAGTACAGGCCATACTTGGCTGACCCATGGCCATCTCCTCTGGTGAGGACCCACCGCATTGTCACTGTGGGTCTTCCTTGATGGTGGCCCACATTTTGCGGGACTGCCTTCTTTTAGCCGCCCTGCGGCGGGGTTTTAATTTTCCTGCAGTTCTATCTGAAGTTTTACGTAACGATGCCATAATGACACTCTGTTTTAGCTTTTATTCGTGACAGTGGTTTTTCCAACTCTATATGAAGCTTTGCTTCAGCCCATTGAATTCGTTTCTCTTGTCAGTATGTCCTCCGCTTGGACATTTCCTTGTGTTGCCCTGTGGCTGACCCTTCTTATTTTAATTTCATGGTTGGTCAACCACGAACTCTGGCTTTGTTGTTCAATTTCCACACTTGTTTGGTGTTTCCATGTGATTCTCCTTTCGTGTTGTCTTCTGCGTGTTCTCTCTTTCGAATTTGTTGATATTTTTTTGATTGAGTGGGCTTTTTCTCTGTTTGCTGTTTTAACTCTGGGCGTATTTTTCAGTATTTCCACACTTATTATTTCGTCCTTTGAGAGAATGGGGGACTGATGACCTTCACAGTTTTGCCTTCCTAAAACACCAAACGAACCAACCAACACACAGTACATAAGCCACATCTCGTCACCGACTGATTGTCACAATCTTCGTGAAAACAGTTCTGGTAATTCACACATTGGTAACACTACACTTGTCTTGCTTTTGGATCGTAGTAATCTTCTCCATAGTCTTTGCAGATGCAAGATTTGGCACTAATGGCGACATTCCCTCCAGAAGAACTCTTTTACAATATCTCAGCATTGTTAACTAATTTCAGATTACTTCGTCGTTTCACTTGCAGCACGCAATTACACACTATAGCTGTCAAAATAATGCTTTATTTATACTTACTGAGCAACAACAGATCTCAAATCGTGCAGTTTGAAAAAAATATCCAGTCTGTGCCCGTCTTCTCACGAAATGTTCAGTTACTGCTTCTGATAGTGTACATAATTTTTGTGTGCTAACAGATCACAGCATAGAAAGGACATGCTTTAAAGCAGGTTGTCTCATGATCGCCAACAGGTGGCATTGAGTTAACAAATCTGTTAAAATAGAATGGCAGATACGGCGAACTTCCCTCCCTCTACCCTATCGAAAATATTAAATATTTTGAGGCTATCATTATAAGTCTTCTTCTTCTGCTGGTGCTGCTTATCCATTAATCGATGTTGGCGACCTGATGATGCATCTTGTTCTGTGAACAGCAGTATGTAATAGCTGAGTTACACTTATCCCTGTCCACTGCTAAATTGTCCAGACAGGATATTCTTCTTCGCCCGTCTTCTTTATCCATCAATCTTCCCTTCTGTTATCTGCAAAAGAATATATTGTTTAGTTTTCTACTTTTAAACACTGCCAACAGTTTTCGTTTTTCGTTCATAATAACAAATGGTAAAAATGTAGGCGATATGCAGTGAATAGAAAGTATTGCAGTGACTATCCCCACATTTTGTGTTTTTGGTGGCAAAACATGGTTTTTCGTTATTTTTTGAGGAAGCACCCATTTGAAATAGTGCTGTTGTAAGTCGTGTGAAGCTCACCATAGACCACGCGTAATGTGCAAAGGCCTGCCGATTTGCTCAATTTGGATGGACTGCAGGAAGTGTGTAACATTTAAAATTTTGACGCTGTGCTGTAGAGCAGCTACAGTATCGTCATTCTTATGTGTACAAATGATCTGTAGGCCAAGGGCTATCCAGAACACTTTACCCCTTAACTCTGTGATCAATAGAACCCGAGATATGCCCCCCCCCCCCGCCCCCTGAAGAATTGCGAATTGGCACGCGGCGCTTACGAACTTGTTTATACTGCGCACTGCCGTGCGCGGCATGATTATGTGCGTAGTGTACGTGCTATCGGATGTTGACGAGGGTGAGATGGCTTTTTTGTCGCGTCTTCGTGGTTAGAAGTTATTCATAGCATCGTATAAAGAATTACATCAATATACTGTCAAGCAGCCTTCTGAACTGGTCAATGCGTCAAGAGTAATTAAAACGAGAAAATAGTTTTATGTTGTTACCAAACGTTTTCCATTTTGAAGGTTGGACTGCGACACAAATCGAAACATAATTGAAGTTCTCTCGGGCTTTGCATTATCATTTAAAACCACTTACTTTTGAATTATCGGATTCAAACGTTGTCGGACAAGCACAGAAGACGAAGTTAGTTCCAGTCGTCCAGTTAAGTTCACCACTGACAAAAATCAGTGTGTTAATGGAAGACCGCCAAATAATACCTGAGGTTGTGGAGATTGTAGGCATCTTACCTGAGCAAGTGCTTAGTACTCTGCACGGAGAATTGCTATGGCCGACCGCGGTGGCCGAGCGTTCTGCGGCGCGTCAGTCTGTCTGTACGGCCACTATGGTCAGGGGTTCGAATCCACCCCTGGGGCATGGATATTCGTGCCGTCCTTAGTGTTAGCTAGTTCATAAGTTCAAACAACTTAAGGGTATGTTGCCGGGTGACGACGTCAACCGCCGATATGTCGGAAGGAGGACAGACACCCTGCCATTCTCAAGGCACACTTGCAGTTGTGCCTTGAGAATAGCAGTGTGTCCTGTCGAAATATCGGTGGTTGTCGACGACGTCACCCGGCAGCATACCCGTAAGTTGCTTGAACATTCATTACGCTGGGAAAAGTTACGCACAGTTCACAAGTAGTTTGTAAGTTTGACTGATGACCCCCGTAGTTAAGTTCCATAAGCTCTACAAACATTTGAACATTTTGAACTGCTATGATTTGTGAGTGATTGCCGCAACTGCTCACAGTTGACCGAAAGTGCATTTTGCACAACATTTCAAATCAATATCCGGTCACGTTTAATCGCAATCTGCAAGGCTCTTTTAGCCAATCTGGCTGGTGATAAACCTTATTGTAGCATTACACACGTCAAAATAGCATTCGAAGCAATGGACGAAGAGTGGTGAAAGTGCACTAAAGAAGCAAAGGTCATGTCAGCTGGTAAGGTGATTACCACGGTTATTTTGGGGTTATCGCGGAATAATCCGTATAGGTTACTTCGTAAAAGGCAGAACCATTACTTCAGCGTATTATGTTTCAATGTGGATCATGTGAAACTTGGCTGAAGAAAGGCCAAGGTTGGCACCCAGAAACGTGCTCTTCACCAGGACATTGTACCATCCCGCCCATCAGCGGTGACAGTCGCGAAGGTGCATGAATTGAGGCTTCATTGTTTCTTCATCCACCCTGTTCACATTTATTCAAAAGTGAATTCCTCCGACTCCCTAACTTGGAATTTTGATCACCTCATAAAATGAAGTTACAGCTGCAGAGTATTTTGCAGAGTTCAACAAACTTTTTTCCTGTGGGATGAAAAATCTGGAGGCTCTTTGGACCAATTTTATGCCTCGAAGGAGACTGTCGAGGGGGAGTTGTTTAGGAATGCGCACGGATGCGACCATCATGATGCTGTAAACAGAACCTGGATTCATCCGAAAAATGGCGTTTAGCTATTCGTGTACCCAGTTTCGGCATTGCTTACACCATCGCAGGTACTCCTGTCTGTGATGCAGCGTCAAGGGTAACCGCAGCTATTGTCTCAGAGCTGATAGTCCATGCTGCTGAAAATGTCGAACTGTTCGTGCAGATGGTTGTCTTGCAAACGTCCCCATCTCCTGACTCAGGGATCGAGACGTGGCTGCATGATCCGTTACAGCCATGCGGATAAGATGCCTGTCATCTTGACTGCTAGTGATACGAGGCCGTTGGGATCCAGTACGGCGTTCCGTATTGCCCTCCTGAACCCATAGATTATTCTGCTAACAGTCATTGGATCGCGACCAACGCGGGCAGCAATGTCGCGATACGATAACACGAGGCATCATAACGACGTTTCACCAGGCAACGCCGGTCAACTGCTATTTGTGTATGAGAAATCGGTTGGAAACTTTCCTCATGTCAGCACGTTGTAGGTGTCGCCACCGACGCCAACCGTGTGTGAATGCTCTGAAAAGCTAATAATTTGCATATCGCAGCATCTTCTTGCTGTCGGTTAAATTTCGCGTCTGTAGCACGACATCTTCCTGGGGTAGAAATTTTAATGGCCAGGAGTGTATTTGTGTCACTTAGAAGGCAAAAACCAAGTTCCTTTATTCGTAGTCTTTAAGAATTATGAGGGATCTAAAAAGTTAATGCAAATAAAAATATTTTGTTGACGAGTAGCTTCAGAGAAATCGTGTGACACTTCAAGCTTTTAATATAGTGAAGAGAATGATGGAAGAGGGATGTTTTCATTACTGACATAGAAACGAAATACAAGTGGATTCATCTCCGTGTTTACCTATTTCTTTGTAGTGTATATTTAGTCGTAAACAGCTACATAGCAAAATGATAGTGTTTTTAAATAGGGTCTATTAGTAAGGCCCGATGATGTTAGTTCCAAATAAAGTGCATCCACTACTTAAGTTTCTAACACCACATAAGCCTTGCTGCAATACCAGGAAGGCCTACTGAAGTATTGTTTTATCCAAACCGGTTGGCCTATTTAAGATGCGTTTTCTGACTTCGTAACCGTATCTTCTGTTATGTTAGAAGTAAGCAGACACGACAGGAAAATTAATAACTGATTAATTACATACCAGCAGCCTGTTTCTTGTAACAAAATCGCATGGATTAACGCTTATGAGCAGACCATTTGGTGCCATATTTAACAAGTATCTCAAGTTAGAAAGCTCTCACAACATTCCACGTTGAAGCAGATGAGTATGTGATGCATTCTTAAAATTTCGTTCGCAAATTGTGCTAACCCAACTTCAATAACAGTTTCTCGCATGACGAAAATTTTGTAACTTAGTCAGAATACATTTTCGTAAAAAGTGCATATTTAGTCTTAATAATATGCTCTTTCACAAGAAACTAATATCTAAACATAGTACAGTTCTCCCTGAACACGTAGATGCCTACTACATATTTGTACACTTAATTTGCCTGATTGGGCTAATTTAAAGAAATACACGATTGAACAGCTGTTGTGTGCTGGACATGACACGGGGGAGAACTTACTCAAGAAGGAGAGGTAGCGAGAATGAACTTCCTGCTCAGAGCATATGCTTAGAAGTTTTCATTCTTGCGAAATTGAGAACTTGCTCGGAGAACGTTCTTTTCCTCTGAGAATCTTCTCTGGAGTATGCGCTCTTTTTTATTCATACGGCCCAAAGTGCTTATCAGTAAGATAAAAAAAAAAAATCTTGTTGACCAGTGGCCTGGTGAGTATTTCAACTGGACACTACTTCAGCGACTTGCGTGTCGCTTGCGTATCCCAGTAATCCGACCGGCGAAAGGGGACCTGGAGTAAACGCCGAACCACGTGTCGCTTCTGGCGACTCCTATCGCTGAGAGGTGAAGGCTGCACTAAAACGCAGACAGAAAAAATCCGTGACGGTGGTGCAATAGTGACTGAAGAGCAGCTCACGGCCCGCTGGTAGGTAAACGCGGTGGAGCGCCCCATTCACGATGCAGATAATATTAAACACCTATTGCTGGCTCCCTCACACAAAAAAAAAAAAAAAAAAAAAAAAAAAAAAATCAAATATTCTTCGAACTGGCATTATACTGTCATTGTTTTTCAATACGCCACATCACGGCATAAATACAAAAGAATAATTCCTTAACCAGCATTAGCCACACCTGGCATGAAACGGCACTCGTACAGCAACACAAATGCCACTCTCGCGTGCAAATAGTGGGAAAGTTAAACAACGCGTCAATTTCGTGCTGTCCCCCCCAAATGTTCTTAATTTGTAGTCGCCACATACAACGCCAGCTCAAACCTCTCACATACGTACCACAGTAGCGAAGCTAGGATTTTGGGAGTGTCTTCGTGCTCCATACTTTATCAGATTTCTAAAGAAAAAAAGGGGGTAGCGGAAATAAGTAGCAAGTTTCATATAACAGTAGGTTAAGAAAATCCCCCCCGCCCCCCCCCCCCCCACACACACACACACACAAACAGAAAATGTTAAAGAAGGTGTAGTCCTGGAGTACTGTAGCCCCGTAGCTCCCTAAGCCCCCCTCCCTTGGCTGCGCCACTGATCTATCACATCCATTATAGGCGTAACCCACAACCGCCACACACAAATTAGTCACCATTCACCTAATTAGGTGTGAGCCGTACACAGTTAAAAAAATCTACAGAATAACGGGTAACCATGAAACACAAGATTCCAATCGAAATGGGTTTCCTTCTCAACCGTCAATTGGTAAAATACCATGGTATTGACAACACTGTTTCGTTAAAAAAAAATTATCCATATTCTCGATGACATCTCTTAACCATAAATAATAATTTAAAAGTATTTCTTAGTTATTATTTAACACTAGCTGAATACCCAGCGTCGCCCAATACTTCCAGCAGTTTTAAGTTAGCCAATCTCCCCTTCCTTTCCTGTCTACCTTCCCTTCTCTGTCCCTCTCCTCCTCACCTCTCTCTTCATCTCGTCTTTCCCCTTTCTCTGCCAACGGTGAGTCTGTCAAACTCCCCCTCCACCTCATTCCATTGCCTCCTCAATCTGCAAAAATTAGATACCTATGTTTAACTTTCATGGTGATCAATGAAATGGTGTCCAACTTCATTAAAAGGTACCCTCCGCCAAGTACCGTACGAAATCGTAGGTAGACGGTGATGCACCTCATGCTTTTAAGGTTAATAGCATTTTTGGTGCATCAACGGTAGCAAGACAGGTTGAGCGATGGTTTCAGTATACCGTGCATTGTTAAATGCGCCTTGACGATTACCAGAGGAGAACGGCCAGTGTAGAATATGGCTCTCCACACCATGGTTCCAGGAATCGACCCCATGTGCCTCTGTCGTATACACACATTATTTTCTCGCTCCCCTACACGTCGCCAAACACGCATACGACCATCATTGGCAATGAGGAAGAAAAGACTCATCACTGAAGATGACACGTCTCCATTTGTCCTTCCATAAGCGGCTATTGCGCCGCCACTGAAAGCGGGCTGAACGATGTTGGGGAGTGAGTAGAAGACGCCTTAACAGTACGCATGATCGTGTATCATGGTACGGGTGGGCATATCCTACACTCGCAGTTCTACTCTTGTGACCGTCGAGAGAACATTCAATAGTGCGCGGTACACTGAAACCATCAAACAACGCGCCTTGCCGTTGCTCCACCAAGAAGGCGATATGCTTTTTCAACAGGACACTGCACGTCCACATGTATCCTGTACCACCCAATATGCTGTTCTAGGTGTACGTAAACTACCCTGGCCAGCACGATCACCAGATGAAACTTGGTAAGGTCTGCACGAAATCTGTCCAAACTGAGGCACCAGGTGGAAACTGCAGGACAGGTCATTCCACAAAACTACGTTCGGCACATCTACCGTCGTCTCAGTGGGGGTATATACAGTCCTAGCATTGACAATGCGCATATTCTGCTGACTGTTGACATGTCCTGTCCGTGTCATCGTGTTTAATACATCCTCCACAGTGTCAATTTCCCTCTGCTGGGAACATTCATTTTTATACAATTTCCTTCATCCTGGACATAGACAACCGTCAATCTTCATATTAATGAGATCCGCAACAGTTGATTTTAAACTTATTTCATGCACTACCCGAGTTTCGAGATCTATATATCAGGTGCATCTGAATATTACAATGAAATAAAATAGTGACCCCTATCAAACAATAAAATAGTTGAAACTTCCTAGCAGATTAAAATTGTGTGCCGGAACCGGGACTCGAACCTGGGACCTTTGCCTTTCGCGGGCAAGCGCACTACGGACTGTGCTATCCCGACACGACTCCCCTTAGGCTGTGGCTAAGCCATGTCTGCACCATATCCTTTCTTCCAGGAGTGCTAGTCTTGCGTGTTTGCAGGAGAGCTTCTGTGAAGTTTGGAAAGTAGGAGACGAGGTACTGGCGGAAGCAAAGTTGTGAGGCGGCATCGTGAGTCGTGTCGGGATAGCACAGTCGGTAGTGCGCTTGCCCGCGAAAGGCAAAGGTCCCAGGTTCGAGTCCCGGTTCCAGCACACAATTTTAATCTGCCAGGAAGTTTCATATCAGCGCACACTCCGCTGCAGAGTGAAGTTTCATTCTGGAATAAAATAGCTACCCTACATCTTTACTAAAATTGAGTACAAAGGGAGTATACGTACTTCGTGAGTTCGTAAAACTATTACATGTAGGAACAGATTGTATACTACATGCAAAAAGTCGGGAGGCACTGTAGACACAACTTGGGCGCGACATAGCCACTCAAAATGCAGGGTCTGCATGTAAAACAATAAGTCCCGTAATTAAGAAGCAAAACATCGAAAAGACAGAAAATCGGCACTGTTAAGAACAGAAAAGTGTTCGTATATTCCGCACGCCTAACTATACAGAGCCAAAATGAGCCGCATGTAGAAATGCAACGTACCAAACCGCCCGACCGTTGCATCAATCATCCAAAGGCCACCGTAGCAGTTGAATAATTTTATTAAAGATGTAGGGTAGCCATTTTATTAGATGATTCACTATTTTATTTTGAAAATTTCTCGGGTGTTCAGCCGGGTGACGTCCAAACTTTGCGATATTCCGGCAAGATGACTACTTGCCATCTTCAGGCGTACCTGGAGTCAGACTCCAGGCTGAACTCCCGAGAAATTTTCAAGATTTCGATACGCCGGGAAAAACTTAAACCTCGCTATTTTATTTGATTGTAATTTGGAAATGCACCTGATATGTAGGTCTAGAAAATCGGCTAGTACATAAAAAGTTCAAAATTAACAACTGTTGCGAATCCCAGCATTTAAGATTCATTATTATATATTACATTACAATCGTAAATTATTCTAGATGAATAATTTCTAACGAACCTTACTAGAGATAACATGGAACCTCACCCTCAAGTGTTCCTTGTCATTGCTGGTGGCTACTACACTCCTGGCCATTAAAATTGTTACACCACGAAGATGACGTGCTACAGACGTGAAATTTAACCGGCAGGAAGATGATGCTGTGATATGCAAATGATTAGCTTTTCAGAGCATTCACACAAGGTTGGCGCCAGTGGCGACACCTACAACGTGCTGACATGAGGAAAGTTTCCAACCGCTTTCTCATAACAAACAGCAGTTGACTGGCGCTGTCTAGTAAAACGTTGTGATGCCTTGTGTAAGGAAAATTAGTACTATCACGTTTTCGACTTTGATAAAGGTCGGATTGGAGCCTATCGCGATTGCGGTTTATCGTATCGCGACATTGCTACTCGCGTTGGTCCCGATCCAATGACTGTTAACATAATATGGAATCGCTGGATTCAGGAGGGCAATACGGAACGCCCTGCTGGATCCCAACAGCCTCGTATCACTAGCACTCGAGATGACAGGCATCTTATCTGATGGCTGTAATGGATCGTGCAGCCACGTCTCGATCCCTGAGTCAACAGATGGGGACGTTTGCAAGACAACCATCTGCACAAACAGACGTTTCTAGTGGTATGGACTATTAGCTCGGAGACCATGGATGCGGTTACCGTTGACACTGAATCGCAAGACAGGAGCGCCTGCGATGGTGTACGCAACGATGAACCTGGCTGCACGAATGGCAAAAAGGTTTTTTTTCCGGATGAATCAGGGTTCTGTTTACAGCATCATGATGATCGCAACCGTGTTTGGCGACATCGTGGTGAACGCACATTGGAAGCGTGTATTCTTCATCGCCATTATAGCGTATCACCCGACGTGATGGTGTGGAGTGCTATCGGTTACACGTCTGTCACCTCTTGTTCGCATCGACGGCACTTTGAACTGTGGTCGTTACATCTCAGATGTTACGACCCGTGGCTCTACCCTTCTTTCGATCGCTGCAAAACCCTAAATTTCAGCAGGATAATGCACGACCGCACGTTCAAAATGTTCAAATGTTCAAATGTTTGTAAAGCTTATGGGACTCAACTACGTGGTCATCAGTCCCTAAACTTACAAACTACTTATGAACTACTTACGAACTAGGACGGCACAAATATCCATGCCCGAGGGGGATTCGAACCCCCGACCGTAGTGGCCGAACAGACCGTGACTGAAGCGCCTCAGTCCCCTCGGCCACCGCGGCCGGCTCCGTACGTTCCAGGTTCTATACGGGCCTTTCTGGATACGTAAAATGTTAGACTGCTGCCCTGGCCAACACATTCTCCAGATCTCTCACCAATTGAAAATGTCTGGCCAGTAGTGACCGAGCAACCGGCTCGTCACAATACGCCAGTCACGACTCTTAATGAACTGTGGTATCGTGTTGACGCTGCATTGGCATCTGTATCTGTACACGCCATCCAAGCTCTGTTTTACTCAATGCCCAGGCGTATCAAGGCCGTTATTACGCTAAAGGTGGTTGTACTGGCTACTGATTTATCAGGATCTATGCACCCAAATTGCGTGAAAATGTAATCACTTGTCACTTATAGTATAATATATTTGTCCAGTGAAAACCTGTTTGTGTTTCTTCTTGGTGTAGCAATTTTAATGGCAGTAGTGTATTGGATTAAAATCGTAAATTATTCTAGATGAATACTTTCTAATGAACCTTACTAGAGATAACCTGCAATCTCACTCAAGCGTTCCTTGCCATTGTTGGTGACAACTATATCGGAGAAAAAATAGTGCATGGTATTTATTCCGTGTCGCCTTGGTGTATTGTTTTCGGACATTTTTTTCGTGTGAAAAATGCTTCCTTTCGGCACTTCCCTCATAGTTGCTGGTGTGTACTATCCAGCCCTTTGTGAGAAGTGAGCAGTCGCCGTGCTGTGCCTGGCGCCCGCGGTGCGTCTGCGCTGGCCGTATCGATCCGCCCCCGCTGGCGGTCCTTGCTGGCGGCTGGCGGTGGCGGCCAGTGCGGCTGAGCCACTTAGCGTGGCGGACCGCGCGCTGCACCTAATGGCCGACAATTGATTAGCGCCAGGTCCCATACTGGACGAGCCGCCAGCTGGCTGCATCATCTCGAGTGGCTGGCCCGCGGCGAGGTCGCTCCCGTTTCCCTTGCGGCAGTCATAATCTGCAGGACTGGGCTTACCCGGCCGTCACGCCATATACTGAACATCCTAGAACAAGCCATTTATGTTATCATTTTAAACATTACCGGAACTTATATAAATATCTAAAAAACACAAAGATTAAAAGGCTTTTGACACCGGCTTTTAATCAAATTGCGTGGTTGTGAAATATCGCTCTAGATATGTGACTGAATATGGGATTTTCTGTCAGAGGAGACACAGTTTGGTAATCGATGGTAAGGCATCGACTAAAACAGAGGTGATATCGGGCGTTCCACAGGGTATTATTGGTCCTCTGCTGTTCCTTACTTACATAAAGGATTTGCGAGAAAATCTTAGCAGCTCTTAGATTGTTTGGAGATAACGTCGTCATTTACGCCCAGTAAAGTCATGTGAAGATAAAACCAACTGCAGAACGATCTGAATAAGATATCACTATGGTGTAAAAAAACTGGCAGTTGACTCTAAATAATAAGTGTGAAGTCGTCCACGTGAGTACGAAAAGAAATCCCTTAAATCAATCAAAAGTGAAGGCCGTAAACTTCACTAAATACTACTACTACTACTACTACTACATCAGACTTAAACTGGAAAGAACGCGTAGATAATGTGGTAAAGGCGAACAGATACTGAGTTTTATTGGCAGAACACTTAACATGCAACAGAACTACTAAAGAAACTACATACACTACGCTTGTCGCTTTTTGGGAGTATTGCTGCCCAGAGTGGGATCCTTATCAGGCGTTTTTCACGGAAGCCATCGAAGGAGTGCAAAGAAGGGCAGCCCGGTTTGTATTGTCGCGATACAGGGGAGACAGCGCCACGGAAATGATACAGGATCTGGAATGGGAATCATTACCATGGCGTTTATCGCTGCAGCGTGCTCCACTTACGAAACTCCAATCGCCAACATTCTCCTCAGATTGCGAAAATATATTGACTCCCACTACACAGGCATAAATGATCGTAAGAATAAAATACGAGAAATCGGACCTCAAACGGAGAGATTGTTTTTTTCCCGTGCGCTATTCGAGAATGGAATCCTATACATATTATAAATGCGAGAGTTTGTATGTTACCGCATCACGCTAAAACTACAGCACTGATTTAGATGAAATTTCATATAGAGATTTCTTATGTCTTGGATTAGGACATAGGCTACTTTTCAAAATGTTTATTACAAGTTATTTATTTGAAATATATCCATAGAAATACGTAACGGTTGTAAGAAGCTTCTAATACAACAGCAGAAGTGCTTTATAGGGTACGTCAAATTTAGCCGCAAGGGTTAATGCGTCATGTTAGAAACATCCGTATTTTGGGCAATGGTTCGTTTCCTGCTATAGTGAAATTTTTTCTTTATTATCTTTCTTACTTTCGAATATACAAAAAGATTCTGGAATGCTGCCAAAACGGCTTAACTGATATATAATTACATACACAAGAAATCTGAATGTTGGCGTTTATGCCGCATTCATTTTCAATTGTTGAAACAGATGAAAGAAGTATGTATATAAATTGAAAAAAAAAATGCTTTAAGTACCATGGCAAGAAAAAACATTGACTTTTGTGTAGAATGGGATCTAGATACCAAGCCCTATTTTGTGTACAAAGCGAGAACTGCCACGTATAAAGAGCGTACGTAAACTGCAACGAAAGTAGTAGCAAATGCACTCAACAGATGGCAGGCGGTACGCTGCAGTTAACATATGAAACGTTGTTCCCATGGAGGTAACCTCCTTGTGTGTTCCGGCCAACTGCAACGATATATATTAATGTGAATGTCTGTTCGGTGCATGCTTATCACGTCCGAACGACAAGACGCAGACACTTAAATATTTGTACCGTTACTAATTTATACCTGATGAAGGTTTTATGCACGGTTTCATAGCCATCTGATATTTAGCAATTTGAAGAATGTTCAAATATTTGTTAAGCTTATGGGACTTAATTACGGGGTCATCAGTCCCTAAACTTACAAACTACTTACGAACTACCTTATACTAAGGACGGCACAGATATCCATGCCCCGACCGTAGTGGCCATGCAGACCGTGACTGGAGCGCCTCAATCCCCGTGGCCACCGCGGCCGGCAATTTGAAGAATATAACGTGAAATGCGGAACAATAATTACTCTTTGAAAATTATATTTACTCTTTGAAAATGGTTGCATTGTTGCTTGAGGGTTGATAATGATGAAAGGGTGGAGTATATTGGGATGGAAAGTTATCGGTGTATATAAAATTCTACGTGTGTGTGTGTGTGTGTGTGTGTGTGTGTGTGTGTGTGTGTGTGTGTGTGTTAATAGTTCGCTCTGCAGCGAAAACTACATAACGCCAACGAATGGTCTGTGTGTAACTGTTGTCCGAAGTCTCCCGTTGTACACCATATCAGTTCCATGCCGAAAGCTATAATGGGGTGGAAGATATGGTGGTTGAAAGTCGTCAAATTAAAAAAAAAAAAAAAAATCGGCGTGAATGCCAGCGATGACGTTTGCGACTCTACAGCAAGAAGGTTACATACAGCGAAACGTGATGCCACAGACCATATATTTGTTCTATGTGTGCTACAATGTCTTCAGCTCTTTCTCTGTAAGGATAAGCATACGAATAAGGAAATATAAGGATAAATAAATAAAGCAGTAAAAAATTCTTTAAATCCATTTTTTTAAAGAGGCGTATTAAAAGTTTCGCGCATTACATCAAGTGATCAATCTGTGATATTATTACAATCATTATTGTTGAATTTCGTGATCGGATTCTTCGAAACGAGTGCATTTTTACCTGTGATTGGATCTACACTACTTACGCTCCTGACAAATAATCAACCAACACGCGAGCGGAGCCGCGGGTTTAAGCTAGTTGTAGATAAGTGGTACAAAGGTGGTTCGATGAACTCTCTGCCAGGTACTTCAGTGTGATTTGCAGCGTATATAGTGTAGATGTTGATCATTTTTCAGATTTTAGTTGTTGATAGAATACATATTTTACATTAATGTCAAAAGTGTAATTACCCGCTGGCCGCGGTGGCCGAGGGGATTAAGGCGCTCCAGTCACGGTCTCCACGGCCACTACGGTCGGGGGTTCGAATCCCCCCTCGGGCATGGATATTTGTGCCGTCCTAGTTCGTAAGTAGTTCATAAGTAGTTTGTAAGTTTAGGGACTGATGACCCCGTAGTTAAGTCCCATAGACTATACAAACATTTGAACATTTTGTAATTACCCTTAAACGAGCTCAGTTATTGAGCAATTTCACACCTAAATACCTGTTGAAGCCAACGCCCGTGCCGCAGTAGATACAATGGTTCTCGTTCGATCGCCGACGTTAAGCACTGTCGGGCTTGGCTAACTCCTGGATCGGTAACCGCTCGGGTCGCCTAGCGCTGTCGACAAGCGGGATGCGCTCAGCTTTTGAGGCCAATTGAGGAACTGCTTGATTGAGAAGTAGCTGCTCCGGTCGTGAAAACTGACGCAACGGCCGGGAGTGCGGGGCGCTGACTACGACCCCCTACATAACGCATCAGGTGGCGCCTTCAGCCGGAGGATGACACGGCGGCTTTTAGAGGTCTGTGTAGGAGTGAGTTTAGTTCAGTAATGTTTAACAGGATAGTCTGTAGTTTCCTGAAATGCAATCATATTGTGTTCAGAGTAATTTCCAAACTAAATTGCATATTATGTCGTATGCACATTAATTTCGAAGTTGCCCTCTAAAAAATTTAACACAAATGTAACAGACAAATCGTAGTTACAGCAGTTAGTATTTGTGGCAACAGCATTAGGGACGAAAAACTGTAGTAGACGGCAGCTTTCTTGAAAAATGAATTTTCATCACCCTCTTCCTACTCAATTTCTCGCTCTAGTCAAGAGCTTCCGAAATTTTTCTTCACTCTACATATGTGACGTACTTGTAGCAGAATAACATCAATTTGAGAAACCAAACGAGTACAGAGGTGAAACTTGACAACGTGAACACACATTTCAACTCGCGACAACTCCTCGTTTACTGTTTCTGTCGAAGTAATTGAAGAAATTGACAGCTGGTGGCAGCAGCTGTCAAGGTACTGGTAGTGAACCACTGTAATTGTACATTCATGTTCAGAAAGAACGTATCACCTTGAAAGACTAGGTATAGGAAGTTCAAATTCATAGGACATGTTTATCAGCATGTACTGCAGAAAAGACTAGAATTTGTCATCTCGTGTCAGCATGTGTCCCTTTGCCAAATAGGTCAGCCATGGGCCCTGAAAACTTGTTCCATGCGTGATGCCATCGAAGCGAATAAGGCATGAATGGCATCCTGTGGTACAGCCATCCATGTTAAATTCGCCTGGTTCCAAAACTCATTTGTGGTATTCGGCACTGGGTCACAGTCGTCGCTCAAACATAAGAGGTCTGTCAGGGAAGTAATGAGATTGTTCGTAAAACTTGTTTATTTGCTTTGCATTACATCACCTTCGAAGTAGTTCCCTTGGGAAGCTAGATACATATGCAGTTGTTGCTCCCCGTCACGGAAGCTTGTAGTGGTACAAGCCACTCTCCTTAATTCTCATCTACATTGAGATACCCAAATAAGCATTACTTTACGTTGTTAAATTAAGAAATCACGAGAACAGGAACAGCCGCCAGAATCTTTCAGATTCTGGAGGTGGTGGAAGCAGCAAGTATTCAGTGACGCTACTGCTGTCCGCTAAGAGTAAACATGCACATGAAAAAAGATTACGTTATCTCTGATGCGTTGCTAAGCGTGCTTTTGTTGTTTACTTTGTATTCCTTGATTACTTCTGAGCCTGTAACATGTCAATGTTCTGATTGTATCTAGACTCCGAGTAATAAACTTAGTTTAAGACTGCACATGTGGAAATTATTTCACGAGAAGTTACCCAGAGTTAGAATTATTGATTGGTGAAGGATTTAGTACAAAGTGATATTCTGGAGTTGAATACATTAGGCTCAAGGAGGCGCAGCAAATGCTGGACCTCAAATCTATCATAGTATTCTTGACACTTAAGAAGATAAAACAACTTGATTAAAATCCGAAAGTAAGACGACCTGGCTTGAGTGACATTACTTGGTGACACTTCCAGTAACAATCTGAGCGGACTATTACACTATGTTAAGAATCCTCCAACACAGGGTAAGGCAGCAAGTAATAGTTAAAGCTTTGCTGCACGTTCTCAAGTGACACCCTTCGAAGTTCCTGTGTAACGACACTTTCAATTTTTCTACGTACCCAAATTGATGGCCACGAACAGCATTTTTGATTTTGGGGAATAGAAGTCACAGGGACGGAGATCTGGGGAGTTAAGGGGGGGGGTTATGGCAAAACAGGAATGCCCTTGTTCGCAAGATAAACATTAACAGAGAGCAGTGTGGCAAAGAGGATTGTCGTGATGGATGATCCACGATTGGGACATGTCACGATGGACATGTATGACCTGATTCCTTAGTCTTACAAGGACCTGGATGTAAAATTGTTAATTCATTGTTTTTACACGAGGTACAAATTCCTTATGGATCACGCCATGATCAAAGAATCAAATCAACATGATCTTGATTTTTTTTAATTTGCGTTTCTTGGCCTCCTTCGGTCGTGGTGAGCTGCTTGTGTGCCATTCAACCCTTTTTGGTTTGTCATACTCGAAAATCAATGTCTCATCACCTGTCACAACATGTCTGAAAGTGTCTGGTTCATTTTCAATGTGGTTGTTGCGTTTTGTACTCACCATCTCTCCGACGAGCGACACTTACCCGCCCTCACAAAATGTTATAAAACTCAATTTTGTTCATGGTAGATACTTCAAATTTTCCCTGCTTGTAGCCAAAGGATGCTTCTATCAGCTCAACTGTTTTCGTTGTCCAACTGGTGTGTAGTTCCTGAAATAAATTGTCATTACTTTCCTGACAGATCTCGCATTCCATCCATTTTCAGTTGGTGAAAAGTCTGGTAATCTGGCAGGTCACAGTAAAAAGACTGACATCATGTGACACCGAGAAGGCATGTGTTGGTGCAGCAACATACAGTCGTGCATTGACTTACCTTGCAAAAAGTTATGGCTATGGATCGCAGGATGCCATTCACTTGGTAGGTCAAACTGGTCAGTGCCCTGGATTTCTGGCTGTAGGTACCCAATAGCATCCTACATAACAAGGCCTTGAGTTGGCACTGTATGTCATTTGTGAATGCAGTCACTGTGATGCCTCTCCCCCGTATGCGGCGAACTAAATTGCGGCCATCATTTACAAACAGAACCTGGATTCGACGTGAAACTGATGCCATTCCTGTCCCCAGTGACGTAACACTCACCATTGCTGTCTTGAATGTTTCTGCACATTATAGTTGGCGTCAAGTAGAAAGGCGCTTCCGTGCATA
Source organism: Locusta migratoria (assembly GCA_026315105.1). NCBI lineage: Eukaryota > Metazoa > Arthropoda > Insecta > Orthoptera > Acrididae > Locusta > Locusta migratoria. Next base: position 147,647,879 of record CM048744.1, read on the forward strand.
GAGGTGGAGAGATAGGGAAAGTGTGGAGGGGATGAGCCACGGCGGAGCGCCAACAGTGGAGCCTGCGGGAGAAACATTGTATAATTAGCGGCCAGCCACGCGCCTAGAGTGAACGTTATTGGCAGCCAGTGCGGTAATGGAGGGGGATGCTACAGTCAGTGAAAATTTGAAGTACTTCTTGTGATCACAAGTGATTGTATAACATTTTGTGAGGGTGTTAAAATTGCTCGTCGGAGACAGTGAGTACAAAACGTACCAATCGCATCGATACTGAACGGTTGAAAACTGGGCCACCTTCCTACATGATGCGGACTATACTTAGTTATGCCAAGTGGACGACACGCATGTATGCTGTAATAAACCTCGATGGACTGTCACCCCTGGACAATGTACTATGTGTTAATGTTCCACAGTTGCACCTGAGTCGAGAACACAGATCTATTCCATTCTGCACACACCTGCTGCACTGCCGAAACAATTTGACAGGATCAGCAGTTTCCCGGTTGGATGAATCACAGAACTACAGAAACCTTAGTGCTTTTTACCTCTCCCAGAACTCTGTTGCTAGTGTAAGCTAGTTGCTAGGCGGAAGAATATACGAGGCTTGGAATTTAGTGGTAACACTGCTGGTGAAACACTAGACAATGGAATCTGCTTATGTCAGTGATAGCACACGTTGATATGCCTACCTTACCTCCGAGTAAATGGACACGCCTCTCCCACGTCACCGGCGTGCGCACAATCGAGGGAAACAGTCACTTGCGAGCGAGCGGTCTAACGCAACGAAAACAGAAAAAAATGACTTTGATAAAGATTGAATGTACCAAAGGACGTACAACACGAGTGTCATCAAGGTCATAAAGACGCGTGTGGGGGAATTGGCATTGCCGTACATAAGTGGCACATTGGGTAAGGCCCGGTGAACACTTGACGCAGAGGCGCAGCACAGGTAGAGGAGGGCAGTGCAGCTTGCAACGCTCTTGCATGCCCACTGTAAATCTGTCAATGCAACTAAATTCCTGAATCTCCTATAAAACACTTTGCGCGTGCGCGTGCGCGTGCGCGCGCGCGCGCGCGCGCGCGTGTGTGTGTGTGTGTGTGTGTGTGTGTGTGTGTGTGTGTGTGTGTGTTTTCTGATAAATTATAACAGTGAAAGGCCTGTTGAAACAAGCAAAAGAGAACTTGTCTGGTCTATGAAAGTTCATTATAAGTTCTTGAGGTATTCCAACAAAACAGACAGTTTAGAAATTGTTGAATTTCTGAAAGTAGTATAGAATTCAGGTTGAGGAATACTGACGAGGGACGTTCCTGCAGCATCTATGGTTTAGCGATGGGCTGAAGCTCCACGAAGGGCTGGACACTGTGTTTCAAGAAATGGAAGAAGGTCCCTGATGCTAACAAATATCGTTGCACGTCCGTTCTGGCTTCGCCGAACTTACCATTCAGTAGTAACGGGAATTTTAGCTTACGTACTGCTGTCATGCCTGCCACAAAGTTTACTGAACCCAGACACACAATCAGAATCTTCTGTTTATGGATCTCGGTGTCTATCAGAAGTTGTTAATTTCCAGCTTCGGCCTGTATCGGCAGCATACGAAGAAAAGACACGAGACAGCTTCACACACTGCACAGCAGGCGGCAACAGCCGCGCGTGTGGCGCGTAGCTGCCGACCGCGTCGCGTCCAAAGTATCTTACGTATTTTCTCGAGAATGGAAAGACGTATGACTCTCCTTCCACCGTTACAAAAATTTCGTTACGTTAGCTACACTTCGTACGCAGTAATGCATGTTGTAAAACGCACCAAACGCAAACTGGCCAGCGACTACATGTTTCACTTCAAACTCTTCAAAATATGCGCGGCGTTCTACTTTATTATAACAACTATGGACAACAATGAAAAGATAATCAGTCCAATGTCATCGGTGGCTTTTGGCTATAAAGTGCAGAAAAATTGTGTTCTACCCAATAGTGTCTGAAAAATAGATTGAGGAAGCTGCGTTAGCGCAGAATACGCACAAATCCGAAAATAGTGTTTTTAATTTGTTTACTTAGAAAGTATTAAAAAGAAACTAGATGCAGAGAATGATAAAGCTTATATTCGTCTACACAAAACAATTTTTTCGAAGCATATCGGACGACTTGAAATTTCACTTTGCGGAAGAGGTGGATCAGAAGCGCCTCGGACAATCGGACAGAGGCCTGACCAAGGAAACGCCTGACCTCCGCCTCAGCTGCGTTGTACGCTGTCCCATTGCAAAGCATGGTCTACAGACAGCTAGCGGCCTATCCTCTGCCTGTGCTGCGTCAAGTGTGCGCCGGGCCTAAAACCCTTCAATAAAGATCGGCAAACTATGGCACACTTCATCGGGCAGGTCGTCCTAGCTTCTCTGAAGAAGTGCATACTGTTGCCGAGTGGACAGTGGTCGACACGATGATTCGTGAGCTCGCCCACAAAACAGGATTAGCGCATAAGACTGCTTCGCATCCTGAAGGAACCTGGGTATGCGAAAAACTGCATCACAATGGGCTCCGCATGAATTGACGGAAATGCAGAAATGGATGCGTTACGATGCTTCTCAGACGCACTTGGAGCGCCATTGCCGCAAAGGAGAAGCTTTCGTATGCCGTATCGTAACAATGGATGAGACACGGGCCACATCGTACAACCCAAATCTGAAACGGCAATCCAACGAATGGCGTCATTATGGGTCGCCGCGAAAGACGAAAGCGCGTCAGAGCCCCAATATGGTGAAACTTAAGGTGATTTTCTTGTACGACTGTTATAGTGTTATCCTAACGCATTACGTTCCTCCACGGCAGACCGTCAATGAAGAGTGTTACTGTACGTTTTTGGAGCAACACCTGCGACCAGCTGTGCGAAAGAAGTGGCAACACTTGCTGTGCAACCCACCTATCATTTTGCACGACAGTGCGTTGGAGCATACAGCGGAAGTTGTGGCTGGTCTGTTCGATGTGACTGGGAAGTACTGTACGATCCACCATACTCCCTGGGCTTAATTCTTTGTGACTTTGATTCCTAAGATGAACTGTTCCAGAGATTCGACAGGCAATATGCCGCTCTATTCGTACCATCAACAGAACAGGCTGTGCATAACGATATATTACGCCTTCCACATCGTTGGCAACGTGTTCTACATAACTCTGGTGCTACTTTGAAGGTCAGTAACAGGTGCAAACATGTAACGCTTTTGTATCGGTTGCCACTATTTAAGTTCCAACCCCCGTATTTGGAATTTACGAGTGAGCCATCCATTTGTAGATTGAAGCGATTTGTAGATTTGCGATATAGCAAACGAACTACAGTAGAAAACTATGTGAAAAAAATTCCATTGCCCCAGTTCCTTTTTCCCCTTTGTCACACGGTTTTAAAATGTTATAGAGTATCTCTGAACAGAATTCTCAATTTAAAAATATTGTTTAACCCGCGAGAACTCGCGCCTTTAAAAGTTACGCGATTGATCGCGTGTATAGCATTTTTCTGACGAAGTTTGTAATGTACTTAATGTCTAAATATGTATTTCTAGTTGCGTTTATAAGAAAACACAAATATTTGACTTTTTAAAATTGGTAACATTCCGATTGTGAAACTTCCTGGCAGATTAAAATTGTGTGCCGGAACCGGGACTCGAACCTGGGACCTTTGCCTTTCGCGGGCAAGCGCTCTACCACTGAGCTACCCCGACACGACTCACGATGCCGCCCCACAACTTTACTTCCGCCAGTACCTCGCCTCCTACTTTCCAAACTTCACAGAAGTTCTCCTGCGAAACTTGGAAGACTAGCACTCCTGGATTGTTTTTAAATTACTGTGAGCAAAATGCTCACGCGCGAGTCCTCGCCGGTTAATTATATAGCTGTTCTCGAAAAATTAAAAGAATTAACGTGGGCTTCGGGCGTTGGACAGTTTTATTATTACCACATGAAACATTGATTCACCCTCGCTTTCACCTTGTATAGTTCAGTTTGCGAAAGAAGAGAATGCACAAAGGAAAGTCCATTGTGATCAGTAAAATGGCGTCTGGCGGGTGGAAGCCGAAATTACCATTATCACCGGACAAGAGTAAATCGAATCAAAGAAATGAGTTTCAACTTAAGAGTTTCTTTTGCTTTGCTTTATAGTTGTCAGTCGCCCCTAAACGCAATTTCTTTCGAGCATCAACTGCAAGTTAATGCCGCGTCGTGTCGCGACGAGCGGTCGAATCTAATGTGTACTCAATCGCCTCACCTCTGTTTAGATATACGTGGATGGCTTCTTTACAGTGCTTGCGTGCTTGAGTAATAAAACTGAATGATGTAACTTTCCATGTGCAACACTTGCACCAATTTTTCCGTCAAAGGTTAGAATGTATTATTTAAAAAAAGCCGATTACCGGCCGCAGATACAAAGAAACGAAAGTAGGTTGATCTTTCAATACATTTTTTGCAAATATGAGTGGCAATTGTTTTATGAAATACTAGCTACAAGCTCTTGCTTACCGATAGATGTTAGAGAAGTGCCTTTGCGCACTATAGTTTTTGAGGTTTCCGGACCTCAGTAAATATGGAATCTTTGTAGGATTGCTCACACTAAGTTGTCCTAGTGAAGATACCCTACAATCCTGAGAATTGAGCCGCTCTTGTATATTGTAAAAGACTCAACCGTTCTCTAGTTACTGAGGTCGGATTAAAAAAGCTAATAACTACCCACCATACGTCAAAAAGACATAAAGCCCAGTGCTCTTGCAAAGAATTCTTATGTAAATGAAACCTTTAGATATGTCATGTTATGTTTTAAATAAAAATGAATTAATTGATTAAGGCCAAGAAATGTTATAAATTTATAATATACAAAGCGAAATCGGTAAGTCGCTGTACAACGTTTGTATACGTAGAGATAAGATTGTGGTATCACCGACTTAACGCTTAACGAAATACTTCAGTTATTAAGGCAATACACGCAACAGGGTCACCTATTTCTTTAGCCCGCTAATAAACTAAAAGCGCCTTTATTGGTTCTTTGATTTACTACACCGTATTTGTAAGCATAACATACACCTAAAACTTCATTTTACGATATCTTTCTTCGTGATCCGATTTTTATAAAACGAAACTTATATGTTGTCCCAAGATACACTGTTACGTGTGAAAACCCCATGCAAATTCGTGTATTTCTGGAGAGAAGAGGTTTGTAATAGACGAACAGAGATACGACGGACTGGAAATGCTTAAAATTACGATATCTTGTCGTGATCAGATTTTGATGAAATCATGCCTATATGTTCACCAAAACTTCACTAAAATTTTCTGTGTGAAAATTGGATCAGTAGTTTTTCAGATTGAAGTGTACGACAGAACTACAGTTACAATTTCATTACTAATATAGAAGATAATGGTGTTACTAGATAAATTGGTTGGAAACTGTTCCAGTAGTGAATTCTCAATTGCTAAAGATTTAGTTTCTTCTAAATACGAATATTTTAATATGTAAGTTTTCATAAAATAAGGCACATCAGAATGAAAATACATAAAGCGCCGCCGAAGTACTTCGCTTTTTATTGCGTTTAGTATGGGGAGCTGAATCCAGGTCAGCAGTTTCCAGCTACAATCTAGCGAATGAGTTGCTTGCCATTCACTGTGTGCCACAAAAAAGCGTAGGCTGTAATAACCGAAAAAATTCATGAAACAGAAACAATTTGAACAATATAATTCTGCAATTGCTTAATGTTAAAACTATTGAGTACAAAGTGTGACCACGTAATGAAAAATTGCGGTAGGCCCTACTTACTATAATATACTGTAGTGGTTTTATCTCGTATATCAGTTTTACACCGGCTTATTTACAAACAGCGGCAGTTGGATTTTATGTCGGCGGTGGCGGCGAAGCAGCTGACGTCGCAATCCCAATGCTTCTCCTCGTGACATGGAAAAACCATTGTTAAAATATTCTTTACATTATACGACACAAATATTTAATATTACACTTTGAAATAAGAATTTAGTCCGGTGTAACTAGTAAACGCTCTTGCTACACTCTGGTAGTAACGCGTACTACTTAAGCAATTCCGAGAAAATCGCAAGGAGTTTAAGCCGTCGTGCACGGGCCAATGCAGTGTGCCTATGGACACGAGACGACAGTGGTCATGTGATAGCCTTGAAGCTTCGTTGTCAGTAGATAAGCTTTATAGTTATGCTAATTTTTTCTTTAAACTTACATTTTTATCACTGGGCAGATGAGTTCATTTATGTATTATATTTGATAGGTATTTTTATTATTGGACATTAAATTACGTATCACAGGTTTAAAGCTAAGATGAGACATGTATTCGTAACAACCTTATTAAATTTCCAATGTTACTTGTATTTTTACTAATATTTATTATGACAGTAAATACATAATTACCGGCAAGTAAAAACACACACACACACACACACACACACACACACACACACACACACACACACACACAGAGTATTACTGAAAACGTATGTCATTATGTGCAACTGCTTCATACCTGCGTGCAGTTTTATAAAAGGCGCGGAACAGGCTTCGAATGGCCATTACAACAAAGCTAAATGAATGGATAAACGAATTTATTCATTAATAAATGAGAACGTCAGTATAGTAATTATGTAAAGCTAATGGTGAACTCCGCAACGTCAATAAGTCCTGTGAAAGTTTATTATTATTTTACATTTCCTATTTATACATTTTCTTGGAATTGCCTAAGTAATACACCTTACTAATTGTTATCCTAATGCACTACTAAATATTTACAAAGGTAGAAGAAAATGCTTGATCCGAACGTCATCCTGTTTTCAGTTAATTAGCAAGCACTTCTCACACTAGACGCAGACTTTCATTGCGGAAAATTCCGTCTCGTTGTAGCTGAAGGTGAGAATACTCTTGAGTTATTAGAAGGAACTAACACCTCCACATCAGAACCATTTATTACGCTTGCTGAGAATAAATAACTTCACGTAACACATTTTGCTTGTGCATCAACTAATACTCCGCGATGAAGGGGAAGTGGCGTGGAAAGTAATATGCACTTAAATAACCGACGTTTCGGCCAACGTTACGGTGGCCTTCATCTGGGTCAGTAATAGCCTTCTTACATCATGACGCGGTACAACACCCAGAAAACTTTTATCTGACTCTGGCCGCGGAAGCCTACGTAATTATAATCTGCACTGTTAACGTGCATCAGTTATTTTTTTCCGTTTATCATATGGAATTATACATTTAATTTACAGCGATAGTTACTAATTACAAAATAAATATTTATGTACTACAAAAGGAATGTAAAAGTTTTGTTAACTATATCACAAACTGATATCTAAGGAGTCTGTCCCT